>OZ023240.1:10971935-11018935 GCA_964006365.1 Trididemnum miniatum | reverse complement strand
ATCTCTATATGCAAGTTTGAAACCCTCTATAAGTTTATATCCTTATACCTCGCATTAATCATATTTGCAATCTTCTCGAAAAATACAGCGAAAGAAACGTATTCCAACAGAAAATAGTCCAAACGCCATGCAATTTCATAGAGAAATCAGTCATGCGGAATCCGCGTTGTATGAAAAAGCGTCTAAAATTAACCATGCGTCTTTGTATATTAGCGCGTTATTTCGTCTGTGTTCATCATAAAAACGTCCAAATAGTTTCACTTTGTGGGTAAGAAACTGCTTTCCTGCTGGAACAAGTTTTATCAATTTGCTTTAATAAACTTAGACGCTATAGCTAAAGTTATGCACCCCGACTATAAAAAAATCGAGCAAAATCAAGTTCAAGCTCAAATATCATGACGTCACAATAAAATAACCTTGAAATTTTTTTGTTGAATATATATTTTGCGTTTCTTCTTCTTTCGTTTAAGCTCAAAATGAGAGCTCTACTGCGACTATAAACGACTGAAACTACTTTTCTAGGGTAAGTAACTTCTAACATGTTGTGCCAGCTCAACGATTTTACCCTCTTTACCCTCTCAATCTGGCCTCATCCACTACCCCTGACCCGGCAGAAATCTGATTTTGTGTATGGTTTGAAGTACTTTAAACGATAATAGGGATAAAAATTGGTAAGCTTCCAGCTAAGCTCAGGCCTCCGGGCTGCCGGACTAATTGGATTAATCTGGTTTAACCAGCGTAAAAGCAAAGTGGAAATTTTCTATGCAACCATTCCGAAATATGCTGCCGGGTAATCGTAATGCACAAATTCGTTTTATGCCAAGTCCTGTTGAAATATTGGCACGGGTTCTGCAGAAATGATCCCATAGGTTTTGCTTTTGCGAACGCTGTCACGTGAGCTTCATTTACACTTCACATCGAAATTACCTGCCCCAGAACAATCCTAGCTTTAAAATCAGATAATTTAAGCTCTGACATTACCACTATTAGGCAAAGCATGTTTGGAACAGAACCGCAGTGAAACATAGCTTTTAATATTATGTGCACTATCCCAAATTATTTTGCTACTTGTTACAAATGTTGAAGGGACGCATCAGTACGGGTTCTCGAGTTGAAATTGTTAAATACAATAAGACTAATCTACTTTACATTACATGACTATGAAACTTAGGCCATAAAGATAGATTTTAGATACACCATTTTAATTTATGATTGATATGTGCAAGCTAAGCGTGCAACATTGAGTGGTCCGTGGAGTGTATTGAAGTTCAAGGCTTTCTCACCTCGGAGGATAGGCGAGAACATCTCAGGAATGAATTCCATTAATTTCAATGTAAAAAGCTCCAACTTTCGTCTCAACCTATATGGCAATTACAACAACAATCAAATATTCCTCATACTCACGGTTTACGCCATGTCTTCATTATACTTGATGTATTGCGCCAAAGCATGTAACGAGTGGCCGGGTCAATCTCTGCCGTGCCGTAGCCGGTCTTTACATTTTGAGGGGTTAAATATATTTTTAGGGGGGCTGAAAAATCAACCTAAATTTTTTCCGATTTTTTGTATTTTTATTGCTTCTCAAGCTTGAACAGATCAATTTCAGTCAAGTAAAACGTTATGCAGAAAGAAAGAACTTGCACGCAGAAACGAAAAACGCAAGTAGGCCTAATAAATTTGCGCGAAATACACTGGTAATACTCTCAAAACTTACAACAATCCTAAGCAGAAACATAATGGTATAGAGAAATAAAATCTGTTGATCAGATAAGGGCAGAAAACGACCACAAAATAAGCATCACGCGTCTTATTACAGCAAAGTTAAACAGCGTAGTAGCCTATCCAATTGCGGTTGCTTAACCCGTAATGCATAAAATAGTTTTAAGCACGTTCATGCATGAAATGGGTCTTCGAAGACCCATAGCTTTTTTCATCATTCTGATTATTTTTACCACAAGTTTAAACAAAGTGGTTTTTTGAATCGAATTTCATGCAAAATCGTTTTTCATAATACGTTTGTTGACAATAAATATCATTGCTACAGCTTCAAAGTAGCCTATATAGTTTACGTTACTGACTTAAATTTACACTTATCTTTACGAAACGCGCAATTGGTACACAATTCAACAAATTTATTGAATGTCAGTTCATGTCTCGCATTTGCGTGTGCATTCCAACGAAACAACTTAAGTCGAATGCTCTCCACACACAGCTTTTTGGTTCTTCTTGCAGGTGCGTTATGTAAGTTATTTCTGTCCGATGTGACAATAATAACATCTTCTTCGTTTGAATTTTGGTCTGCTCTCTTATCGTGTTCATCTATTTCTGCTGCAGGATTGATACCGCAGGTAAACATTTTGAATTGGATTTTGTAATCCAATCATACTGAGTGCTCTCTTCTGAATTAGTGGATAAACTAATTCCAAATTAATTAGAGGCTAAACTAATTCCAAACCAAGCTCTTCTAAAAACTGCCATCTTCAATAGCCAATTCCCTCGTTCCAGCGGAGAAATTGGTGAATATACAGAATAATGGAATTCAGCCCATCCAAGTTAATCAGATTCACAAGGCATGCCAACGGCCAAGTTTTTGTTCTCTGAATAGTACTGGTTTGCTAATGAAAAGTACAGAAGTAAGAACAATATTCAAGCTGCATTTAAGGGCAGCGTGCAGGATAAAAAGGTTTGGGTTCGAGTATTTGGCAAAGACTCGTTCGAAAAGTAAGCTGCAGTCTCCCCCACGGGCTAGCCGTTACTGGAAACCCAAGAACACAGTCGCTAAGCGTTTTGGGAAGCAAACGGGGGGGCAGCGCAGAGAAAATTTACTCGATGGCGGATAGTAAGTTGCAACACACAAAAAATAAATAAAAAATGCGTCTGTCAGAAATCATAATAACGACACCAAAAAAAAAAAGAAATACATGCCGGAGTTGTAGTAAAGCCAAAGACGTTAAGGTCGAGACCAAGGCAGAGGACATGTAAGTCTAGGTCAAGATCAAGGGCATGTACGTCAAGGCCAAGGACAAAGTAATAAAATCGTAATAAAACAACGATCGCGCTGTCTCATCTGCTCAGGTCAGCTCTACATTATTCTGTTTAAGTAAATGTTTTCCAAAGTGCAGCAGCAACAATAAATTGCGTAGCAATTATTACTGCAGTTTTCATTCTCCACACCAAGTCAATAATATTGTCATGTCACGCTTGTCCATTACACTGTCTACTTTTTCCCTCTGCCTCGCGAGCTTAATGACTATATATTGATGTTTATCGTTATTCACGACATTTTAAGGTCAGTGGTTCTTAAACTTGTCGGAGTAATCGAACCCAACGGTGTCATGCGGGCATGTACCGAACCCTTTTTTATAACCTGGAGCGGGTCCAGAAAATTTTGGTGCTGGGGGATGCAGTTTGAATTAGGTTGAATGTTAACTGAGTACAAATACGTTAGACCCGGAAAAGAACGTAAAAAATCTCACATCAGAAACGTTTCATGTCAGAGACGTATGAAGAATTTTTTATTGGGGGGGGCACCATATTTTTATATTTTAAAGCGTAGTTTTTTTTCGGCAGAGTTAATTTGTAGCAAACTGAAGAACAAAAATATGGCTCTAGAGCAGCTTTCAACCTGGGTTCCGCGGACCCCCAAGTGGTCCGCGAATGATTTTAAGGCAAAGGGTTTGTAAGGGGTCCGCAGTACGGTTTTTATTAATCATTAACGTGCTTTAAAAAATAATCTTTTTTTAGAAGATGTAAGGATAGACCAGGGATGTACAACCTGCGGCCCATTTAATGTTTGGATGTGGCCCACTATCTTCGGTGAAAAAATCTTTTTAGCAAATTTATCAAGTAGTGAGCGCAAGAGTCTTCATGTAGTTTAACCAAAATACTTTATATTTCACAAATAAAATAACTTACATAAACAGTTTTAAGTCATTAGTTGGTCTAATAACTTTTTCACATTTGGAAACGCTTTCTATGACGGTGGTCAAATTTGCCACAACTTAAAACGCTGCACTTTTTTCAATTTGAAACACTGTTGGGCCTGGCTGAACTACTTTGCAAAATCTTTTGATAGCTGTTGTAATTGTGTGGTGTGTCGCATAGCATCTTTTATAGAGAACAAATTCATAGAAAGTTTAATTATAAGACATGTTATCATCTTGAAACTATCATTATCATTTGATTTCTCCTAAAACGCACCTTTGGCTCATAAAAATTATTTTAACGTTTTAGACGTGGCTATAGCGGTTGTCATGAATTTGAGTGAAGGCTATCATGCTAAAGCTGAATTAACATTTTGAAATAGTTATATTGGCAGTGGTGTGCGTTGACGCCGCTGACTTGAAGTGCCAATTCACGCCTTCAACTTTTCGTTGACGCAAGTCAATGCACCGTCAATTTTCAAAAAGTCGACGCTGGGTGTTAGGCCGTAAAATCTTAGGTGTTTTAGCGTCAAAAGCGTCAATTTTTGGTTTACAATCATAGACTCTCGCAAGGGGTTACCGCGCTATGTCTCTTCCCGCTTGGCTCCGGCGTTCAAGAAATTTGTATTAAGCTGCTAAAACCTAACTTTCAGTGTACAATTACTCAAAACAATTAATGCTTTCAGCCTTCTTTCATTTATTTTATTCAAACTTCTGCTCTCAGACATCGTGCATCGGCTACTGATTTATTTTTGTATTCCGTATTGTCTATACAAATGACCGCACTCGCTTTTAGGAACCATTATGTCCTCTTTCGATAAGAAAGTGTGCTAAATTAGTGTTTTTTGTGTGAAAATTGTAAAAATTCTTTAGGCGGCTCCATCTCTTTATCAAAATCTGGGAGCGCCTCTGATTACAAAAGCAATCTTTCGCTTCCTGCTAAACGAGCGAGGTGTTCTTCAAGCTAAAAACGCTACGAATTGCGATCCAAGTAATTTTTCCAGTGTATTAAGATCAGTGGCATAAAAAGTAGTCCAGAAATCTAGTTAAGTAAAAGTATTGTTGCTGATGGCGGAAACTACTTGAAGTAGAGTAGAAAGTAAGAAATGTAAAAAGTAACCAAGTGAAAGTAAAAAGTACCAGCAATTTGAAGTTATACTTAAGTACAAAGTAGCGTTTGCAAAACTAAGGCCACAAAGTTTAGCTATGACAAAAGACAATTTGCTCACTTCCAAACTTGACGTATATTTTGCCGATGCTTAAGAATATATTTAGGATTATTAGCACATTTATTTGGCGAAAATAAAAAAGTGAAGTGTGTCATAATCTGCGAAATGCAACCTCATTGTCCGCGCCAAACACAAACAACAAAGGACCACTTAATATCACGAAATAGTAAAACTTAAATATAAAATAAAACAATACACCTAATACTACTGTTGCCAATTTTATTATCAAGCATGAGTATTTATCATTTGTGTGATACATTGCTTAATATGAACTACCGGTACTTACCATTTCTAAAGCCACTTAAGTAGCGTTACTTTCTGATTGAACTACGTAAGTAAAAGTAGAAGTAGTGGAAATTTAAATCACCTAAGTAAGTACTAGTTACCCAGCAATAATACTTAAGTAGTCTACTTAAGTGAAACTACTTCGTTACTTTACACCTCTGATTAAAATATTCAGGTAATTTTGCGGCCCAGTTAAATACTTTAGTTTGCAATGCGGCCCATTCAATAAAAAGTTTGGACATCCTTAGGATGGACCTGTTTTTTAGTTCCTCACCTATATTTTCAGTGGAAAACAGGACTTCTGAAAACGTGAAGACCTTTTTTTTGCTCTTTACTTGATTTTGGGCGGAAAATTGGACGTCTACAAACGTGAAGACCTTTTTTTCTTGCTCTTCACTTGATTTTGGGCGGAAAATTGGAATCGTGTATATTTGCGTTGATTTGTGTGGGGTCTGCAACAATCAAATTGCTTAATTTAGGGGTCCGCGACTTCAAAAAGTTTGAAAACCACTGCTCTAGAGATCCGGGGCATCCTCCTTTCGAAAATTTTTGAATCTTTTAAAATTTAGATGCTGTAAGGGCAATTTTTATAATGCTTTTTGAACAACTTTTATGACAAATTTTGTGTAATTTTTTTTGCCCCTAACGCTGAATCCTTCACCAAATATGATACATTTTGTTCGCACAGTTCCGATTTCTGAGTGTTCAAAGGTGTGCTCACCCAAAATGCGATACAATTTTTCGCACGTAAAGTGACACAGGATACGAAATTGTTAAAGATTATGACGTAAAGCGATGTCATTTTGCGCGGCATTCTAGAAACCAATCGTGAGGTGCTTTGCAAAACAACCGATAAAAAGCAAAATTGCTTGGGTTCAAATAGTGCGCAAGATATTTTCTTCAAGTGCTTACGTCAAAAATTGTATGAAATCTCGTCCGACAACTAATCGGATTAAAATCGCATTTAGTGTAAACAGACTATAAGGCATAAGAATCATTGTTGTCAAAGAGATCGAAATTTTGGAAAAATTGCATTCATCAAAAATGATGTTGAAAATGGCTGGTGGGGGGATCGATGCATCCCCCACATTCCGCCCCTGGTTATAACTTATGATTCAAAAACTCTTATGTAAATTTTAGCCAGCCATATAAGAAGGCCTATGATTTGTTGCACATGAAATCTTTTTATTCAATGAAACAAAGCTAAACAAAACATGAGTTTTTTTTTGTATTTTGTTGCGTATTTATCCTCCTATCACGAGAAAGCGATATACGAGCTCGCTTGGGAGTTGCCGGCCATCTGTCTACCACACCAAGATGGGGGAATCCCGCTAAGTGCCTTTCCCGACGGCACAACAAGTAAACTTGCCGACTTGTTCTCCACACTGTCCCTTTAATGCTGAGCGTCAAGCAGGGAAGCTGTGAATACCAATGTTAAAGTCATTGGTTTGACCCGACTCGGAATCAAACCCGAGTCTACAGCTCAAGAGACAAATGCTCTATACCACTCGGCCATCTGAGCTGTTAAAATATAATAATTACAGACCTCTCGCCAACCAGGTAAGAAACACAAGTGTCTCGATTTATTTCAGGAAAAAGGAGGTTTCTCTGGTGTTAGAGGGGCTCCTTCATTTTTCTCGATAACAGCGACGTGTTGCTGATACTTTTTATAAATGTTGAAGCCCAGCTTTTCTAATTCTACATCTGACAACTTCCTGAAGCACAACGCCAGTGGAATAATCTCTTCTGCTGCACCCTACCTGTGTCGTAAAAATGCATTTATAGCAGCTTCAGCAACTTGTTCGTCAACGTTGACGTAATCTATCACAGACTTGTAAAAGTTCAAGTCATTAACTGCTATACTTCAGAAGTCAAGGGACAATCAAACCAGTGCAGGGAGTAAAAAGTGGACACAAAATTACAAAAGCGTTTCAGTCTTGTGACGCTATCAGAGTCAAGCTCCAAATGACTTTGCAAAAGACACACTTTGAATGCGTAAATTGGTGCAGACATCCACCGGGCATGATATTGAGCGCCTGGATGCCGGAAGAGCTTTTGAAATTAAGTCTATTTTACCTTGAACAGAGCTATTTTGAAAAATTTGTGTTTTGACGTCCAGGCGGTGGTAAACGATATCGCAGGGAGGGGAGTGAGGCTAATGGAAGAGTATAAAGATGAGTTGACAGACGTTGAAGAGCAAAGGAAAATGATTCTGGATTGTGTGAAGAAGACGAGAAAGTTTTATCCTGATTTCAAAAAATCTACTTTGGCCAAAAGCAATTAAACCTTTTCCTGATATTTTTGTCAATGTGCGTCTAAACGGACTCTGAACAACGTGGAAATCCTTCAAAAAACATCTGATGAGATCAAGTAAAGAGGGTGCTTGGAATAAAGACAACATCGTAGCGTATGCTAGAACATGAATTATCAAAAGCTGCAGTTTTTTAGCGAAATTTTGAAAAATTGGTGTATAAATGTGCATATTAGGAATCATAAAAGCAAAAATACACTTTGCCTGATTGTTGGAGTTCGGCAGACGTAGTTAAGACCCTAAAAAGCAAAAAACTGTAATAAAGATTGAGTCTATTTGCTTTTTTACGTTTATATCCCCTAAATTTCAAGAAAATACCCCCAAACTTTATTAAAAATGCTGTTGCTCGGCGAATTCTTGATAAAATTTCCTGATTTTTTCACAAAACTCTAATTTTCGGCAACTTCACAGAATGCCATAGTGATGTCCATGTTTGGAGAAAAAAAGTGAAAATTTGAACAGCCCTATTTTCACAGCCTACTGTAGTAAAACTTAATTTTAAAATTTTCTCTAATTTAAATGAGGGACTTATTTTAACATTCTATAAAAAAGCAGCGGTAATTTATATTAAAACACCTACTGTAGAGTCTCCTATACCAACTTTTGTCTATTCTAAAACCGAAGGGTTAAAATGAAAATCGTAGATGAGTAGTTGCAATATTCGTTTTCAGCAACAACGACTGAAGAAAAAAAAAGTTATTACAGGCCTACACCCAAATTATCAGAATCAACTGAGCTAATTCTAAAATTTTCTTTTGATCTAGAAAACTTGTCAGAGGCAATTCATACCAGCAAAAAGTGTGTTAAAATGAGTGTTTTTTATGCAAAAATCGTAAAAATCCATCGGCTGGTAAGAGCGGAGCACCAAACCCCTTAGACTCCGGCGGCCCACCGGTTTTGGCCAATTTTTTGGCAATTCTTGGGTGCACCACTGGTGTGGAGCAAGTGTAATTGCTGTTCTTTAAATAAAGTCACATTTTGGATACTTTTTTGCAAAACTAAAGTCACTTTTTCAAGGTTTTTAGTTCACAAAAATATTGTCCTACTTGAAACTCATTGTGTAGGCTTAAATGCGGTAGCCGCAACAAAAAGCAAACTCGACATTTTGATCTACATGACACACGGAAGGAAGGCCTGCATTGGTACAATAGTTTAGAAGAACAACCTCCGTAATCACACTTTTCCATTTTTAAAGCATCACGTCTACTTACAATGTAACCATTGAAAAGAGGCCTACGCAAAAAAACCACCAAAATCGTCAAAGCGTTTCCTTTCTACTGGAATAAAAACACCGAAACTATTTCCTTCAGCAAAACTACAAAAGTAGATGCAGAGGTCAGATATAGTGATACAGTTATACTGTTGTGAGGAGTTTTAAATGCACTCACTACAAAATTACTCAATCTTGCGTTTGGGCATTTAGTGCAGTGAAAAGGAGAGCAGATGCAGAAGGCAAAATGTAGCAAACAGACAAATGGAATGAGTTGAATTAATTTTAAAAAGAAGCAAAGACAACATTATAAACAATATTGCTGTAACGATCAAGCAATAATGCCCAACCGAAACGGATCCTATCTGAAGCACTAATTTGACTACTAAGAATACAGCCAGTTGAACAAAAATTAAGTTATATTAGACCCAAGACAGTCAGACGAAATCGTACGCATCAAACGTCAGACCACAACACAAGAACAGCCTACTCGTAAACCGAAGGATAATCTACTCTAAATTCCTCAACAGAAAGCCCCCGAAAAGAGAGAAGGGTCTCGCAGTACAGCGAAACGCTTACCGATTCAACAAACCAATAGTTAAATTGCAAGTAGGCCTAAGCATATCACCATTAATCTAGGCCTAGCAGCCTCCAGATCGACTGTAGTACTGCCGATTCTAAAGATATGCCGACTAGTGCTGAAAAACAATAACAAATTCTCGTAACATTGCATTGAGCGCTTTATCTTTAACGGGATAAATAATATTTGCTGCGTCCTCACAAATCGTAATGAGAAAAGAAAAGAGCAAACCAGGCTCGCTGAAGACCAAGCATCAATAATTGCAAGAGGGCAGTAAATACCATAAAATATTTAAACGAAAGTAAGAGCAGCAGAGAAATATACCTTACAATTGCTGCGGATAGAAATGGCAATCCACGACCTAGTGGGCTAGCTTTAAGTACGTTTCGTATTTACAAAAAAGAATTTAAGGAGTGCCCAGAATTTAACTTTGTGTTTTTTGTCACAAATGATAGATCAGTATGTTTTCACTAGCTCATCTTCACTCAAAAATTTATTGACTTTTACAGTTTAGGTGAGTCAGTGTATTTGTTTTAGGTAAGTCTACTTTAAATTGCTACAATTTCAGCGATATAAATAATTTGGTGTTTGTTTGTTTTTTTTATTTCCTGTAGATGGGTGGAATTGAAGTTACTTTGTTTACGAATTTTTTTTTTTTGCATTGGATCAGTTTAAACATGCGCACAATGTAGCTACTGCAACAATGGGCATACTGTAAAGTCACTAGTGGAATTGAAATTATTACTTGTGCATCTACAGGTACTGTGTGAGTTACTGCTGTGTTACCGAAAAGGAGTAACGAAAACATCAAATTGAAATTTACATAGCAAAATTATCAACAACTAAAAAGCAAAGCCCTTCCTGGCCTACCGGACGGGAAATCATGACGACTTCCTCTGGTAGGCCAGGAAGGACAAGGCTTTTTAGTTGTTGATCTTCACCTTGGCCACGTAAAGAGTTTGACTGGAATGGTGACGTAGCCACACGAGTGGATATGCATACCACAAACGTTAAATTCTTTAGGAAATATTTATCCGAAGGGATGAGTGATCCTGGCAAGATCATTCGTCCTGAAAGATGAATATTTCTAATCTGAGGGCGGCTGATGACGACTAATAGACTGAAACAGAACTGTCTCGCTCTTCGATTGAACAATGTTAATTTACAGAAAATTCTGTTTTGTCCTCCTGCTATTGCTATCACCAAAATCATGCACTTCATACCGCGATAAAATTAACGCCGGACAAATAACGACGCGAACAGTGAGTTTTTTATGATTAAATTATTCAATATTTATTGAAACGATGCAACGAAAACTTCTTGCAAATTGAAACTGAGCCTAAGGCCCTAATCGTTATACCTGTAATTGAAACAAAGGAGCTGAGATTTCAGTTACATTGATTCTCAGACAATGGGCGGTTGTGTAGGGATGTGTCTCAAAGAAAGTTACTCGGACTCGCCGAGTAACGAATGTTCACGACATTACTCGGCCGAGTCCGAGTGAAGAGCAAAAAAAAAAGGTCATCACGTCCGTAAAAGTCCAAATTTCGACTCAAAGTCGGATACAGAGATAAAAAAAAGGTCAAAATGATGATGCTGTAACACTTGGCCGAGTATCAATTAAAACTCGAAATCGGCCGAGTCCGAGTGATGTTTTAATACTCGGCCGAGTACTCGGACTTGACTCGGCACATCCCTACAGTTGTGTGGTTGAACTTGGGCCGCAAAAGGTATGCATTTGATCTACAAAGGTTTTGATTTTAAAGGGGAATAAACGCTGTTTTATCTTCTGATACTCTGCACACACCAATGCGAGAGAACGTCATGCAATCACAAGAATTACGTTACCATGCATTGCACTGGTTTTGAATTATGACGTCACGAATCGCAGTGGTTGCTCACAATACTCAGTGTTTGAATGATACGTGAGCCACAAAGTGATTTTTTTCCAAATTAGTGTTTTAACTGAATATAACAATATCAACAACATTTAATTACATTTAACAATATTAACAAGGTGACATTTTGTCGAATGTTGAACGTGCCAAAGTGAAAGTACAAGTCAGTTTTCCTGCTCCTTGGATTTACGTCAGCTTACAATGAAAGCGGTGCAGATTGTTCAAAATGTGTTATGTGCCTTGACATCTCGTCGACAACTACATAAACAACAACAACAACCTGAGTTTATTTTCATGCATCCAAAAGCCCACATACTGTAAATTCCCTTTTGTATTCAATATTGCTTAAAATGTTATCTGCAATGGCAAAAGTTATTAAATGGCTTTGTCGAAAAGTAAATTGAATAGGGCTCAATAAATTGTTACTGTTAAAGTATGATTGAGCCAGGTTTCAATTACCTAGACCTCTACTCCTCCAGCGTTCCAGACTAGAGTAGTGTTGTGAATAACTCACGACGTTCATTATTATTAAGAGTGAGAAACAGTATTGAGGCGAGTGGCAAAGTTGCTGGAGGGCCGCAAAAACCATTGCTGCGAATTAAAAGTGATTTTAGGGCCACGGTGAAGAAGGAGCTGAGAAACTCTGCCCCAGCAGAATGCGGTTAAGATACACAGTCAAGGAAGATGAAGAAAATGCGTGTATGGAAACGAAGAGACGTTTAACCGAATTGAAATGCCAAAAATTTGTTTGTAAATTCCGCTTTTAGTGTGTCAGCCATGATGTCCAATCACGTTAGCCATGATGAACAATCACTTTGTTTATAAGGCCTCAAACAAAGTATGTTATATGTTCATTAAGGTCTCAAGTTATCTAAAGACACAATCTCTTTGCGATCATGGGTTATGTCAGCTAGCAAAACTTGTTTTCAACATGTCTTGTAAATGCTTCTGTTAAGCGGCTGACTCGGTTTGATTGATAGGGCGAATGGGCGATACCAATGAATCAAAAATAGATATTCACAACTCCCTGCTCAATGTCTAGAATTAAAATACAGCGGGGAGAACAAGAAGGCAGGATCTCTTGTTGTATAGATGAGAAAGGCACTTAACAGTATTCCACAATCTGAAAGTGGTAATGAGATGGTCAGCAACTCCCAGAGGATAAAAATGCAAGCTTAATGCTGCCAGAGACTCACATTCGCCATCGCGTTCCTCTTTTGTGTTTGTATTGCCTAGGTGTTAAATGTTACAGATAAGTTGCGTTTATGAGCATCGCCAACTTATGATACGCTTTGCATAATACCGTTATTTGCTTTTTGCTACCAGGCAAGTACTCTTGCCGGCTTGTTTTCTCAGTGTCCCAACAAAGCTGAACGTCCAGCTCTAGCAGAAAGCTGTAAATAACGTTACCAATTTTTGAGGCATTGATTTGACCCATAGATATCACAGAGAAAGACTAAATAGCGCATTGCTATGAAGCGCCATTTGGAAAAAAATAATTTAGGTTTTTCCATACGTTTTTTCGGCCAATTTAAGCAACATGCGATTTGAGCACTTTGGCAGTGGTGGAGTTTTTTTTATGGCACCACAAACAAGAAATTTCTGAAGTTCTTTAAATTTGATTTTGAGAATCTTCAACGCAGACTAGTCTGACATCCTCTGATGACACCTAATAAGGTCGAAACAGTGGAGTTGGCCAAGTGGTTGGTGCATTGGGCTCCGAAGCAGACTTCGCGGGTTCGATGCTCAACTAGGTCATCTCCATGATGTATGTACTTCACAACCACAAAAACCCTAAGCTGCAATTATGTGGCTTGAAATAAAAAAAAAAAAAAAAAAAAAGGTCGAAACAGTGGATGTCAGGAGATTGAGTATATATAAAAATATGTGTTTTGAAATAGCCGATAGAAGTAACAGAAAAAAGGCAGGGCAAAACTTCCTACTGCTTTTTTGGCAAATTTATGCAATGGTTTGTCTCGTGTATTATATAGAAAAATTCCTATATGTTTTGCGCTGCTGTTTTGGCTAATTAATGCTATAATTTGTCTTATACATTATAGGAAATTTCCTATATGTCTTGCGCTGCATTTTTTAGCTAATTTATGCAGTAATTTGTTTTAAATATTATTTAGGAAATTTTTTATATTTTGCGTCAATTTTTCGGCTATTTTAAACCACATATTTGTCCCATATGTATATAAGAAATATCCTATATGATATATTGGACAAAATGCAGCTTAAATTGGCCGAAAAAACATGTGAAAAAACTTCAATTATTTTCTTTCCGGTGTAAAAACGACAGGATGGTAAAACACTGAAGATGGCATAAGCATAAGTTTTTGCCAAAATGATTGCAAATATACTGACAATCATCTTTTTGTAAAGATTGTGTAAAGTTGGCAATCTGTGGTTTGGTAAAGGATTATGTCATAATAGGATAGAAATTTTGTATAGCAAAATAGTGTCTTTTATTTCTACACTGTTAACTCAATAATGAACGCGATAAGATACAGTGTGATGCTTGATCATGTGTATATTGGCTATTGCTGTCTCTGCCTCGTTACTGCCAGTGCAATCTCTTCCCCACCATCTACCAAATATACTGTAGTATAGGTCGGCAAAATGTTCTAGCCTTCTTAGCGCGCTGCCCCTTTAATTTCCGATTTGCGGAGCATGTGTCCGCAAGACCACAGCAAAAAGCTTACAATCCTAGAAAATTTTGTCGATGCAATGCAGAAACATATTCAGAAATGCAGCTTAAATGAAGCAATTACGTCAAAATTAAAACAGTGACCTTATAAGTTAGAAGTGATTTCAGCCTTTCAGCCAAACAGTTTTTTCAGCCAAACAGTTCTTTTGTTGCTGTTTCTGGCTATTGCCAGACACGCAATTACGCAAATTTGGGTAATCAGCAACGCGTAATGGCGTGGCTTCAGATTGCTTCACTTTTCGACAAGCAATGCGCTATTTAGTTATTCTCTACGATATCTATGACTTGACCCTGCTCGGGTTCAAGCTCAAGCAACGACTCCAGAAGCAAAGGATGTAAGTAAACACTCGGCCATATAATCTGATCCAGTGGTGTAACCAAACGAAGGAAGTGGACTCATTTTTTCTGTTTAAAAATCAATCACTAAGAGCGAATGAAAACGAGGCCTGTCTCTTGTTGTCTCTATCCAAGCCTGTCCCTTCCCCTAATTTTTCAGTGGCTGCGCCCCTGATCTGATCCGCTACAGCTTTCAATATTAAGCAAGAACTTTTTAACAAAGTATCTACAGATCAGCATGTCCTGATTGTTCTCTGAGAGGATTTTGAACCACCGGGAAAACAACTCTGGAGCCCTAAATTCCTTTAACAAAATGAGAAAGGAACACGTTGTTCCTCTAAAAAAAAACAGGTCACCTATCCTCGACGTGTGCTCCCAAAGTAGTGTGGGGCCTGGGGCATTTGCCCCGTTTTCCCTGCTTCTCGGCGCCAGTGTCTATTAGTATCAGTTATGTGCCCAAATCGGTTTAGGTGATGATCATAAAGTAGAAATCAAGAATTTTACGAAAAATATCTTCCTCGAAACTCTTTTGATCGCTCTTAGAAGAAAGATGCTTAATGCTCGACTGAGATCAAGTTTGAATTTTCCTTGAACCCGCTAAACATATTGCACAAATCGATATGCGCGTTCTGTGAAAAGATCAAGGATGTGGTTGCGCATTTAAACCGCGTTTTATATAATCCATCGTCGCATTGCATTAACTTTTATGCGTTTGTTTTGTCAAAGTATCTGCTGTATCACATGGCAAGGTATGTGCCACATGCATGATTTTATAGACTTTTAAAGATTGTTGTTTAGCTACTGGTTTATACTTGCAGATCGAATGGATGATCCAAATTCTGAAAATGAAGAGGAACCAGCATATCTCGATTTACCGCTTGAGATGCAATTTTCACCACAGACTACCAACCTCAGTGAATATGACGATGTTTGTGCTGATGATTATGCAAATCTTAATAAGTTTCGAACACTTTCATTACAGCTACGTAAAACCTGCAGCAACACCAAACCTCATAGGGAAACGGACACTGATGTGTCGGCCGAAATCTTTTACCAAATGGGCATTCTATACATGGATCAAAGTTCAAATAAGACTAATATGTTATCTTTAATAAGAGCTGCTGCTCTTTTTAACGCAGCTATTGCTAGAAATTCCATTAACGTAAGTCTAGTCAGAGAAAGCTTGCGTAAGCTGTGTTATCACCTTCAAAAAAAGGCAGGCTGTTCCAAAAGAGAAGATTTAATTCAACAAGCAGAGCAAGTCAAAATCGGAGTGAAAAGCATGAGAGACAAAGCAAAAAGTGCGTTGGGAAGTTTGCAAAATATTCCAGACTATCTCGACACTGAGGAACTTTTTCTACGCCAGAAACAAAAAACAGAAAAAATGAAAGAAATACAAGATGGAGTTACTCAAGATTATAAGAGAATTATGGCTAATATCTCCCAATTTTGTGAAAAAGTGATGGGCAAGTCTCCTTGTCAATACGCTTTGGTAGGCATGGGTTCTCTTGCACGTAAAGAAATTACACCGTATTCTGACTTCGAGCATTTTATCATTTTGCAAAATAACTGTCGGGATCAGTTTTCAATTAAAAGCTATGACGAAACATTGAAATATTTCAGATGGTATTCCGTGATATTCCATGTAGTTATCATCAACCTTGGTGAAACAATAATTCCCAGCCTTGCTATTCCCGATTTGAATGATAAAAATTCTGAATTAGGAGATTGGTTTTTTGATGCTTACACCAAGCGTGGCATCTCCTTTGACGGGATGATGCCACATGCTAGCAAGTTTCCTCTCGGTCGTCAAGCAACTACAGACAGGCCTTTCGCAACAGAGCTGATAAAGCCTGTGAATGAAATGTTAGATTTTTTAAATTCAAGTGAAAGTTTAAGACAAGGGTATCATTTAGCCGATATTTTGACTAAAACTTGTTTAGTTTATGGAAATAAAAACGTTTACCTCAATTTTACCCAAGGAGTAAGCCAAAAACTTCAAAGAACTTTCCAAAATGACAACTTTGAAGATATCAGAGACCAGGTCAAAGAAGATCTAAAGAACTTCTCAATTCATAACAAAGCTCTGTTTGAACTTCAATCAAATTCTATGTTCAACGTGAAACGCTTAGTATATCGCAGCACTACGCTTTTCATATCAGCATGGGGCCGGCTTGAAGGGATTGATGCTTCTTCTTCTTTTGATATATGTTCTGCCCTTAAAGACAAAAATGTTATTTCTGATTACGCGAAAGGAAAGCTCATGTTTGCTGTTGCGCTTGCCTGCGAAATTCGACTTAGGACTTATTTGGCCAAAGGCAGACAAGATGACATGTACGAGCCTGCTGCTCGCAATCGCAGCGAAGAACATTCTTTTGTGAAAGTTGTAGGTAAGTCCAGTTTGATTAACTATTTTCAGGTCGCTTATGCTTTACAAGCTAGTATTTGCACACATCTTGATGCGAAAACAAATCCCTCTTTTCCGATATCTGATCCAATATCGTTTAACGTAAAAGTGTGTTCAGCACTTGGCTTGGAACATATGACCACTAGATTGTCTCAAATTTCCTCAACAAGCACTGCTGCACTTGTTGATATTTTCAATTTTGAAGATTGTCTGACGTGTTTGGAAGAAGGATTGCAAACTAAATTTGAAAGTTATTTATTTTATCACGGGGTGATTACATCATCTGAAGACAATGCTTCTAGCAGAAAAAACTTGGCATTTCGTCACAGCTATGTTAGTAAATATTTGTATCATCAAGATAGATACGATGAAGCTTTACACTACGCTGCTAAAGCGAGGAAAATTATGGAATCTACTACCAAAGAGAAAGGAGTCTTTCATGCAGGTTGCTTCGAACTTACTGGTTATTGTTTAGCTGAACTGAAACAGTACCATCAAGCACTGAAGTGTTTAACAAAATCGTTCAAAATTTATGAGAGCATATCTGTAGATAAGGCAAATGAATTTACGCCAACTTACTCTATACTTTTTTATTATAAAGGATTATGTTACGAAAAAATGGGTCATTTTAAATCTGCTGCAAAATGTTTTTCTATAGCGTTGCCACTTTACGAAGCTGAAATAGCCGACAAGCATGTTGCTGCTATATTTTTTCATCTAGGTGTGTGCCTTAACAATACAAAAGAATACACTTTGTCATATATGCATATTAAGAACGCACTTCAAACCTACCAAGAATTAGAAAATGCTGAAGGTATCCACAACGAAATTGCCAAAGCATTAGGTCTTTTTGTGAAGAGCTACAAAATGAAATCATTAAAGCTGAATGGTTTCAAAGATTTGAATGATTTTCGAATTACGTTTCAAAAATATTCACTACTTGTCGATGATATGTATGTTAATACGGAAATCTCTCTTATCTTTTTGGATATTGGAAAAGATTTGATGGAATTACAACTTCTAGACATTGCTTACTTTTGGATGCAGAAGTCTCTAACGACTCACACGACATTGGTACATGACCTCAATTATGAGAAAATTGCTGGTGACATGTTCAGTAATATTGGATTGTGCCTAATGAAACGAACTCAACATCAGCATTCGCTCAGATACTTAGAAAAAGCTCTTGAAGTATATAAAAAGTCAACTCATGATGTTAATGCAGATCAGGACATTGCTGAGACTTTAAGAAGAATCGGTTTGTGCTTTTTAAAAATGAACAGCTTCAACAAAGCCAGCGTGTACCTGCGAAATGCTCTGAAAATTTACAAAAAAAACGTTTCTGTTTGTTCGGAAATTGAAAAAAATGTGGCCAAAGTGTGTGACGACATTGGAGTTTGCTTAATGGAGATGAAGGATTATGAAGCTTCTTTGGAGCTCTTGGAAAATTCGTTGATCATCAAGAAAAAAATCTCCTCTGATATTGGTCGCGATGATGAAGTAGCGTTGACTTTGAACAACATGGGTAATTGTTTGTTGAAACTAAATAAACCAGTTCAAAGTCTCAACAGCTTTCAAAAAGCACTAAAAATTCAAAAAGTGACTCGAACCACAGTTTTTGGGACTATCACTACGATGAATAACGTGGGACTTTGCTTGATGGCCATGAATGATTTTCTCCAAGCAACTGCATATTTTGAGAGAGCTAAACTTTATATTGGAGAGATTTTTGAATATGAGGATTCACACGGTACCATTGCCATTCGACATATGGTTGATACGCTGAATAATATAGGATCAAGTTATTTGAGCGTGGAGAAATACATTAAAGCGCTTTCTGCTTTCAACGATGCGTTAAACTATTTAAAAACCTTCGTTGTAAACACAGATACGGATCAACTTAAGTTTTATTTGCTAAACAATATTGGATTCTGCTTCATGTGATCGGAATCATACGATTGCGCAGTGGACTATTTTGAACACTCTCTGAATGTGTTAAAATGCGTAGTTTCTGCTCAACAAAGTTTGGATTCAACTGCTCACGACGATCTATGTTTATCAGTAGCCGCTTTGCATAACAATATTGGCTTGTGTTTGATGCGCACTAAACGTAGCGAAAAGGCAATCCTGCATTTCCAAAAATCAGTTAATTTTTATCGTAATGCAACATCAACCTGTGACAAAGACTTAGCAACAGTTTTGCAAAACGTTGCAATTGCTAACGGAAATAACGGTTGTACTGCTAATAGCTTAAGATATTTTGACGATGCGCGAGTGTTATTTTACAAATCATCTACGGACCCGGAAACTGATCAAAAGATCGCGGACCACCTGTTCATTATCGGTATGTACAAAAAACATTTGGGTTTCCATGAAAAAGCATTGTCTCATTTTGAACGCTCCTTACTAATTATGCGAAGAACACCTGAAAACGAAATGGAAGACAAACGTGTTTTACGTTGCCTCCACGAATGCGGCTTATGCTTAAGCGCTCTAGGCAGCGTTAAAAATTCACCAATTGAGAAAGTGTTCTTTGAAATGTCGTTGAAATTTATTCGCTACTTTGCATATCCTACGATTTCTTCTAACGACTACGAAAACGAATTAAGCCAAGAATCTATTCCTCAGCAATCGCCAAAAGAAAATGGACTGTTATACCCTGATGAACACTTTTACGATAAAGCAGCATAGCATAGTTTTCTGCTACATTCGATTATCATGATTATCATCATGCTAATCACCGAAAATAAATGTTGTAGAGTATAGGGACAACTTAAACCCTCTATAATAAATTAACAATTATAGCATCATTCTGTCTTGTATAACCATTCTGCATGAAATACAATAAATATGAGACGAAAATACCTTAAGAAGGAAAAGTGAAACCACTGTAAGTCTCAAAACTGGACGTTTCGACAACATAACTTACAGTTTTGTACTGCCTTGCTTGACTGCTAATGATGACAGCTGAATCTATGATGTCAACATGTCCAGTTTTGAAATTTACCGTGGCTTTATTTTTCCTCCTCATTCTACTTGGGTTTTCTGAATATTGCATAATGTTGCTCTCCGTATTCAAATAATATGTTAGTTGTGGAAGGTTGGACATGCCTGCATCGTACTCATCCATAATCTAATTAGTAATTACAATGTAGTCCTAGAGAAAAGTTAACTAGGAAACAACCATAAACCCAAAGAAAGACTAATTTGATTAACGTAAACTTTTGACTATACGCAACAAATTCTTTAATATATTAACTCTACCTCTCAAAATTGGAGACGAAGTTCAAGGATTTTTGAAACACTTATAAATCACAATAATCTTGCGATTTGGCTTTAGCCCTTATAGCTTGGATTTACAAAACTTAAAAATAATTTTTTTTTTACTTTAAACTATCGTTTTCATGATGAGTCGTGGAGCTGAAAAGCAATGGCCTGCACTCTTTTGGTTTGATTCTCTTACTGCTTACTTTTGAACCAATAGTGCTAGAAGACCGCCTGTGGAATGCAAATTTCCGCAAATGCCATATTACATCATTTGAATAAAAGATTACGCTTTACAATCTTACAACTTTTTAACCATAGATAATAAATGTATACAATTACGGTAAGCAAACGCATAATCTTTAACGGGAGCTTGAAATGTTGTAGATAAATTATACTGCGTCTAGAATAAATGACATAAACAATAATTTTAAGTAGCCGCATAATTGAAAAAGCATTGAACGTTGCGAAAATGAGCGGGCACTCCTCCAAATTCGTGCACAGTAACTGAAGTAGGTGTCAAATGCGAACAGCTCCAGCGGAAAATTGTAACTGTCAGGAAAGATACATGCACAACTTACTTGAGGTATCGCTTTGCAATATCGCTGACAAAAACTGAAATGAGAAGCTAGGCGAACGCTATGCAGCAGTCCAGTGAGTCCACGAAAATACCACAAAAATTAATGGCACCACTTCTAACCCAATGGTCATGTGTGCACGTAGAACTGCTATGTAAAACGTGCTAGTCAAAGTTTTCTCAAGAAAGTGTATCAGTTTATTGAGCCTACAAATTTTTCCTCCAATTAGAACATTTTTTATTTTGCTTCATGACTACTCTTCCTTTTTATGTTTTGTTTACGCTTGGCAAGACAACGCTATATGCCCATTAGCCTATTATTTCGTGCGTGTTTGTTCACTGTTAAGTTAGGCGTGTTATGCATACAGTGCCGGATTAAGGCTGTCGTAGCTTCAAGCGTAGTGTTGCCTGAGCTAAGGATAAAAGTAAATGAAATAGGTTTTATTAATAGTAAATGAACAATGTTATGTTATTTTTTATCAAAGTTTACCAATACAAAATACAAGCCAAAAATGTCGTTCAATAGTTGGTAAGCTTGTACAATATTCATTGGCCTACTGCCTATGATTGCCTAAATAGTTTAAAATTTTCTTGATTTTATCGTAAAAATTTATCAATGTCAGTCTGATCTAAATTCCGTTTTATTGATCAGCTTCTTTTCAATATACAGAAGTCACCAATGTGCTCCTAACTCATTATATAGTTGATCGCTTTACGTTCTCAATTCGAGAAATTGTGAAACAAACGCTCATTACAGCAATTAATAGGCGCAATAAATTGTTTCAGTATAATTTTAAAACTATTGCTACATGTGGGGGTGCAATTTCGACTGCATTTACGAACAATAGTTTGAAAATATGTTGAGTAATGCCTTTTGAAATCTTTTTTGCTGTATTTTTTAAGGAAAAAAACGATTTTTAAATGGATTTAATCTTTGTATTTGTAATGATTGCATGATTGTTTTTTTTTATTGAAAGCCTGTATAAATTCTTATTATATTTTTATTATTCGCACATTTTTCCTCCTATCATGAAAAAGCGACGCAGGCGCTAAAACTAGCTCTCTGTGTTCTTGCAAGCTATTTGTCGAACACTCAAACATAGGCAAAACTAAAAAATACTTTTTCCAAGAGCACACCAAGCAAGCTTGCCGGTTTAATCTACACACTCTTCCTTTCACATAAAATGTCAAACAGGAAAGCAATGAATACCAATTTTAAGTCATTGGTTTGACCAGACTTGGAATGAAATTTGACTTAAGTGTTTTATAGACCAGATGCATACTATTCGCTTGGACCAGCTGAATATTGTTTTGCCGCCTTAGCAAAATTTAACTATACTTTAAACACATAAAAGCGCCATTTCGATGAGACAACTGTTAAGTTCATTAAAAAAAAGCAATAGTAATTTTTTCTATGGCTCAAATAAAAGTCTTCTTGTCACAAGTAGCTCGTATTTTTTCGTGGCCTCAAGGCATGTGCCTAGTTTGGCTATTGGTTGGTCCGACACTGCAAGCATCGTATGATATCATGTCTTTTGCTCTCTATAATAAACTATTAACCACATTTACTTTGCTGCATGTAGATGTTTGTAATTACATTATTGATGTAGGCCTATAACAAAAAATTTAAATATTTTTTAGAGCGTCCTTATTGCTAATTTACTTTAAGTAGTTCTTTTGGAACAACATTCACTACAAAAAAATTGCCACGGTTACAAATGCTATTTGGAAGAAATTTTTCAAATTAAAGTCTACCTTAGAAGTCTTTGCATAATACTTCTAAAAATTCTGTAGGCTACGTAGCGCTTTTTGCCATACGTATTTCGTACAGTTATATTTGAGGGAAGAGGAGATTCATGAAGTGTAAACGCGTTTTTTTATATCGAATTAACATGTATTTGCGACTAATACATCATTGTGCAGATTACATCATCAAATTTTGTCAAAACGAGAACTTGCGACTTAATAATTGCTGACTAATTTTTTTTGCGTTTGATGCTGCGGTTTGTTGAACTGAATTACATTTTGTTCGTGTGAAGGTGAACTAACTTTGTAGATAGAGCACATAAAAAATCAGGTCTTTATTACACTCGCAACATTACGCCGAAACGTGTAACGAGTGGCGGGGTCCACCTTTGTGGCCTAGGGCCTGGGCAACACAGCTCCAAAAAATGTGGTTGCAATGGCGACACTGCGAATGATTTGACCGGCCCGGGAATCGGAACTAAAACCTGCCTCACCGACAGCAACTATTGTTAAGCACAAGGCTAACCGGTTGGTGTTATAGTATGTGGCTTCAGCTAAAAATAACCTACTTGGCTAAAGAAAGTTTTAAAACCTAACATAATGCGTCATCTTAACTTCGCTGATTAATTCAGTGTTTGGCAATGAAAGCAAGTGCACCTATCGTCATTTTTTGATCATCTGTAGTACCGTATTGTTTATTTTTACTGTGAGCTAAATTCTCTATTTTTTATTTTCTTTATTATTGTATTTATTATTAAGTTTTGCTGCTTGTTGAATCATCTATTAAATTTTTTGTTTTTAGGCTGTTAGTTATGCCCCACTTATTGCTATTGTAACTTGATTGTTTTAACATACACTTATTCTACAGTATAACTTACGTTTTCATGCAAATGAGACTTCTTTTTTGTAATGTGATAGTATACAGCAATGTCATATTACTTCGAACAACTTAAATCTTAATAATTAATGTATCCTGTAGCCTATTTGACTATGAAGCAGCATCTGGGTTCGAGAATCTCACGGCAGTCACGAGTAGTCTGCCAAATATTTGGGAAGGGGGACGCAAAACTATTTTTAAGTGTCTTTCTTAGCCCTGGGGTACACCCCTCTCGGTTGTGTGTCTATTGGAATATGTAATAAATATGCAGAGGTGGCCACAATTTTGTTAATTCGCTGATAGCGAAGCTAACTTTTTCGTTAACTAGTTAATTCGTTAAATTTCTTTTTGAAATTACGAGCTAAATTAACTTTCGTCGGTGCTTGATAACTTCCGTTAACTTTTTGTACACCCTTATTTCGCTTATTGTTGGTTAAGCTTGACATCGATAAACTAGCGAAATACGACCACTGAGGTCAAAAAATGAGATAAAAACAACAAAACATATTGCTTGTGAGCAGAAAAATTGCTTAAATGCTTACGCAAACATTGATGTTAAAAAGTTTCATGCTGTTTTTTAAGAAGAATTGCCGTTTTAAGTCAAAATTAACGATTTTAATTAACTACCGCTAATTGAAGCTGAATTTAACGAATTAACGTTAACGGAGGTACATAACTGTGTTAATGAAGCATGTGGTTAACAAAGCTAATGTTTTGCATTAACTTGCCCATCCATGTGAATGTGCCTATAGGCTAGAACAGGGGTCGGCAACCCCCGGTACGCGTGCCAATCATGGCACGCAACGAGGTTTTCTACGGCACGCGAAGTCGTGAAAATTTTCCAAAAACATTTTTTATACTTTGAAACAATAAAAAATTAACATTCAGCGCGAAACAAGCGGTTAATTTGCTGTGTTTTACTGTATTGTTTGTTTAGTCATCATTATTTTTTCATTACTGTTATGGCGTCACTGTTGTATACACTTGCGTTTTATGCAGTTGGTAACCCTGAGGTAAACCGCCAAGTCTGCGGCCAAGAGTTCAAGATCAGGATCGAGATAGTTTCAAGAGTCGTAAACAGCTGATGTTTTTGGTTTGTCTGTCGTAATGACATACTAGTATGTACCATAGTTGTCAACGGGCCGAAGATGTTGGGCCCGACCGGACCCGAACTCGATTTTTCAAGCCCGAACCCGAATCCAAATTTATCAGTCAGTCCGAGCCCGATTTAAGCCCGAAATCAAAAACACCACATTAACTTTTAGAGAACTTGTACTTAATACCTATTTATGATCGGCAGGTCACTGTGAGATCATAAAACATGCATGATCTCACCTGTTGAAAACGTTTGAGCGATCCGAGTTTTTATTAGAGAACCTAAAGTGCAATCAACGTTTTCAATAAGTTGTTATGTGTATGACATCACAATACGTTGCTTTGAATTGTATGACACAAAATCAACCCCCGTTTTCGAAAGCCGATATATGCGACAAGGTGTTCTCTTTGCTTAATTCCAACAATCGAGAAAACCCTATCACTTACAGAAAACCTCGATTTCACTCCGGCGTCCGGCCCGATTGAAATCCGACAATTTTTCAAAATCCAAACCCGACCCAAACCCAACCCTACCCGAAAAGCCCGAGCCCGATTGACAACTATGATATGTACACTTGTACAGTACACTTTGCTGTGCAAATGTCGCTTCCCGTACCTCAAGTATTAATCGTCATTTTGAAATCAAACACCAAAAATTATTTAAAGATGATTTGAAGAAGCATGAAGCTTTTAAAAAGGCAGTTTCTCGTTACGAAAAACTCGGTAACATTGTAAAACAATCGTTCGCAGTTCAAATCAAAGTACGTAAAGTAGATACAAAGTTGCAGAATGCATAGCCAAGCGCGGAAAGTATTTTACGCCGTTACATAACGCAATTTTTTATCGGCACGCAAACACATATTTAGACATTAAATTTTACAATTTAGCACACTTGATATAAAACGTTGCCGACCCCTGGGCTAGAACGCTACTTTTGAACATACGAATCTATGCAGCAAAGCGACTTGAACCAGAAACATAAAAATATTCCAAAATTATACGTGTTTAAGAACATTCTAATCTAAAGTGATCGTAACTCTGGAGCGGCAAAGAGTACGAACGTACGTCGCCCTACTATGCAGAGCTCTTGCTGTCGATAACACAACATTGCTAGCTTTCCGCTGATTACTATCTTCTGACAATGTCTCCACTTTATCATACAAGGCTTGTACACAATTGGACCGTTTCGATCATTACGCTCAGTCCGCCCGTTTTGTAATCACTTGACACGTACAATGGCGATTCGAGCAACGATTTAATAAGCAAAAGAAAAATTTTACTTGTGGTACTAAACATTGCTCTTTGTACCGTGTGTTTTCAAGCAATTTTTCGTCATGGCGGCAAAACTCTTACGTTTTACTTTCAGCAAGCTCAACTAAGTTGACCTTCGAAAGACGAAAAGTAAATGTTTACACCGCTTTTCAGCATGTAAGATGAAAAAAGTTTTACCCAACCCGAATTACGACGAATTCGGTTGGTAGGGATATAAAAGGAGCAATAAAACTTTTTAAGTATATAGTCCGGCCGCCCAGAGGTCTGAGCTTAGCTGGAAGCTTACCAATTTTTATCCCTATTATCGTTTAAAGTACTTCAAACCATGCACGAAATCAAATTTCTGCCGGGTCAGGAGTGGTGGGTGTGGCCAGGGTGAGAGGTGAGGAGGGGGAATTGTTGAGCTAGCTCAACAAATTACTTACCCCACAAAAGTAGTTTTAGTCGTTTATAGTCGCAGTAGAGTTCTCATTTCGGGCTTAAACGAAAGAAGAAATACAAAATATATTCAACAAAAAAATTTCAAGTTTATACTATTATGACGTCATGATATTTGAGCTTGAACTTGATTCTGCTCGATTTTTTTGTAGTCGGGGTGCATAACTTTAGCTATAGCGTCTAAGTTTAGGTAGCAAATTGATAAAATTTGTTCCAGCAGGAAAGTAGTTTCTTACCCACAAAATGAAACTATTTGGACATGTTTATGATGAATACACACAAAACAGCGCGCTAATATACAAAGACGCATGGTTAAATTTAGACGCTTTTTCACACAACGGGGGTTCCGCATGACTGATTTCTCTATGAAATTTGCATGGCGTTTGGGCTATGTTGAAATACGTTTCTTTCGCTGTATTCTTCAAAAAGATTGCGAATAACTAATGCGAGGTATAAGGATATAGACGGTTTCAAACTTGGATATAGAGGTATAAAAGGCTTCACTTACAAGCACCGCAAAGTTAACGATTTTTTGTGAATTGAATAACACTTTCGAAAAACCCACGGACAAGTTAAATGTTGGTTTCATCAATCACTAAGTTAATTTATTTGCAATTTCGTATCTCGAAGTTGAATTAATTCTATTTTAATCAATGGAGGATCACCAGGTTTAATCGATATATTGGATTACCACGTTCGATTATTTCCATAAATCCTGAAAATAATGTTAAAATATTATCTGAATTTATTTCACAATAGTCAATCATGTTTTTTGTTTATTTACAGTAAATTGCATAATATAGTATTTTTTGTTACGCAGTTTAGTCCTAATTGTTAAATTTATCGTGATTTTGCATGGTTTTGCCCAAAAGTTTAGCAGATCGCGAGTCATAAACGGAGTAAAATATTGCCGAAAGTTAATCTCTACAACCCCAAAATTTTGACCTTGTCACTAAGTAATAAGTAGGTTTCATCGCGATGCTGTGCTTATCTACATCGAAAACTTATCCGGTGGATATAAAACATTTACTTTTGTTTCAGTCAATAGCGACATTGTTAAATATTTCATTTCGGTACTTTTGATTTCTGTCTCAGCAATTGTTCAAAAAATAGTTGCTAAGTTGTCACAAGCATTCCTTGTCCTCATCTCCATAAGAATGGTTGTGGATAAAGTTGCTCAAATCTTTCATAACTGTGTAAAAAAAATTGCAAGATGCTGGAAAAATATGGTTAGACTGCAGAACCATATTGACTTCGCAATGTTTGCATTGTTTTTGTCCCATATTTGCATTTTTCAATTGAGCTTTATCCCACCATTTTCCACATTATCAAATTATGACCAAACTTCGTTGACGACTATTGTAAATAGCTGTGGCGTATATTCAAGGCTAGCAAGAGTCTCTGTATTGGCCACAGTGCTAAAATATAAACCTGGGACATCAATTTTGTAGTTCGCTCTTCAACTTTTCCCGAATAAATACACTTACATCCAGTGGCGTACGCACGGGGGGGAGTTTCGGGGGTCAACCCCCTCCCCCATTGAAGATTGAAAAAAATTAAAACCTCTCTTTTTGGAACGATCCGCCTTCTTTCATGCAGAGATTTCCGAAATTGCTGTCATGTTTTTCTGTGCTATCCAACTTGCTTATTAATTTCGAGAAACTGTTATCATGATGCAATAATTCCGGTAGTCAAACTTTTCTGGTGGGTTGCGCTTGAACCAAAGACTAACTCAAAATGCAAGCCAGGACAAAGTTAATGAGTATTGTTAAAGCTGGAGTCGTGTTGTGATGTCATAAAGCCATTGTTCTCAAGAGCTATCATGGTTGGGCAACACTACGTTCCAGCGCAGGAGGTATTCTTGGGAGAGAATGGTTGCAACGAAGACGGATGTTCCGCTTGCGATGTCATAATTTTGAGTTAACCAAACCGGCCAGTTGGGGTTAACCAAAGACATCGCTATCGGCGCGGGAGGTTTTGGGTTCAATTTCTGGGCCGGTACCGGCCGTTAGCTTAGTGGTCAAGCGCACAGACTATCGGTGAAAAAGGTCTGGGGCTTGATTCCCGGGCCGGTCAAATCGGCACAGTGTCGCCAACGGCTCGCCACCGCTGCAATGTTTCTGTGTTCTCCAGGCGCTAAGTCGCGTAGACGGCCCCCAGTGGCGTATGCAAGGGAAGGGGGCCGGGAGTCAACTCCCCTTGACGATTGCAGAAAAAATGAAACCTTTTTTAATTTTGAAACGAACCAACTTTTCTTCGAGCAGAGTTTGCCGAAATTGCTATCATGTTTTCTATGTTCTGTACAACTTTCTAAGTTAATCTCGAGAAACTTTCATTGCGATGCGATATGCAACAATACCGGTAGTCCAGCTTTTCTGATGTGTTTTGCTTGAACTGCATTTTTGTCATTGATGCTGCTGCTGTAAAGCAGTTGGAAAAGGTAAAGAGGTAAAGGCACGGGACAGCGGGTGCAAGCACACATTGTTTAGGCCATTTTCAATTGGCGGCCCATTACAATTATCAATCACGAATGATTGAACGCTGTTAAGGGACATGCATGACGAACAACACATACACAAAATCCTTCGCACTTCTGCTTGTGCCGAACGCCTGGCGCGAAAGCTGCGAATACTATTTTTAAAGTCTTTAGTGTGACCCGACCGGGAATAAAACCCCAGTCTTCCGGCTTCCAAGCGGACGCTCCTAACCGATACACCAAGCACCGTTACGAAGCAGTTGGTAAGTAGGAGTTTCCTTAATGACGATGTCTCTGAAGTAGCTATGGCTGCACAAAAACTTTTTTTCAGTTAAATCAATTCTTCACTGTACTGGTTTCATAAAACTGGCTATAGTACCGAAGCGTGGTAGGGAGTAGCGGGGTCCGACCCCGCGTCTTAGCGCTTGGGCAACACAGGTACGAAGAAACGCCGCTGCGGTGGCAAGCCGTTGGCTACACTGTGTCCGATTTGACCGGTCTTGGAATTGAACCCCAAATCTTCCGCATCGATAGTGACATTTTTAACACTACGCTATAACCGTCCGGTTTAATGAAAAATAATTATAAACGTTAAAAATCTAAATTGACACTGCCAGTGACGTCACATTGTGATGGCGTAGTTACGTCATCACGATGTGACGTCACTGAACCCCCTCCATTGAAAAATCCCGCGTACGCCACTGCTAACATCAACTGGTTAAATAATTTTATTAAAAGACGTAAATTAAATTAATATTTAAAAACGTAGCAAAATACGTACGAAGCAGTGGTTCCTAACCTGAGGGGCACGCCTACCTAAAGGAACAGACATAAATTTTCAAAGGAGCTCTATATATGGTCGCAATGTGCTTTGCAGCACATGGTTAGTTTGCTTTTGCACAGTTGCGACTGCGACTCAGCAATAGCTTTCTGATCAGGAAGAAACAGACATAAGCTTATGCACTATAAGTAGGCTGAATTTCATCCATTTTCCATCAGTCGTACGGTTGTTTTCTGGCATATTCCTCGCAATGGCCTAAGCGTCGTAGCTAGCAGAAATTGAAGTATTCGATTCCTGCACAACCGCACTTGTTTTCTTACGTGTCTATGGGTAGGTTTATTAACCATAGTATGTAAACATATCCGAGAAGTTGCATCTCTACTAGACATTTAAGCATTTAATTGGTTAGTGGTTTTCTGCTAGTCTACAAAACACTACATGCAAATGGATAAATAACCTGACAAGAGATAACGTATGATTTCGTGGTGAAAGAGCATTTGTGATATAGTACTACATTTTATCAAAATGTTTTGTTTGGTGTTATGCCACTTCACAACTAATTAATTTAAAAAACATACCACGTAGCTGTTCTTTTTTGAAGGCGTCGAGAGCATGGAATAGTTTTTTAGCTCCTTGGCCAATGCAAACCCGAGATTTTATAATATAAAAATCTTAATTCTAATAAAAAAGGCGAGATTAAGTAGAAAAGATGTATGGCTTCATTTGTAACAGAAGATTTCCGTACTGATCCAGGATCTAAGCTAGAGAATTACCCCGAAATAAATCCAGACGGCTCAGCAAAAATGACGTGTCTGACCTAACCAGCATTTTCATAAATACCTTAGACAAACATGCTCCCTTGAAACCCATGTCAAGAAGAGAAATTAAACTAAATGCAAAACCATGGATTACAAAAGGAATTTTAATATCGATTAAAACTAGAAATAGATTATTTACTGTAAGTTCTGCTACCAATGCCAAGATCCAGTTAAAACTCAGCATTACAAAAAATACCGTAACAAATTAACTCATATTAAAGCTCTTTCTAAACAGAGGCATTATGAAAGCTTATTACGAAAGAATAGTAATAATCCTAAAAAATCTTGGTCGGTTATTAGAGAAATCATAGATAACAAAAGCACTTCCACCATTAAATTACCACCAACTTTACGAGTTAATGACAAATCCTATGAAACCGACAGTAATGAATTTTTAGATTACATGCGCAAATATTTTGCAAACATTGGTTTTACATTAGCTGAGAAAGTAAGCAAAGATCATGATTCGAATTTAAAAATAACTTCCAAAAGCTGCCTTCATAGTATTATAATGCATGATTTCAATGAAAATGAGGTATCTATAGCAATTGAAAATTTAAAGTCAAACTCTGCTCCAAGAATTGACGCTATTCCTCCCAAATTTGTGAAAAAGGCGAAAATATTTTTGACTTCTTTATTAACCAAATTAGATAATAAGTATTTAATTCAGAAATTTTTTCCTGATGTTTTTAAGGTTAGTCAGGTTATACCTATACCTAAAACAGCTACTCCAAAGGAACTTGGAGATTTTAGACCTATTTCTCTTTTGAATATTTTTTCTAAAATATTTTCAAAAAATTTTAAAAGAAAAAATTATGGAATTTATTAATAACATCAACATACTGTATTATCCTCCAATCAATATCGATTCAGAGCAAACAATTCTACTGAACTAGCCGTAACAACTATTCTTGATGAGAAATTTGCAAGGGACAAATTAATGTTTCGACTATAACCAAAGTCTCGTCAGCCTTGCTACGCACAGCCAATCCAGGCTAAACTCATTCCAGACTGTAAAGCAATGCAAAAAAAGAGTCTTTACAGTCTGGAATGAGTTTAGCCTGGATTGGCTGTGCGTAGCAAGGCTGACGAGACTTTGGTTATATCCGTGATGAGTTTCTCGAAAATCTTGAGCGTAAATTGTATACAAGTGCATGCAATATTTCTCAATATTAAGAATGCTTTCGACACAATTGATCATCAAATTTTACTAAAAAAGTTATATCATTATGGTTTTCGCGGGAAAATCTGGAATATTTTTAAAGTCTTATTTTGAGAATAGAAAAATTTGCACCAAAATTAATCAAAAAGCTTCTTCACTTTGTAAAATTACCCATGGAATTCCTCAAGGTTCTGCATTAGGCCCACTCTTGTTTTTATTGTATGTAAATGATCTGCATAATGCTTCAAAGTTTAAAATCACTTTGTTCGCTGACAATGCAAATTTGCATCTTTTTCGCCAACAACCACAATTTCTACAAAAACTGGCAGATGAAGAAATTAAAATAATCGATAACTGGATGAAAATGAGCAAATTAACTTTAAATTATGATAAATGTAAATACATGATGGTATGAGAAAATCCAATAGACTCGTCATCATTTGATTTGACAATAAATAATGTAAAAATTAAACAAACGGAAAGCATTAGATATCTTGGAGTGCAGTTAGATGAAAAACTTTCCTGCAAATTGCATGTGGAGAACCTAGAGAAAAAACTTTCGAAAACATGCGGATTAATTTTCAAACTAAGGCATTACGTTCTTTTACCTACCTGTCGGATTATATAATTATCTTTTAATGTTTCACTCTATCATTTTGTACTCTCTAATTACTGTAACTGAGGAAGAGCTTCGAATTCTTTATTGCGTAAAATAGAACACTTACAAAACAAATTTATCAGAGCTTGTTTATTTCAACCTCGCAAAACTCACGTCAACCTTTTATTCTCAAAATTTCAAGCACTCAAATTAAAGGAGATGATTAACATGGAGTTTGCCAAGTACATGTATAAGTTCGAAAATCATATGCTACCATTATCATTTGACAATTATTTTATCAAACTGGAAGCAGTACATAAATAGTACCAGACAGTGGCGCGGGAACATTTTTTGGACAGGGGGGCTCAAAGTAGTAAGATCGTGTCAACGTCTGGGGGGCGAAGCCCCCCAGATTCCCCTTTTCTCCAATGTACGTTTTTAAGAGTAGGACGCACAGCAGACCTGTCTTGATAGACATCAATTGCATGCCCGCTCAAGTGACCGGAATTTTTTCAAGATAATTTTTTATCATGGAAAACAAGATTGTTTAGGGCCTACTTCCATAAGGCTTTTCTAGCTATGCACGAATTATTACTAAGCATTTTGTGAGTGCAAGCATTTGTAAAATGCAAATACCTCAATGACAAATCCGAAAAGTATAGGCAAACAAAATTTGTCCGATCTAACTTTTGCTTTACTGATCAGTAGGGCGATTTTTTATTGACCTAAAAATCTCGAAAAATTGACTTTATTTTATCAAAAAATTGACTTTATTGACCTAACGAAACAATGAAATAAAAGAACCAGTCCATAAGAAAAAAAACACCTAAGTCACTTTAGTTAGTGCTTAGATTATAATGTACGCACATATAATGCCGCACGTTTTCTGGCAGAAAGTTTAACTGCTCTGCGTAACTGCGCAGAATCCAGAGTCGTATTCAAGTGTTTCGCTATTCGCTGTATTGCAATCTTTGTAACATCAAAGTATGTTCGAGTAACTAATGCATTGTCTTTTCAATTCTAGTGTTTTTGACTACCGATACGTAGCGACAAAAATGTGCAACAAATGAAAACACGACGAAAAGCTTATTTTATCATACACGAATTTTACCAAAATTGCAATCTTGCAAAGTTGTCTGAACGGATCTTCACAATTGAATCAATGAAATTACATCAAACATTATATTAATAAATTAAGCATGTGTAAAACTGTAATGCCGATAACAGTCTGGCGACAGCATACACCTCCCTGGTACCACCCACAGTTACAAACTTCCATCTCTCAATTATCTCAGTTATCTCTTTTTGAGTGTAAAGTAGAATCGCGCAAAAAAAGCAAGAAAGCAAAAATTGACCTAATAAAAAAAAAATTGATCTAAAAAACAAAAAATTGACATTTATTGACTTTATAACTTCATCAATACTGACCCTACGACCGTGAAATTTTGTTTCCACATTGTTAAAGTTATTATCTACTTCCGAAAAAAAAAAATTGACTTTATTGACCGTGAATCGCCCTACTGATCAGAGTTGCATGTAACAAACAATGCCCCACCAAGGTTAAAAATAACAAAAAAACACGATCAAAATAAAGCACTGAACCATTTTTTAACATAATGAAAATGTGTAGATATGGGTATTTAGGTAGGCGTACTAGCTTAATTTTAGTAAGAATCATCGGTACCAGTTTAGTAGTGATTTAGCTACTTCATTAGGTAGAAAAAATTCAAAACCATTAAAAAACTCAACCAGAAAAGAGAACTTGCACAAGCTCAAAAAAGCTTGATCAGGGGTGCCCAACCAGTCGATCGCAATCTACCGGTCGATTTGTGGATGCTTGGCTGTCGATCGCGAGCCGATTTGGCATGTACACACATTAGGTTGGTCACCAACATTTACAGTTCATGTAACGCGTCCGGGCAGTGAAAATCTGTTTGTAGCTCTTTACATAAATTTTGGTGGAATTCGGAACATGTGAAGGATTGAGGACCGTTTTTTTATACTTCACCGCATTTTCGTCTACGATTTGCGTGTTTCCCATGATCAGTAACGACTTTCATGAGCATTCAGAGTAGTTTGGCCTAAAGTGTTTGGCAGCTGCAAGAATTGGCAGCCATTATGCTTCTACTGGTCCATCGTACATGACTGCTGTAAAGGTTTGCGAACGCTTACATAAAATACTGTTAAAAATGAACTTCAAACATTGAAAATTTTACCAGATTTCACGTTGACCTAGTGAATAATAGCTAAGTGATTTTTAAAAGAATAGTGATTCTTTGTTGGTTAAAAGCGCCATAAAAAAATATTTGCTTCGTTGAGTATGTACGTTGCGAGCATTAATTACGTCGCACTCCGTGCATAATTTTTTCGATTGTCAGGGGGGGCTTAAATGATTCAGGGGGGGGCTAAAAAAAGTCCAGGGGGGCTTGAGCTCCCCCTGGCACCCTACTTCCCGCGCCTATGGTACCAGACAAAAGTATACTGGTGGATTTTCCTATCGCTTGATTGATAGTGAGTTTGGGAGAAAAAGATTGCATTATATTTGCTTAAAAGTATGGGAGTCAATATCAGTCGAACAAAAAAAAAATGCTCGTTTTCAACCTTTAAACAACGTTACAAATCTTCCGTTTTAACCCTGCGTAAGAACTCGTGATTTTTGGTATAGTCGTGCCAGGCCACTGTTTATTTGTTTTTTGTTTGTCTTTTTTTTTGGTCCAGTATGTATTGTCAGGCTTGGGTTGTTTTTTTTTTTTTTCGTTTAGTTTGTAAATAACCTTTTGTAATTTTATGTGTTTTGTGTCGTGTTTCCGTCGCTGAAGAGGACGGAAGAAAGTTTCGTGTTTCCGTGCTTTCTGGTGTAGTTTGATACGTAGTTTAAAACTACACCAGAAATTGACCTCTTTTGTTCAAATTAAACATTAAGTTGCCGCCCAGCAAGAGTTGGTAACCTTGCTTGTGTAGTATCTGCCTTTTTAATTTCGTTTATTTCTCATTTTTTTACCTTGTGTTAGTGAAGTTCTGGCATAAGGTACAGTAGCCTTAGATGACCGTAAGGTCTTGCGCTATGTCCTTACACTAGTGCTTTGTTACGTGCTTTTGGTAAATAAATGGATTGATTGATCGAGACATTTTCTTGGCTGGTACTAGCATAGCTACAGCAGATTAAAAATCGCCAACAAAATTTGAAAATCTGGAAGAAGATGCAAGTATGGGACAAAAACAATGCAAACAATCCGAAGTCAATGTGGTTCTGCAGTCTATAAATCACATTTTTCCAGCTTCTTGCAACTTTTTTTGCACAGCTATGAAAGATTTGAGGAACTTAATCCATAACAATTCTTACGGAGATGAAGACAAGGAATGCTTGTGACAACTTAGCAGCTATTTTTTGAACAATTTGAAGACAAAAATAAAAAGTTACCGAAATGAAATATTTAACAATGTCGTTATTGACTGAAACGAAAGTAAATTTCGTATTTCCACCGGATAAGTTTTTGACCACAGTTAAAAAGTAAAATCTATTAACCCAAAAGGGATCATCTAGGGCCTTTGAGAGCCAAGCCCGGGCCCGGTACCAAAATTAAATCCGGGCCCCCCGCAAAATGACAAAAAGAATAATCTGCCGAAAATGATGAAAGAGATGATTTGCCAGAAGAGGCGCTTTGTCATATCGAAATCGATTAACTACCAAAAAATAGCCAATAAAACTCTTGACCAGGTGGTGCTTACTGTTTAGCTATCCTAGTAAAAATAGGCTATTGGCCTACCATTTAGATAACTAGTAACGCTCAGCGCAGGAATATATTATACCTTTAGTGACCACTGTTGATGTGCAAAAACATCGGACTATTTCCAGAAGCTTCGTGCAACCAAAAAATTTGGAGGAGTCCGAGTAACAATTGAAACAGATATACTGATCGCAACCTTTGTAAAACCCGTATTTAGCATTGAGTAACATCACGAAAAAAGAGAAGCTGGGAAAAGATACCAAAATATAACGTGATGCCCCAAATTTTTGGCTAAGAAATGAAAATCTATTTGAAGCCCCCGCCTGCTTCTTAATTTTAGACATTGCGCAATCAGTGGGGCCCCCACGATTTAGCAAAGGAGGCATAGTTTGAGCTTTGGGGGCGAAGCCCTCAGCTGCCGAAAGCTAAGAGGATCTGGGGGCGTAGCCCCAGCCACCAACGGATTTTTACGGTTTTTAAATCAAAACTCTCGTTTGAGTACACTTTCTTATCGAAAAAGGACATACCAGTCCCTGCAGTGAGTGCACTTACTATTACAGTGTCAGACAATCCAAAAATATTTTAGTATCCCATGTCTAAAAGTAGAAGCTTACCTTAAATAAATGAAAGGATGCTGTAACCATTAGTAGTTTTGGCGCATTTGATGGGATGACGAGTAGGCGTGTTCTAAAATCTTCAACAACGCATGCAAAATGTTTTTTAAATTCTAACTACAGATCGAGAAACTAACTTTACTTCTAAGTCAAAGCGATTGATTGGAGCAAAAATTAATTAACCAAATATGGATTTTGTAGCATAAGAAAGGGGGGCGGTTAGGATGAAAACGAAATGGCACTGGCTAAATTTTTCATTTTTTTAATTTTCAATTTTTTAAATTATAAAAAAAACAAATCTCAGAAAATTTGGTGCTCCAATGACACGACGCCTCTGACTGTAACTGATCAAATTATAGCGGTAAGGTAATAGGTTAATTATTCCAATTAAGAGCAAACGAGCGTTTTGCATAATTTGATAAAAATTATTTCCTGTCCGAAGCGTTTTTCCAATTTGAGCCCCATTCTAATATCGAGATGACCAGTAGCGTACGCACGGAAGGCTCCTATGCGTGCACCCTCCTCAGGCCTTCTTCTACGCATGTTAAAACAAGATGAGAGGTGTGGTACAATGGTTATGTTAAGATAGCAACAACACATCTAAAAAAATAGCAGCGATATTCTCGCTTACCACACCGCATTATGGAGTCGGAACCAGGGATGTGGAAGCGGAAACTGGAAGCGGAAGCGGTGGAAACGGTCATATTTTAATGGAAATGGAAGCGCGAAAAGTATGCCGCTTCCGCTTCCACATCCTTCAAAAAAGCATACTGCAAATAACTTATTAGATATTATTTTATTCTACTCATTAGATATTATGTTACAATGTTAGATTCGCATGGATGCCAGATTTTATCACAGGCCATTACTCTTCGCTTGACTTTCAGATAGCAGGCCTACTAACCTAGAATCGCTTTTTCTTTCAGCTTTCTCTAAATAAAAAAAGCAACTAATTTATCAATAGCGCTAAAAGCAATAGTTGACTCTTTTCCAATTATAATTATGTCACGAAATAGACGGAGTGAGTGCTGTCAGGAGCGTATATAGGGGGGGCATTGTGCTTGCCTTTTAGTAAAAAAGAACAAAATTAATGGTGCAAAGTGACTGAAATATGCCAGACTTGGATCCAGGGGGGTATGATGAGAAGTATGCATCCTCCCCCCATCGAAAATGATTTTGACGTAAGGCTTATACAATTTTTCCATAATTTCGAGCCTCTTCGATAGCACGAAGCCTTTTGAGGTATATACTAGGGTGGAGTGAAAAAAATTTTTTTTTTTAAATCGAAAAAAGTGTAGTTCTCAAATTCTGGCAAATGGTCTAAAACTTCTTGAAAAGTTGATTTTGGGGGGTTGCTCCCATTTTCCAGCCGGTTACCCCCCAAAATGCTATCGAAACTGTTGACGCAGGGGGTAATTCTTATATCTCGGTAACCACTGGTCGGAGAGTAATGGTATATGGCTCAAAATCTGCGGAAATACCATGTTCTTATCTGTGCTAAGAAGAAAGTTTTCTCTATTTTTACCACAAAAAAAGTTACAGCCGAAAACCAAAAATTATGATCATTTTTGATAAATTTTTCGGAAAATTCATTTATGAGTTATCGTGTAAGAAGCACAGTCGCTAAATTTTGATCTGTGAAAGTCATTCCTCTCGTATAACTAACACTGTTTGTGATTTAATGCATTAATGAAGGGACGGATGGTGAGATCCACTATCTGACTATTGCTGAAATAGGATGAGTAGTAACAATTGCCTCAAATCAGCAAGGACATATTAACCACAAGAGGAAGTCACTGAAATAGGCGTACAGCTAATTCAGTGATTTTATTAAATTGGTTTTAATTCGATGCGAAATTTTTTTTAAATGAAACACAAAAAAATGTAACATATAAAGGCTGGGTGGTGTCAAGACTGACTACACAACAAAACAATACAAGATGAAATAAATGGCTGCTCTTGGCAGCCAAACTTGCAGCTTCAAACAATTGGTGGAGATTGTTGCTGGAAGAATCAAAATTGGCTTATTTGTATTGAGCATTTGCTTCAATGTTCAGCGATGGTAAATCAAACAAGCGAATCAAATTGCTGTTCAGTGCATGGGGACACTCGTCATAATTTTGTACTTTCTTCAGCTGCTAGTTTTCGATGTGCTAGCACTTTTGCCACTCCTACATTTCTTACACTTTCATTATCATCTCCTAACATCGTCACACAATCAGATAACCCATGGATCCAGATTCAGTAACTTTTTCAACTTAGTTCAGATCATTAAGAATTTTTCAAACAAACGTGTTGAAGAAACTACGGCGCTTTCAGTGAATAATTATTTTGCACACCAAGTATATATGCTTTGATTACGATGTTAGGAGATTATAATAAAAATGTAAGAAATGTAGGAGTGGCAAAAAAAATGCTAGCACGTCGAAAACAAGTGGCTGAAGAAAGTGCAAATAACGATGAGCGCCCCCATGCACCGAACAGCGGTTTGATTCGCTTGTTCGATTTGCCATCGCTGAACTTGGAAGCAAATGCTTACTACGAATTAGGCAATTTTGATTCTTACCAGCAAAAGCCTCCGGCAATTGCAAACCTTCAGATACAGAAATAGATGTCTGGAGAAAACTCTGGTATTACCCTTCCTATATGTCTTGGCACATGGCCAATCTGTGGAGCAGCTCATCAAACTGGTTGCGGAAGCATCTGCACAAATTGAAAGATTTGATCGACAAGATGAGTCATTCGACAAAAAAAAATCAAATCCCGCTAACTTACGAAAACATTTGACAGCAAAAAGCAGTTTAAAATAATGTTTCAGCAAACCGTGTGACCTCTTTTGCAAGCCGGATAGCCAAAATTGATCTCACTGCAGTTGATTTGGTTTTAAGCTATTTACTTTGCCAAATAGGTGCACCACCGCACTAAACTTCTGGAATTTGCCACAACTATCCCTATGAGGTTGACAGCATTTTTTGGCTGCTAAAAACAACCAATTCATCTCGTATTGTATTATTTTGCCGTGAAGTCAGTCTTGACACCACCCAGCCTTTATACGTTACACTTTTTTCGTATTTCATTTAAAAAAAATTTCGCATCGAATTAAAACCAATTTAATAAAATCACTAAATTAGCTGTACGCCTACTTAAGTGACTTCCTCTTGTGGTTATTATGTCCTTGCTGATTTGAGGCAATTGTTACAACTCATCAGAGGTGAGCATTCCACAATTTGAAGCGCAAAGCGCAAATTACAAAACTTCCGCAATTGCGGAAGTTGCGGAGCGCTTCAGCAAATTATTTTTGGCTATTGCGCAGCTTCAATTAAAATAAATGCTTCTTGCGCTTTCTTGCGTTGCGAAATGAAACAAATTTAACAGCTTGCGCTTTTCTTGCATTGCGAACTAAATAAAAAATAAGAGCTTGCGCTTTATTGCGCTGCGAACTGCAAACAAATTGAGATTCTTCCTTGTGCTGCGCTTCGTCCGATATAAGCGCAAGTTGCTCAATGCTCAAGTGGTGAAGCGTGCACAAAAGGTATAGTAGCTTTATTCTCTAGTAGCAGATTTGAGCCATTCAGAAATGCTTGCGATGCCTTTTTCTCGGGAGCTTCAACAATATTTCTTCGGCGTTGTATTATGAATTTGTGTGTGATGCGGTGAAGTAAAATATATCGCATTTGTTTGTTGTTTGTGCTGAATTTCGCCTTATATAAAGAATTTATTTTGAGGGATACTTTCATAGAAGTGTGATGAAGCGGCAACGCGATTGTTTTTTGCACCTTAAATGTTTATGTCGTTCTGCTTACCAGCTTCACGAAACCCATCTACAGTTTGACTAATAATCGTTGCAATCAGTGATCAGTGTAGCTTAATTATCACGCTCAGTTTAAGTATCTTTATTACGTATAAAATGACTCTACTGAAAATTGCGCTTCGTTACACATGGCGCTTTGTTGCATTTTTTTAGCAAAAATTGCGTTGCGCTTTAAAGCCAAAGAAAAATTAATTGCGAAAGTTACGCTGCGCTTTTATTTCTGTAAAACATCAATAGCGGAAGTTGCGGTGCGCTTCATGCAATTAAAAAATGGGATTGCGGAATTTGCGCAGCGCTTTATACAATTAAAAAATTATATTGCGAAAGTTGCGTTGCGCTTCGATTTATTCAAAAATCAGATTGCGCTAGTTGCGTTGCGTTTCATTGCTTATAAAAAATTTTGTGCTTTTTTGCTCTGCGCTTCAGTCTATTCAGAAAAAATGCCCACCTCTGCTACTCATCCTATTTCAGCAATAGTCAGATAGTGGATCTCACCATCCGTCCCTTCATTAATGCATTAAATCACAAACAGTGTTAGTTATACGAGAGGAATGACTTTCACAGATCAAAATTTAGCGACTGTGCTTCTTACACGATAACTCATAAATGAATTTTCCGAAAAATTTATCAAAAATGATCATAATTTTTGGTTTTCGGCTGTAACTTTTTTTGTGGTAAAAATAGAGAAAACTTTCTTCTTAGCACAGATAAGAACATGGTATTTCCGCAGATTTTGAGCCATATACCATTACTCTCCGACCAGTGGTTACCGAGATATAAGAATTACCCCCTGCGTCAACAGTTTCGATAGCATTTTGGGGGGTAACCGGCTGGAAAATGGGAGCAACCCCCCAAAATCAACTTTTCAAGAAGTTTTAGACCATTTGCCAGAATTTGAGAACTACACTTTTTTCGATTTAAAAAAAAAAATTTTTTTCACTCCACCCTAGTATATACGCCATGAGCACGCATAATCGAAAATGTGCGAACAAAATGCATCATATTGTATTTGGCGAAGCACTCAGAATTAGAGTCTAAAAATCTAAACAAAATTTGGGTGAAAATAATTCAAAAAGCACTAAAATAGTCATTGCAGCATGTAAATTTTCAAATATTTTCCTGGGAGCATGCTCCCAGACCCCCCTACAGCCTTTTTTGTTTCTCAATCATGCAGCTTCAAATTAGTTCTGCCGAAAAAAATGTGCTTGAAAAAAAATGTGGAAATTATGCTTCCCCCCCATTTTTTTTTAATTCTTTGCTACGCCACTGAGTGCTGTGTATCAACATTTTTCTAATGAAAGGAGTAAGTTTCGTAACAAAGTTGCAGCAAAAGACTCCCAGGATTGTGACTCAATCATTCCTTTCCACTTTTGTTCGCTTTTTGCAAATTATTTAGGTATGAACCGTAAAAAACGCTTGCTAAAGTTTGACCCAGAGCTTTCAGCGCGATGAGAAAAAGTTATGGTTTACGCTTTCGGCTACCAACGCCCTGGTCGCATCCTACTTGCAAAATTTCTGTGAATCTGTTTGGAAGCGGAAGCTGATTGCAAATATAGCGCTTCCACATTCCTGGTCGGAACACATTGAAGACTTTTTTTGGTTGATGGGCTACTTTAGCTATGGCGCTGACTGGGAGGAAGGGGTAGTACCTTAGCTGTGAGTGAGTGATATTACCGGTAGGTGGTGGCGAGGGGTGACTTTGTCTGTTTTCAACCAGTCAAGAGTTGCCCTTTCAAAGTTTTTACGAATTTTTTTACGCGCGGCATTCTCGAATTTTTGGGCCACTCAAAAATTCTGGGCCCGGTACCAAAAATTCTGGGCCCGGTGCCAAAGGTACCCTGGACCCCCCTCACAACGGCCCTGGGATCATCAGGGGTATCTAAAAACAAGAAAAGGTTTAAAAAATGAAGCTAAAATCGATTAGCTCATTAAGGCACTGCGGCTCACAAATCTAGGTATGAACCGTAACAGAGCCGGCGCCAAAGCAGTCGACTTAGGGGGACCAAGCGTTTATCAGGGGGGGCCAAAATTTAAAATGAAGCACAAAAGCTACTGTCTTTAAAAGAGTAAGCTTGTTAATTGAGGGGACCAAGCATGTCGATTGGGGGGTGCAGGCCCTCCCTGGCCCCCCTTGGCGCCGGCCCTGAACCGTAACTAACACTGTGTGCTGGTTGAAACAGACTGTTGGGTTTAACAAATTTTACTTTTTAACTGTGGTGATATTGCATATTCGCTCTAACTGAATCTAGTTATCGAGCACTTTTGGAAATACTGATCTCCATGATTATGGATAAGTTTTTGATGTAGTAGGGTACAGCATCGCGACCAAACCTACTTTTTATTCAGTGATAAGATAAAAATGAGGTCAAAATTTTAGGTTTTAAAAATTAACTTTCGTTAATATTTTGTTCCGTTTATGACTCGCGATCCGCTAAACTTTTGGGCAAAACCATGCAAAAACTCGCTAAATTTAACAATTAGGACTAAACAGCGAAACAAAACATATTATAATATGCAATCTGCAGTAAATAAGCGAAAACGTGACTGGCTATTGTGAAATAAATTCAGATGATATTTTAACATTATTTTCAGGGTTTATGGAAATAATCGAACGTGGTAATCCAATTTATCGATTAAACTTGGTGATCCTCCATTGATTAAAATAGAATTAATTCAACTTCGAGATACAAAATTGCAAACGAATTAACTTAGTGATTGATGAAACCAACATTTAATTTATCCGTGGGTTTTTTGTAAGTGTTATTCAATTCACAAAAAATCGTTAACTTTGGGGTGCTTGTAAGTGAAGCCCTTTTATATCTCTATATCCAAATTTGAAACCGTCTATATCCTTATACCTCGCATTAATTATTTGCAATCTTTTTGAAGAATACAGCAAAAGAAAAGTATTTCAACATAAAATAGTAGGGTACAGGGGTGCAAATCTATGTTGAGCATTGGGGGGGGGGATGATTTAGCAAAATTATCATTTTTCGATATTGGGGGATGTATATTGGTTGGGTAGGCTTATTATATATCGTATGAGGAATTTTCAACTTCCATAAAAAATATTGGGGAGAATGCTTCCGGATTAATGAGGGGGATGCATCCCCCCTATCCCCCTGGATTCGCACCCATGTAAAATAACCCAAACGCCATGCAATTTCATAAAGAAATCAGTCATGCGAGACCAGCGGTGTATGAAACAGCGCGTAAAATTAACCATTCGTCTTTATGTATTAGCGCGATATTTTGTCTGGGTTCATCATAAAAACGTCCAAATAGTTTCATTTTGTGGGTAAGAAACTACTTTCCTGCTAGAACAAGTTTTGTTAATTTTCTTCAATAAGCTTAGACGCTATAACTAAAGTTATGCACCCCGACTACAAAAAAATTAAGCAGAATCAAGTTTAAGCTCAAATACCATCATGTCATAATAAAATAAACCCAAAATTTTTTTGTTAAATATGTTTTGTATTTCTTCTTCTTTCGGTAAAGCCCGAAATGAGAACTCTACTGCGACTATAAACGACTAAAACTACTTTTGTAGGGTAAGTGATTTGTTGAGCTATCTCAACAATTTTACCCTCTTTACCCCCTCACCCTGGCCACACCCACCACCCCTGATTCGGTAGAAATCTGATTTCATGCATGGTTTGAAGTACTTTAAACGATAATAGAGGTAAAAATTGGTAAGTTTCCAGCTAGGCTCACATCTACGGGCTGCCGGACTAATAGAATATTCCCAACAATGCTTAGGCAAAGTGTGAGAAAAAGCCTTAGAAGTTGAACTTACTACGGTAGCCTACTTGGTATTATGAAGTTTCCTCTTGTGCTTCTACTACAATATCGCGCGTGAGTTACAGTTCTTCGCGACGGGTTCGATTCACGACTGAAGCCGATAGTATTGACACATTCGATGACAGCCAACTCAAAAACGTGCGCTCCTCTTGCAGTCTCTCATAATTAGGTCAACTGATACGGGTTTTAGCCGATGGTGGGATGCTAATTTTTTGTCGGCTGTATCTATTACAAAAAGTTATATTTTCTGCCGGTTCTGTTTCAATCAATGGTAGGCTAAAAATATAAACAGCAATGCTCACCAGTCTAATAAAAGTGCTTGAGACGGTTCTACAAAACTGGCTGAATCACACCACTGGTTTTAGCGCCAGGACTAATTTTCTTTGCGATGCAACTGATCAGAGCGTTATTTTCCACACTAGCCTTGTCCATACGCTACAACCACGAGGGTAGGCTCAACAGCTTTTGTTTTTTTCTGCTGACATTATTCCAAAATCTTGACTTCGATGATAAATATGAATTGACAATCCACAGTCAAACACATTTTGAGTATAATTTTATTACAAAAGACACATCATACTTAAATATGAGAAGCTAAAACCTACGACAAAAAGGAACAGTATAAATAAATGGTTGCAACAGAGGAAAAATACTAAAATTTTCGAAACAGGTTAAAAATATAGAACCTTCAAATGAAAATAAGGCATGATAAAATTGCAGCGTTAATTCATAATTTCAAAGAACTAGACTTTAGTACAGCCAGCTTGCTTGCTAAATTTAACCAAATCTATATCAATAGCAATGGAGTGACAGAATTTTCTAAACAGGAGACCAACGTTTTTCTAGCGGTGCAAATATGTTTAAGGACTCGAAAGATGATATGTGCTCGACAAAAAAGCAACGTTGCCATGAAACCAACAAGCCATTCCAAAAAACGGAGTCGCTGCTAAATTGATTCAATATTTAAGTACAGTAGTATGACAACGACGAAGAAGCAACATGCCCTTCGCTTTGTTCACAGTTAATTTTTCACATCTCGGAAAAGATAAGTTTGGGTTTCCCTGAGAAAAGTAATTATTCCGAGACAAGAATCCCGATCCTCATTTTTTAACCATCACAGCTTGAAGAAACGTTAAAATCCTATTCCATGACTTCGTAAATATCTAGACATCCAAGAGAACATGTTCTATTGTTCATTGTCATAAAAAGAGATTCGCTAACAGCCTCTTCAACAAACACTTTCCAAGATCTTCTTTTGGGTTATTTGGTCCATCAACGCCACTTCGACGAGGGTGAAACTCCACAAAACAAGCATTCCACCTATTTTTTTTTCTTACGAACATCATCGACCCATTTAGTTAGTGCATCTCGCGGTGGTAATAATAAGACCACGCCTCTCTCTTCAATCCACTTTTCCGCTTCTTTGTAGTGGAGTACTGAGCGAGATGTTGTTGGACGGCATTGTTGCCATAGTTACCAGACCAGTTCTCCCGTCTCCAGCTGGTATTAAAGTAGGCCCCACCGGCCACACCTAAAAAATATCAACTTAATATACATAACATGTCAAGTTTGCAAAGGAAAAAACATTGCCATTTCCAGCAAAACGCTGCTCTAATGCTAACATAATCGATTTATCCAGCCTTCATCTTACTTAGGGAATTGCCTGGAGCACATCTGGGACTGGTTATACACAACTTTTATTCTGTTTACTCTATCACCATCGTTTCAACTTTACGCATGAAGCTAGTGCGTCACGAAAAAACGAAACCTAGAGCAGCATTACCCTCCAAACTACTAAAAGCAGTAGTTTAATATACTAGCTACTACAGCAGGCGCTGAGTTACGACCAGAGCCCCATCTCCAATAGAACTACCATCCAAATTACGCTTTTTGGCACCAGACCATCATAGGTAAAATCACACTTAATTGTTTTATTAACGACACAAACGAACTTCCAGCTTTGGTTGTCTGTGCAGTGTGCCATTTTCAAACATGAAATTAAATTAATAACTTAGAACGACAAAAACTTAAATCAAGTTGCAAGCAACGCAACCGTAGACGGTAGGGTGTCCCATATTTAGGCGACTTCTAAGGAAAATTAGACTCGGGTCGAAATCTGACTGCATTTTTGTCGCAGATTCGTAAAATAACGTCATTTTTTCATTATGACATCATCTTGAGGTGCCACCATGCGGATTTATTGCAATTTTGACGATTTCTCGAATATGGTTGGAGCTAGAGACTTGAAACTCGAACCAAAATGCTCGCAAGGAACGATTTACTATCTGTTGTCAACTCATTACAAAACGCGAACTGCAACAGAAAACGAGTTATTTTTGAAAAAAGCATAATTTTGGTCATTCTTACATAAAAAAGGGACAAACGCTGCAAATATGATTGTTCATTACAAAAAATGTTTGGCAACTGCATCCAATGAACTTTGTTTTGGCTTTTCATGTCACCTTCTGTTTATTACTAATTTTTTTGGTGACTGAAAAGACTAAACATTGTTTCCACTTTATCAAATCTCATCAGTGGAGTAGGTGTAAATGATAACAAATGATACAAATCTGCTATATATTATACTAGTTGCAACGCCGTTATGAACACCTCTAAGCATTAAGCACAATTAGCATCAAGTCGAAAAGTTTCAGCGTGATAAAACTAGTTTAACATCATGCAACACAACACTGTTAACACCGTGGGCTGGAACTGTTTGGTCACATGATATTGTGTAAAGCAGCAAGAGTACGCAAGTCTGTCTGTTTTGGCTAAATCACTTCGGTTATCTCGAATTAAACCGCTCACAATCACCTAAAGTCTGCCAATAAAGCGCTCTGTCGTTCGATTGTTGTTGTCAATACTTCGCCAAAATTCAGATACAGGTGGAGAACATGCAACGCACGGAGCCATCTTACTTTCTTCGCAAAAAAAATCGCGCAGGCTGCCCCGCTTCAAAAAGGTAACCTCGACATCAACGTTTCTTGAAAAACCTTTTTGTTTTAATGCATCTGCAGCGAAAGGAGGAACTTTAGCATGAACACCTTAAAGCC
>OZ023240.1:10895741-10971735 GCA_964006365.1 Trididemnum miniatum | reverse complement strand
AACACCGTGGGCTGGAACTGTTTGGTCACATGATATTGTGTAAAGCAGCAAGAGTACGCAAGTCTGTTTTGGCTAAATCCCTTCGGTTATCTCGAATTAAACCGCTCACAATCACCTAAAGTCTGCCAATAAAGCGCTCTGTCGTTCGATTGTTGTTGTCAATACTTCGCCAAAATTCAGGTACAGGTGGAGAACATGCAACGCACGGAGCCATCTTACTTCTTCGCAAAAAAAATCGCGCAGGCTGCCCCGCTTCAGAAGGGTAACCTCGACATCAACGTTTCTTGAAAAACCTTTTTGCTTTAATGCATCTGCAGCGAAAGGAGGAACTTTAGCATGAACACCTTAAAGCCACGTTTGTAGAACTCAGCCACTGAGATGTATGTTGAACAAAGTGTTTCCAAACAGCGTTGAAAACTGGTTCATCAATATCTTTATAAGCCAGCAACAAATCTCTTGTAAATAAAGATCCATCAGTTGTTTCTGTGTAAATAAATAAAAATCCATCAGTTGTTCTGTTTACAAGAGATTTGTTGCTGGCTTATAAAGATATTGATGAACCAGTTTTCAACGCTGTTTGAAAACACTTTGTTCAACATACATCTCAGTGGCTGAGTTCTACAAACGTGGCTTTAAGGTGTTCATGCTAAAGTTCCTCCTTTCGCTGCAGATGCATTAAAGCAAAAAGGTTTTTCAAGAAACGTTGATGTCGAGGTTACCCTTCTGAAGCGGGGCAGCCTGCGCGATTTTTTTTGCGAAGAAGTAAGATGGCTCCGTGCGTTGCATGTTCTCCACCTGTACCTGAATTTTGGCGAAGTATTGACAACAACAATCGAACGACAGAGCGCTTTATTGGCAGACTTTAGGTGATTGTGAGCGGTTTAATTCGAGATAACCGAAGGGATTTAGCCAAAACAGACTTGCGTACTCTTGCTGCTTTACACAATATCATGTGACCAAACAGTTCCAGCCCACGGTGTTAACAGTGTTGTGTTGCATGATGTTAAACTAGTTTTATCACGCTGAAACTTTTCGACTTGATGCTAATTGTGCTTAATGCTTAGAGGTGTTCATAACGGCGTTGCAACTAGTATAATTAATATATAGCAGATTTGTATCATTTGTTATCATTTACACCTACTCCACTGATGAGATTTAATAAAGTCGAAACAATGTTTAGCCTTTTCAGTCACCAAAAAAAATTAGTAATAAACAGAGGGTGACATGAAAAGCCAAAACAAAGTTCACTGGATGCAGTTGCCAAACATTTTTTGTAATGAACAATCATATTTGCAGCGTTTGTCCCTTTTTTATGTAAGAATGACCAAAATTATGCTTTTTTCAAAATAACTCGTTTTCTGTTGCAGTTCGCGTTTTGTAATGAGTTGACAACAGATAGTAAATAGTTCCTTGCGAGCATTTTGGTTCGAGTTTCAAGTCTCTAGCTCCAACCATATTCGAGAAATCGTCAAAAGTGCAATAAATCCGCATGGTGGCACCTCAAGATAACGTTGTTTTTGGAATCAGCGACAAAAATCCAGTCAGAATTCGACCGAGTCCAATTTTTTCTGAGAAGTCGCCTAAAAATGAGACACCCTATTAGACAACCTTTCGCTAAACCATACCTGGCTGATTCCATGTAAAGCTTGACCTTGCGCGACTCCGGCAGGAATAGGCAACGCTTGTAAACCTGTTGCTCCTGGGTAGGCCGGCAGAGGATAGCCCAGGACATTAAAAGGCAAGCTGAAGCCATTGGAAGAGGGTGTAGCGAGCATAAAGCCAGGATTGCTAGGAACAATGAATTGAGATTGGGCAAGCCGAGGACCTACCGCTACTTCTGCAGTTGAAACAGAGGCAGTTGGCAGCAGGTCAACACGCGCTTTTTTCGGTTGGTTGTGATTGTTTTTTGTGCCGTCCATGTCTGTGGAATCAACCGACAATGTTGTGCTGCTTGCACTGCCATTTGAATTGTTACGGCTAGGCTGTTTTGCTGAAGTCTGTGGACTTGCCGGGCGCTTTAACGAGGGAAGAGATTGCTGAACCACCACGTTGTTGGCGGGAAACATTTTGGCAGGGGGTTGTAGTGCGAGCTGCATGTTATTGGCAGGAACGCCAGAAGGGTACATGACGTAACTAACCGGGAAAACGCACGGGATCTGTGGCATCTGCAAGGAATTCGGCTGCGCTGTTAAAAGAGTTGTTTGCTGCAATAACGGCGTTGGATCGGTCACTGCTACTTTCACTGTTTCAGCCGACGGCGTGTTGGCGCTGCTAACAGCTACAAAGTTCGAAGGCGGTGCGAAAACGGTTGGTGCCGGTGAAAACATACGTGTTTGGTTGTTTACTGCCGAAGCCTCGCGAGTAGTTGGAATTGGCTGGGCGATTGTAGTCGCAGGGCCAGGAGACTGGATTATACGGACAGCATTTCCTGGAAGTTGAAATGGAAAAGCCTGTACTTGCTGATATCGTGATCTCGGAAGTGACATCACACCGACATTTCCAGTTGAAATATTGTTCGGAGCAAGCTTTTTCATATCTTGTGGAGCAGCTAAAAAATATTTCAGTCGGTCACAATACAACCAGCGGAAAATCTTTAAACTACGGTTCTAATAACTCATTTAAGACATGCCACACACATTGCTAAAAAGGCCAATAACAAACATACAATGAAATATATATACGACAATAACCAAAAAGCCGGTCGATCTCTGGTAGGTCTTCGCAACCTTGAGTTGTCCCCAAGGGTGGCAAGCAAACAAAGGTGTTTTTCTTGCCAATGGAATCTAATGTAGGTCGCGCTTGATTTAACAATATAAACATAGTCTCAGAAATACAGAGTACTACCTGATACTGAGGACTGACTGGCGAGTGGGATCTGTGGAGCAGCAACTATTTGAGTGGGAGTTTGACTGTTGATAAGAGAACTTGATATTGAGGGTTTGACGGTCTTTTGAAGCAAACTATACGAGACCTGATGAAAAATAAACAAAAATGAAGGACGAAAACTATCTACCAAAATCTTTTAATAATTGACATTTGCTTTCGTCTTTCTGTTACACGCGCACCATAACACATCCTGAGAGGAGTTATTGGTCGGGTTTATTTGTTTGTGCAAAAACGTATTCTGAAACGAATTTGCGAGTACAAAAATTTTCAGTGGCTTAACCGATATAAGCAGAAAGCGCGATGTAGAACATCCGATTAAAAACAACTACTCAATTATAGCCAACTCAAGAAAACTACAAGCAATCTCGAATATTCGAGGAGAATTGACAAAGTTATTACGTTAGTAAATCAAAAAAACAGAGTAGATGAAAAAACGTTATCTAATTCAACCGCGCATGCAAGGCATTGCAACCTAGCTATCTAGCAACCTCTTAAACACTTACTTTCGTGGACGAACCACCAACAGCTGCAGGTCTTGGTGGAGCAGGATCAGTCTGCATAGGCGCAGTTGATATTACACTGGACTTTGGTTTAGAAGTTATGAGCTGCTGTTTCCCTCGCCAATTAGTGGCAGTAGTCATTGTAACTGCAAAAAAAATACAGCTAAAACAACGTACAATAATTGCTCATGTATTAATTATTTACACCTTTACAACCAACTCTTAGCTCACGAAGTCGTATCTAATGAGTAACGTTTAACGCAGAAAACACCAAGTAAATTGCGGTTCAGTACAATTTATTTCACTTCTTTCCACCAAGAAGCTAAAAAATTTCCCAAGCGGAAAACCCGTTGAAAAATTACCCTACTGATTTGTATTCTTAACAGTGCAATCAATCTGGTCATCTGCTAACTGCGCTAACATAAAAAGCAAACGAAGTTGTGCATGCTAGCCTATCACCCAAACTCAGCAAACTTTCGATTTTTTCCACAAATCCCCATAAAAATATTGCATTAATCTTTGTAAATAACGTAATTTATACCGTTAGCTAATATACAACATCAGCCGAACTTCTCCATCAAACAAAGGCAACCATAACGGCCACGACGCTTTTAAATTATTTATCTGGCATATGTCACATTATCGTATCATATCACTGCAAATCAACTCCGACAAAGTCGTTCTTAGATCTGCGACCGAAGGTTAGTAGTGGTAAGCGGCCCCAATGCAGGCGGCACTGTTTCCTAACTCTACTTACTCGCATGATGTTTTCGATCCCAAAGATTAAAAGTTGCTGCTTTACGTTTCGCTTCAGTCTGACTTTTTGCTGCATTTGTTGATGTTTTGGCTTCCGGACCTTCATACTGGTGTACTTGAAACGTTCTTTTTTTCGGAATTTTCTCGATTGATTTTTGTTTATTTTCGATGGCTTCTCTATTAGTTTGTACGTGTAACAAATTCTTTCTCCAATGGTGGGGATACTTGTTTTTTTTGTGGTCCACGAAAGAAGATTCCCTGTCGCTCTCATGGTCCGATGTGGATGCCGGCGCGGTATTGGATGATGAATCTAGAAAAGACGCTGAAGCCCCGACGTATAGTGATGTCATCTTTAACTCTGATGACGCAGTACTTGGCTGATGCGTTGTCTCGCTACGAGACCTTGGAATCTCAACAGGTTGCGTGGAAAAAGAACTGACATTAACAGGCCTTTTCTTCATGGGAATACGTGCCTGGTAAGCTTTCATAGACGCAGCAGAGGGAGCTGAAGAGTTCAAGTACTTTACCTTTACCTCATAACCGGAAAATGACGTCACAATCACCGTTTTGGAAGGAGATGCACTGGATAAATCGGTTACAGGGGCAGTGGGTATGGACTGCTCAGAATTTCTCCGAGAAACAACAGCAGCAGAAGCAGCGTCACCAGTGATACTTTGAGTGTCTGTATTAGATCGCGTATCCAGTACAACAGCGTTAGCAACTTGGCTTGAAGGCGCAGAAGTCGAAGTGGGGACAGGAAAATACGCTACAGAAACTGGCACAGCATTATTTAATAACTGTGACGTTTTTTCGTTAGCTTTTGGTGTTTCGTCAGGGAAATCAAATTTTGGGGTGGCCATTAACGGTGGGCTTCCACCACTGCCCATACTAAAACAGGGAAAAAATTGAACGAAATCTGAGGAAGGGGTTGGGGTGACAGACCGCCGAGTGGGCTGTGGACGGACTGGCGATTTTTTGGGCTTTTCTACTGAGCTGAGCGCTTCTGCTTGAGATTTTTGAGGAGGAGCTAGTCGAAGGTTTAACGACTGAGAATTGGGTACTGTGCTACAGGAATTAGGAAAGGTAACAGTAGCATTAACAGTAATTTCTTGAGTAGTCGGGGTTACGTCGCCAGGAGGGTGGGAACTTGGTATTTGCGAAGTATATGAACTCGCCACCGTTCTCGGTAATATTTCATCACTTTTCGAACTAGGAGTATCTTGTTGGGGTGGTACATAATGAGGTATGACTTCCATCTTCCTCTCCTCGCTCTGGACTTGTGAGTGTGAAGATACAGGACGGAAAAAAATCTCGTTTTGATAAGCGTTATTCTGCCTCTCCTCTTCGTCTTCCGCTTCTGCAAAGCAAATCCTAATGCTAATACAAGAACTTTGAAACTTAATCAGTTAGCTGTACACTGTTTTAGGCTGACTATTTACAAATAAAAGTGGAAGAGAGACAATTAGTTGGCCAATGAGATGTAAAAGACATACCAATGCCAGTAGTTTGGTCTTTCTGAACCAACTGTCAACGCCTGCAAAGAGTCGATCGTGTACGTATTCAAAGTACCTAGTCCTTCACTATTAAAATATCTTTACTTCAGCCAAGACAAGAAGCTATAGTACACTGAGAGTCAATCAAAAATTAACAGACTCCCATTCGAGAAAGGACTCCCATTCGAGAAAATAGGTAGGTGAGAAGCCTGACGAGGACGAAGCTAGCCTAAAAGTAAAGTTTCAGGCTTCGACAGCATTAGCAGAAGACTATAGTAAGATTTCATATCATACAATCACTGAGTAGTGTAAAAAAATAAAATGCCTTGATGAAACGCAAGACCAGGCTTCAATTACTTTGTTGGATAAGTGTAGAGCACAGACAATACAATAACTCGCAACTGCTACCAGAGTTTACTGCAGTCGCAGCTGATTTGTCGTGATGCTTAGCAGTGTATGAAAGAACCTGGGTAGCGTTAAACACTAAACTCGGAACAAGAAAAAGTTGAAATGAAAAATACTGTTTCAATTTTGCGGTTTATATGATGCTAAAATAGCTTTATTTACATTGCTGTTATTTTTACCTGATGCAGTCGACGTAGACAGTTGACTTGAATCGAGGAGTGCGATCGGTGGAGAAATTTTGGCACCTGCAGTATACACGGAAATAGTTCAGTAAATGTAATGGAAGAACTAGTACGCTTGGCAAAACAAGCCGATTGACTAAGCAAACACAACAAGTACCTTTACTTATCGCATCCGCAATATAGCTTTCAATTTTTTGTCGGCTGGCGACTTGAAGTAGTTCTTTATAGAGGGAAGCTTCTTTCTTTTTTCTTTCTTCTCTTTCTTGAAGTAGTTGACTCAATATGTGTTGGTGAGTACCAGATTTACGCTTTAATATCTACAAAAAAAAAAATGCAAACCAATTAACTTTTTCTCCATATGGAGAATATCCTTTCTGGAAGGAATTGAAAAAATTTGGCTTCCGAGAAGGACTCGGCTAACTGACTCATCTTCAAGCTCCAGCAACACTTGACAACAAAACTCTCTTTAAACTAGCAACGTCTCAACGGTTGCCAAAACTTTCGTCACTTGGAACTTTCGTCACACTATACATCGACGAGTCCTGCGATGTATGCCGGTAGTTTGCTTTCGCATTTCGATCATATTCTTGGATCGAATCCGATCATCACGCGCGGAACCTCCGTCACACCTTAGTCTTTGGTCACATTATTGCATACATCGACGTTTAGGATTTGGTTTGGTTAGGGATAGATTCGAAATTCGAAGCCTCAATTCTGATGTCAGAGTTATAGGTTAGGCTAGGGTTAGGGTTCGGGTTCGGTTGGGGTTAGATTCGGCTAGGGATACGTTTGGTTCGGTAAGAGTTAGGTCCGGTTAGGGTTGGGTTTGGTTAGGATTGAGTTCGGTTAATGTTATCTTCGGTCAGGGTGAGGTGACAAAGTGGCAACATCAGAATTGATTAAAAAGTATGCCCGATAAAACAAGAAACACCTGGGAGTCACGTTGGCTTGGTCGAAATATGGTGTGACGAAAGTTCCACGTGACAAAAGTTCTGTGACGAAGGTTCCGTGTGACGAAAGTTCTGGCAACCGTCTCAACGACCAGAGGTGAATGTGCGTCAATGTGAACAATTGAACATCCAACTTTGGCAGTTGTCGAAACAAACCACAAATTAAACTTGAATGGTTGAACAGCACAACGCGTAAGCCTTAAAACTGGAGATGTGCCGAAATGAATTGCCAATCCGACATCTTTACATACCTCTCTTGCTGAGTATTCTAGGACAAAGTACATGACGAAACACACACCGAAAAGTGAATTTCATGATTTGATACAATTTCGTTTGGGTTTGTTCGGCGGTTATACACTCGAAGTTTTGCTGTGCGCACCAACGACAACTAATGCGTGGCAATTCGCACGTTGTAAAGTAAATTTCATTGTACCACAATAACGAGGTTATGGCAGGCAACCAAATCAAGCTCTTAAACAACAACATTTTGTGGCTGAAGAAAGGAAAAACACTACCGCTATCACTGTCATTTTTATCAATACAAGATCCAACGCTAATCGTCAAAAAATCGATGATAATCACCGATTTTGATTAATCGGCACAAGGTTAGGGTATCCTAATGTTATTTCAACCCATACCACTCCGCAATCCACACATAATAAAAACTAAGCACAATGCAAATGTTGTAAAACGGTTTTATCTTCTAAATTAACTAATTGCTGAATCTTTAAAAAACGCACAATCTTAAGTGGGGAATTTTTTTTGTGTAAATTAATTAAGCATTGAAAGCTGATGTTCGTTTGACATCACAATTATATACAAGCGGAATTTCCCCTTTTAAACAGTATTTCATCAGTACTACGACATAAATAAGCGCTCCGAGTCGCAAAGTTGGCTAGAAGATATATGCGGTCGCTTGATATTAAACTCACACACAAACCAGGAGCGTATTTAGGGAGGGGGCCGTTGGGCCATGGCCTCCCCTTTTGACTCTGCCTTTTAGTAAATAGGAACAAAACTGATGGTGCCAAGTGATTTAAATATGCCAGACTCTTTTGATGGTTTCTGTAACTTATGGCCAGAGGCGGTCCCAAAGGTGTAGGATGAGGGATATGCATCCTCCCACCAGCCATTTTCAAAAATGTTTTTGTTGTATACAATTTTTTCATAATATTGAACCTCTTCCGAGTCTTCGCTAACAATAAGCCGTACGCCTTAACCACGCATAGTCGAAAATGTGCAAACAAAGTGCATCATATTTGGCGAAACACTCAGAATGAGGGGCAAAAAATTTAAACAAAGTTTGCCCGAAAAATTATTCAAAAAGCACTAAAATAGTCATTACTGCATGTAAATTTTCAAAATTTTTCCGGAGGAGCATGCCCCCGGACCCTCCCAGAGCTTTTTTTGTTTCTCAATCAGCTTCAAATTAGTTCCGTCGAAAAAATGCGCTTGAAAAAATGTGGAAATTATGCACCCTCCCCCCCCTCCCTCTGTAAAACTTCTCGCTACGCCACTGACACAAACACACAGTTTTCTGGCCCAACTGTATTTCTAACGTTGGAATTCGTAAGTGACGTAACGTCATATGACGAAGGAGCGATCTTACAATACCATGGATCAGACATAACCGCAGACTCATCCGATAAAATTGCATTGCCCTAAGGCTAAAAAAGGAACTGAAATAAGCAGTGCAACAGTGAACGAAGCTAAACATAAAATAAGCAAAACTTTTGACATATTTTGCAAGCCAGGCCAAGCAATAAGCATTAACCACGCTTCCGGCAAAGTCACGTGATGAAGCAAGATTTTTTTTTAGCTAAGTCGTGCCACGAGGATTGAGAAACCAATTTAAACGAGCTTATGTAAGTGGGAGGTTTGAACCACACATGACTGAACCAGGCCGTACGTGTTTTTGAGTTGTCATGCAACACAATTCTGAATTTTTTCATTCATTTCCTGTTAATTTCTTCGAAATGTCAGTTTAGTAGTGTAACAAAATATATAAATATATAACAAACCATGCCAGGAGTAGTTTTTGAGACATGAGGTAATTTATTATTGTCACGCACGTTTTAGCAACTACCTTTTTTTTCAAAAAGTTAGTTTTATAGACGACAGAAAACCACAAAAGGTTGTACTCCAGAAATGACCTATTGAAACAACGGACGAATAGGAGGGAAAGGAAGGCGAAAATGGGTTAAAAAATGCAAAGGCAGGAATTGCAATCTTGAGCAATTTCCTATAATTTTGAAATCTGCCCGGAGCGCTATCTAATTATTCAAACCTTGCTAGGAAACAAACTTCGATCTCAGCACACGAGTATACAACAACAAGTTGTACTGTCTTTCAAAAAAATCAAAATTTGGTAATAATGGACCAAAACTGCAGCAAAAACAAGTCAATGCGCGCAGCAAGATGAAATACCATGACATGACAATTTTCAAAGAATCAAATTCTTACCGACGCGTGGCACCGCAGTCGAGCAATCGTGCACTTATCTTTCTTGTAAATCAAACAATACATAAGAAAAACTGCGTGGCGCGAGAGAGAAAAAAAGAGAAAAGCAAAAAGAGGAAAAGATTGCGTCAACCAGCAGACATAAGCGTACGTCAGAAACCACGTGAAAAAAATCACGTGACCTCTGCAGAGACGTGCTTTCAACAGTGCAGAATGTTCGATCGGCAATGCCCTTATAAGACAGAGCACACTTTAAAACTTCTTCACTACAATTCAGCGCCTTTGGTCGAAAAAATTCCGCTCGTGCCTGCCATTGGCCAATAAGAGAAGAATTTGTTGTTGACGTAGCGAATGCGTAATTGATAAAATATGCGCTATACATTTTCAAAGACGACGGCACGTTTGTAAGTTACGAAATAGACAGCGATTTATGAATTAATTGAAGGTTTATTAATATCAAGAAACGATATGCGTCGTAACTTAAAACGTTTTCTCAATACTATTCAACAAAAAAGTGAGGTTAATACAGAGGAAGCTACCACACCCTGCAGTGCGGACAAAACAAAGCATGAAAGAGACTGATTTCAAAGATTTGTAACTAGGTAATTCTTGTGGTCAACCGAAAAGCAAGAAAACTTTACTACACCATGACATTTTGCAATATTTCAAGCTGCACTTTAACAGCAAATACTGAAGTGTGACGGTTTAGTGGACACGCCTGTCAATCAGCAGAGATCACAACTACTCAGAAAAAATGCAAAGCATGCAAAACAAATAGCTGGAATATAATACATTTTTTATTGATACAAAACAAAAACCAAACACCATTGTCACCGAAAATACATAAAAATGGAACTATAGTACTTCATCGACTATGCCTCCCTGCATGCTGTTCAGCCCTAACTAATGAAGTAGCAAGCAAGCCGATTAGGTGACTTCATGTGTCATAGGAAAAGGCACGTAACAATATTTCTTCATCTCAGAATAATAGATCGGCACCTCCTTAGACCAACTCGCTACGGCACATTCACCAGGTTTTCTTATTCGTGCCCAGAAAGAAGAATACAATTTCGAAGTCGTAGTCCAGTTGGACTTGCAAGAGTCTACCAGCATGCACAAAGACCGATTGACCACACGGCATCATTTTTTACCGATACGCTATTAACGACACAGGCCAAACTTGTGCATGGAAAGTTCAACGCGCAAGCGTGCACAAAATACAGACAACACAATCGTTCAATGCTGCTTTTATAAATAGCCTCAAAATGTCAAAACTGCATTTGCGAAATTCGTACACGTACGCAGACAAGCTCTCTGTGCCCCACGGGCTTAAACTTCTGTATCCACCAGTTGCACGGGTTTTGATAAAACGCCAATGCAAAGCGTATTTTTGCTTGTTTGACAAATACCAGCTAAACAATTTTCATGTTTTCTCTTGATACTCAATAGCTAGAAAATTAGCTAACGCTTGGACATAAAAATGATTTCGAAACTTCAGAAACTAATTTTGAAAGCAACGCGCGGCAGAGCCTAATTTTCAAATGGACGTTCAGCGCAAAAAAAGGCTGATTAGATTGCGAAATGTTATTTATCCTTTCCAACTTATTATCTCATTCGCAAAATTAATCATTTTATTTACCAGTCATCCGCTCACTTATTGAAATTGCTCCCATTATGCACGAAAATGATCAAAGCTAACGGCACAACAGCCAATAGAGTTAGCAAAGATCACAGCAAATGAAAAGCAAATTCGGCTTAGTGGCTCACTGCGAAGAGAAAACAACAGTATTGGCTATTCAACGAAAAGTATAAAACACTCGGTGGTTTTTATCAAACGGAGCAATTCACGAAAGTCAGTGAGCCAAGAAAAATGCAAACAGAGCGGTGATGACGTCATCCGAGGCATACTTGCCATGTGAGTCATCGCTCCAAATTTGTCACGCAGCGACGAACTTCAATCGATATTGGGACGTTGTTAAATGGCGACGTTAAACTGGGAATAACATAGCATGTCGATGTTAAGTCTACCATGAAAATTCAAAAACTTTGTGTTGCTTAATCACTCACTTGCGAGGTACACAAGTAAACCACAGGGCTAACTTGCTCGTAGGCAGATTACTAACCGAAGCCAAACCAAGCTATATACTAACTCAATAACTCATAGCATAGTACTCAACTCAACGTGCACAAACACCAGTATGGTAAAAAACGCATTGCTAGAGTGAACCGCAATTACCCGCATTAAATCACACTGCAAACGTCGCGCTTGCCTAAAATTTGAATTTTATATGAAATTTGAAACAACCTCTCCAACCACTCCTAATGTAGGTTTCACAAAGCATTTGCAAGAGGAATGAGCAAGTGAGGTATATATGTTTTTGGAATTTCGTTTCGATTAAAATACCACGATATGATGATTTAATAGCATCAGGTCAACTTAACGATTTGTAGAAAACAAAATCTTCCGCTACTTCTCTTTACTTCTACTAAGAATCGAACCTGAAAATTAATTCAAATCTGCACTAATTTCAGGATCTTGCGTCACATACAAAAAGTTCCAAAGAACCGATGACAGAGGGTACGCAGTGACTGCCTCAAACGTAGCCGACTCTGGTCAGATTCCGAGCCGGGTTAAACCAATGATTTAAAAACTGCTCTCCGTAACTTCCTTACCTGACATTCAGCGCTGTAATGCTGCAAGGATTTGATTGGAGAGCAAGCTGGCAAGTTCATTTAAACAGAGTTTAAGATCGCGATAACTTTTTCACAAAAAAATGGAAATGCAACTGATAATGGAAAAAGCTGATTCGGGGGATTTAATCAAGCCCACAGCCACTCCAGGACAGTTATATTAGTAGGATCACAAATTACATCAAAGTAGACAAATTATATCAAAGTAGATAAATTATATCAAAGCATGTCGGTGAGTTCGCAGCAACACACCGTCCTCCCCAGTCGAGTAGCATTCAACAGACCAATGATTTAAGGCTACTACTTACGGTCACAATGAATTTACTTTACTGAAAAAAATTGAAATTCCAACGCCGCATTTTTGATAGCCGAGAGCTCTACCGCCCTGTTTCTTGTTTAAACATACCGCAACCAAAAGCTGAAGCGTAACCAATGAGAGATGGGCTCGAATCACGCTCCAAATCATTTTCTGTCCTTCTAAGTAAAGCGAGATACTGGGTTTATATAGATACGAATTGATTCTAGTGACCACCATAACAAAAATCCGAAGTGATCTACGCAAGATGAGCTAGTTTGACCAAGATATCATTTCAGATACATGGAAGATGTTAGTTTCAGTGGACTTTTCAAAAAATCCAGCGCTTTGCCATATTTCAAATTCGAGATAAGAATAACTTAAAATCAGGCCAACAGAATTGAACAATGACACGATATTGACTACGTGCACATTAAAACTACCCACAACTCCCAGACGTATCTCAAACAGGAAATCAGGCCACGTGATCGGAAGCTAAAAACATTCTGTTCTCACGCCATACCGACGAAGCCAAACAAATTTTATGCACAGTGACAATATACTATCTGTGAAAACAGGCCGAGCTGTTTTATGAATGAAAAATAATAGTTTTATCAAAAAGTTTTTTTCAGTCAAATGTACTACAGCCTTCTTTTACAAAACTAACCTTTATATAACTAAAGAAACTTCTATAACGCTGACTGAGCTAATACAAGGACTGACTACTGTCAACTGTAGCAAAAAAAACGGTAAAATGCAAAGCAGAATAGATTGAACTAAGAAGAAGTGCATAAAGACAAAAGACATTTGCAAAAAAAAGTACCTGTATCTGCTTCAACGCTGCCTTCAGGATAGTCAAATTTGACGATCTTCGCATTCCTAGTCGAGGAATCGAAGCTTTCAACGCTTCGAAGCACTCTTTGAGATGCGCCCTCCTAAAAATGAAAGGAAAGTTAACACAAGAACTTGGGCTGGCGATTTTACTTCAACGATAATCACCTGTTTTTCTCCAGCTGGTTGTGAGTTAGAGTAACGTTTCGTTTCGGCTGCCTGCAAAAAATTTAATAAAAGGTAGACAGTGTGCAAATGAAGAGAAAAATTCACACATCTTACTTTATTTGTAGAGTTGAAAACGTATTGGCATCCAAACTTGATTTTAGAGAAGGCAAAATAGAAACGGTTCTTTCCGCTTGAGGCTCTGCAGGTTTATTTTGATTGGTTACGGGAGCCACAGGTGCAGGTTTGGGCACAGAAACAGAAACTGGCAGATAACGTTGTTGCATTGATATTGCTAAGGCTCCATTTGGCTTATATGCCAGCTGATCAATTGCAACACTTCTAGGGGAAGATATTGTGAGGGCAGAGCCAGGAATGTTCCGAGGGGGAGGAATGATAAGGCCTAAACATAAAATTTAAATTACTACAGCCTAATATAGTCAAGAACATGGCCTAGTGCTAGTGGTAACGCGCGTGGAGAACGGATAAATGCGAGGAGTTCGATTCATGGCTGGATCCGATAACAATTGAAACGGCTTTTTAGAATTGCTGCTGAGTGAAAGAGCGCAAGCTAAGCTACACACCTTCTCCCAATGCAGCTTAAATTTTCTGTTTAATGATAAAAGGGAGTAATGTTCATTATGAGCCATAGATAGTACAAAATTTGACCCTTCGAAGTTGAACATTTTCAAACACCTTAGTTTGGCGATGTTACACTGGATTATTACAGCTGGATAAAGGCATGAAGTAACACAACGATGCTAGCTGCTCCATTACCACTACATGCTTAAAGAAAGTGAATAGCTAAAAATGATTTAATCAACTGTATCACTTTTATACCATGTGACCAGTGGCTTAGAGAGTGAGCTAATAAATAACAATAGTTCAAGAGCACGGGTGAGCCGGGAAACAACGACAAGGTTACAAATTACCATGCGACTACTAACACTCACGCTAAGCGTAAGAGCATAAAGCAACAACAAAAAATGCAATTTGAAATGAGCAATGCTTCCACAGTTCTTAAAAGTTTACCTTCGGCCTCGCCAAATGATGCGTTCTTGACCGCTGCGCTTGCTCGCGCAAATAAAGGATTCATGTTGGACGGCGTGAGTTTTTTTTGGTTGGAATTGATGGTGGGAAACTCGCTAGGAAATCGCGAAGAGGCACTTTCGATCGTTTTGGAAACCGACTTGCTCTGGAAATAAAAAAATCCAACATTTGCAACAAAAAATGCATTGTTGGCAGCAAAGATAATAAATTTCACACAGATTTCTGTTCAAAACAACCAAGTAATTAAATCCAAATGTATATATCTAAATGGCTTTATTGCAGAAAATTTATAACTAAGTAATTGGTTAGATTTATCTCTGATTAAAAAAGTCTTACATGACCTAAAACTTTTAGTTGAAGTTTCCTAATTTACTTGGCATTTGACCACTTCACATTGCTTCAAGTGCATAGCGCTCAACCCAAGATTATATCGATGATAACTTGGTTTAGAAATTGCGCTCAGTTTTTGTATCTGGTAATAAGCCGCCGCAAAAATTTAACTTACAAACACGATATGGGTGTCGAAGTATCGGAGTAGTGATTTTTCCTTATCTTTTACATTGATCTTTTCTAATAGATAAGATTTTATAAAAAATTTTGAACATTCCACAATTCAGAGAAACGAAATAATTTGCAAACTGGCTGGTTATCTCAATTGCTAAGCGCACGCTATCAGTGCGGGAGCTCTGGGGTTCGAGTCCCAGGCCGGTCTAATCGGCACAATCTCGCCAATGTTGTCACGTTTCTTAGAAGCTGTGTTACCCAGGCACTCAGCCGCGGAGATGAGCCCCGTCACTCCTTACACGCTTCGGCATAATACCGCGAGTATAATGAAGATTTTATTTTATTAGTAATTTACGAACAATCGATACAAAACTTGCTTACCGAATGAGGTGCTACGACATTTCGATTTCTCTCGTCAGCATTCACATCACGGTTTTGTGCTACTCCTTCACGGGGATTCGAACCTAATAACGCAATACAATTGCTGTTTGCGTCTTTGGCCGCTGATTCTGACAAAAATTAATACAGCACTATGACGTATATGCGTTAAAAAACGTGGAGCAATAACTGAAACTAGTAAATAACGCTGCCGATTGAACGTAACGTGACGTAGACATAAAGAGTAGCTTCCACGTAAGTAATAACGAGCAAAACTACTGAGAACGAAAGAAAATAGTAAGAGACATGGCTGTTTTACCGCCACGACGTGAACAGATTATCCCGTTGCGCAACACAAAACTTAATGTATTAAAACGAACTGATGTCACCACAGCGCAAACATTAATGAAAACTACCAGCAAAGCAAACAAAAAACCTCGTGACAACGAGATCTTTGTTTACAAAAGAACGCTTTGGGCTTGGGTTAGCTTCACAACAAAATTGGCGGAAAAAAGTGATATAACGAGCGCTGACCTTTATGCGGTGTTGACTTTGCCCAACGGCGAAAGAAAGCCGCAACTACAACTCAACATAAACCTCAATCGGTGAAAACCAGCTCATTATTATATATAATCTTACTTTTTGCCATAATGCTATAAGGCAAAGCGTTTTTTGTTTTTTTTTTCAAAGAAACAAGCTGTGGTTTGATTACCACACCAACGTAAAATGTTTTCCTTATTTCAAGCTACTCTCTGAAGCGGCCATGACGCCAGAGATGGAACATCGCTAAAATCAACAAAACAGTAAACCCACAAATTATCAGCATCAACCGTTATTGCAAACACCGCACATTCATTCTTCAATGCAAACTGTGAAAACTCTGTCAACTCAGAAATTTCTGAGCATAACTTTAAAGACAATTTCATTAAAACAAGGAGCACGCTTAATCTCAACACTACTCATTAGGGTGTGACTGATGTTCCCTAAAAGTTAAACAGCGACTATATCAAAAAACTTCCAATATGTGTTGAGTACTCATTAGAAAAATTTACACCCCAGGAATCGACAGAACGCACTTTTTTTGGAAATTTCAAGACGTCAGGTTGTTTCAAACTTTTTGGAGCAACTGTGGGTTGGGAAAGCAATGAAAAGTCCTGCTACAATGCACTGCATCTGATTAGGACTTAACTGGCTTTACACGCAAAAACTGATGGGATTAAAAACTGCCGCCTTAGAACAATTGTGAATACGACGCAAAACACAAAAACTTAGCTCCAGTGTTTTAAAGTTAGTCCTAGCAAGCAGTAGAAACTTTGCAAAATTAGGTGTCTTGTGCATCTTAGCTGTCGGAATCTAAAAAATCGCTTCTAATATGGTATGAGTGACATTAGCTTTTTATCATCGGATAAACGAAATGGTACTGAATTTAAGGGCCTAGAAAACGAATTCAAAATATATGAATAGTCAGGCATCTCCTAGCCATTCAATCCTTAAGTGATCGATTTATGTTGGCCACCACGGTTGCATTCCACAGTATACCCAATAGTACGAAGCAGCAATTCATTTATAGATAAATTTGTTAAAAAAATCAATAAGATATGAAAACACGGTCTTCATTGGTGGTTCTGAGCTGCTGGATCACTGTAGAATATCTACTTAGAAATTGATAAACTCGTTTAGACAACATTAGGCAAACCTAAATGAAACAAAGATTTAAATTTCATTCACCAGTGATAGAATGCCATTGTAGTAAATGGACTGAAACAATGTCTTAGCGTTTTCACGGCTATGTCATTGAAGAAACCATAAAATAAAGGCGTGATTCGTTATTCAAGAAACGCGTACAGTTGATATTTGCTAGCGCTGAAGCAAGCTATCAAACAAAAAGAATGGCGCAAGAGCCAACGCGCAATGATGGTGCGGCACGCTCACGCACAAACACGCAGAGTAAGAAAGAAACAAACATTCCGACCGGAAAAGAATGCGCATTTTACACATGCGAGCTAGAATAAGGCTCAACACATGCGCACGTGTTCATAAAAGAAGCAGTGCACGTGATTAAACGCTCACGTGACACCAGACAACTGAAAAGAGTGAAGGAATAGCACCACGCGTCAACGAGGTTACGGTCGGTGAAAAGGAAAAGTACTGACGCCCTTCATCACCGCCAATTCGCATTACTCGCTCGAATTATTTCATTGACAAATTTCGAAGTTGAATTAAAACACTTTAGGCACAAGTGATTGAATATTTCTTCACATCACTATGGTTTATTTGCTCTGCGAGCCTAATTAACCCACGAGCTGGGATATTGCTCAGATGCCGAGAAAATAAGTAATCTACAGTAAATCTAACAATGATATATTATATGTCATGAAAACAATATTGATTAAGATCGTTACTGAGCAAAATTCTAGTTATTTCATCCACTGCCCTTTATTTATTTTATATACTTTTGTAATAGAAACTTCAAAACAAATATGTTTCTCAGATGTTTGAACCACACCACAATATTCAGATATATTTCGTCTACAACAAAGGTTCTTAACGTGCCGTCCATGAAAACACATAAGGGACTGCAAACCAAAACATAAATACGGTATCAAGTATATATTGTAAGGCTACGTAAAATCGGTCGCTACAACTTGTTTGGTATAAAGGGGCCCACAGGTTTCGTTAAAATGTTTTAGGGGTGCGCAGCTCAGAAAAAGGTTAGGAAACACTGGTCTATAGCGATCATACTGTTTCTACAATCTACAGTTGCTGTTTTTGTTGTTTTGTTAAGCGCTTTTGATATGAATTTCCGTGAGGAAAAAGCGCTATACAAATACGTTATTATTATGAATTGAGAATCTGCCTAAAAGCGGTACACTCTGGGTTCTATTCTGAGTCCGACATAAAACCAACGATTCAAAAATTAGCACTCGCAGATTTCCTGTGTGATGCTCAGCATTAAAGGGGCAGTGTGGAGAACAAGCGAGCAAGTTTACATCTTGTACGGCTCAGAAGGGCACTGAACAAGATCCCCCTCATTTTGGAATGGTAGACAGTGAACTGCAACTTTAAGTAGTAAGCTTGTTATAGTCCCTCGGTCGCTATCTGGTAATGGGAAGATAACAATGCATTTTATAGTACTGTAACATAAATACCCTGTATTTACGAATACTCTATCCAAAGTGCTATCTCCTAGCAACACGTTCAGCTGTTCAACAACAGATCTACTCATTGCCCACACATTACAAGAAGTTGGCATCTCCCACAACAAAACATTTCCTAAAAACTAATGACAATGTCTTGTAAGGGCAGCACTATTGTTAGGTCAGTGCCTTTAACAAGCAAGCCGAGTTCAAAACTACTACCTAATACACATTGTAACTCCTAACATAGCAGCAACGTTACATTTACCACGTTGGCAAATTTGATGTTTACTCCTGGTCTCCGTTTCCTAGCCTGCTTCCAACATAAAGGAAAACGCATTGAAACGACTGTTTCATAATTTTGAAACTAAAGCCAACAACAGTGCTTTTGCTTAAACAGACTGATTCCATGCTTGTGATATTGCACACAACTAAATGCCTCAGCTGCATCCTTAGACATGAAACCGATGGAAGAACAAATTATAATGTTCTGCCCAATTTCAATTTTGTGACAGAGTTTTGATTCTGTTGCTCGCATTTGAAAGGGGAGTTCAACCAAAAACTTTTTTTACATACTAGCTACAACAAAAGCTGAAATTGCTATATGTGTTAGTTTTCACTTAGCTTTCTTGAATTCTCCTAGTCATTGGTAGCCTTTATTTTCACATAAAAGCAAAGACATTTTAACAACTTATGCACAAGGTAAGACAAGCAATAAGGGGTATGAATGCTTGAACGACAGGCCATAACGAAGAATGTGCTCCTACCCAATTACAAAGTGTCAAATTGTATTATTCACCGCAGCTATCTGTTGAAGTACCGAAAGTTATAGCTGGCAAAAGCACTCAGGAAACAACAGCAATCAGCATTGCTTACACATAACAGGCCATTTTAAGAACTTTTTCAAAAATTACTGCTTTGACACAATGCAAAGACACACTGAACAGATATCTGTTTCGCTGCATGAAGTTTGTTGCAAAACTCGTACAGAATAGTTAAAACTTAAGTATTACTGTCAGGGAACTGAAACTGTGTCCCTCAGTTCAAAAAATAAAGTTCAAATTACCACAACACATTGACAAACTTTGCAATTGAAATGCACAAAATATTCAAATTTTATCTTAAAACTCCATTATTAAACTTGCAACCGAAAACAAACCTGGAGGCACAGCAGCAGCAGCTGGATTGCGTTGTTCAATCAGCTGGTGCTGTTCAATTTCTTGCACTGAAGTTCCTTGTGGCATATTGCGACCAGACGAATGACTTTTTAAAGATTTTTTGTTAGAATCTTCTTTTTTACCATCAGGTTTATCATCATCCAAAAACTTTGCTGCTTCAAGAAGAGTCTGAAGACTCATGTTATGAACTAGTAGCAAATGTTAACAATTGTATTACTGTTAACTATGTTTATACCTGCAACGAAAACATAGCTATCAAGAATTAGTAAGTACCCCATAAAAATCACATACATACAGTAAAAGTAGCAATTTGGTGTCGGGTACAATATATTAATGATCAAATCACCAGAGAAATAACACTGACAAGCCACATGCAGTCGCTTTGCTGAAGAGTAATGCTACTTGGATTGACTTGACAAAACTTTTAAGAAGCATTATGCACACCGTTCATGCACAGTTTAAAACCTAAACACCAAATAAAAAATTCTGTTAATAGGCCTATACTGAATTGAGGCATATACAACTTTCACCAAAAAAGCAACCAATCCGTCCACAAGGAAATATTTGATATCAGCAAATCACACTGAAGTTTCTATTGGGATTCTTCACATAGCTAAACAAATATTTACAACGTAAGTAGTAGTCATTGTTTCATGCAGCCGCTATAACCCAGAACTATAACTATACAAAGTCATAAAAAAAGCTTAACAACATCCAAGATTTGTATCATAATGAACTATTTCTCTCACAATTTGCTTACAATTATGCCAAAGTTATAACCAAAGTTTACCAGATGAAATGATACATTTTACAGAATAATGGAAAAATGAAACACATTACTGTATGATAATTTTCCTATATGTACTGCATAACAGATCTACATCATCTTGCTAAATCAGAGAAGTGGTTAGTGGAACCACAAAACCTTAAGTTGCATAGAGCTGTGAGACACATGCTGCAAAACAAACCGGTAACTCAGCAGCATGTCTTGGGAATCTTACCAGCTGCAACCCATTATCAGGGACTATCCGAGTTTAGAGGATATTGACCGAAAAATGTGTTAAGCAAAGTGTTCTATCCAGTGATGAGATTCACATTTTTTGTCAGCTGATTCCACTGTTCCCTCTAAGATTTCAGCAAGTGTAAATTTGCCCTAATATGAATTTAAAGGTAGTGTCTATTTAGCCGACAGTAGATTCTGATTGGCAAAGCCAGTCATGCATATAGATACAAGCCAATCAGGATCTTGTCGTTAATGGCAAAATAGACATAGCTTTTCAACCTGCCCAACGATTTAGGGGGTTTAATTAAAGTTTGATCGTTTAATCCAAGTTTTGCCTCAAATTTGAGTTTTCCAAGAATGAAACTTTTGTTTTGCACCAAAATGTTGTTCACTTTTATTCAAAGTCAGCCAAAAACGACCACACCAGTTGGCAAGCTTAAAAAATTTTGAAAAATTTGTCCAAAGATTTCTTTTTTTAAAATTTTGCAGCTTTGTGGGAAGAGTGGCTGGCTTTATTGCAATAGCTGTATTTTGAGCCAGTTTCGCTTTAAACAAGTAGTATGGGCCTACAACTAATAACAACGCTGATATGGTTTGCTGATCTCGGTGCCTACAGTGCATAATTAGTAGGAACAGAATCCCACCACTGGTCCCAGTCAACCATCTTAATTTTTTACCACAGGATGACATTTTCAAAGCCTTTTTTTTATGAAAGTGGCTATTTTTACAGGCCCATAACATTTGTCACTCGGTTTATCTTATTACTTCATCACGCTCTAGTAGAACCAAGAAGTGTACGAAGGAATAACAAATGATACAAAGCGTTTATTTTTACGGGCTTGTAAAAATATCCACTGCCTTTTTTTTAAGTGTATTGTAACTAATTGACAACATCTGTTTGCAGCTGCCAATGCTTGGTATTTTTTTGACACCAAGCGTAACTATTATGTAATATATTAAACAATTTCGTAGTTCTACATTTAGAATAAATAACTGAAAACTTGAGCGATAATTCATTAAACAGAATGACTGGCTTTTTGGCATAGTAGGCCTAACTAAAGACATTGTGATCAACATGAAAGATCTGGGTTCAATTCCCAGAGTGGTTAAAATCAAACAAAATGCTGCTAAGGGCCAACCACTGCTGTGACGTTCCTTTAACCGTACAGTCGGACAGCGGTGTTTCAGGCTATTAGCCCCCATCAGGCACCCTCGTGTAAGATACATTCATCTTCCCGAACAAATGATCTTGCAGGGATCACTCAACCCTTCGGATAAATATATCTTCAAGAATCTAACCTTTGTGGTACATAGCCACTCATATGTCTACGTCACCACGCTAGTCAAATCCTTTACGTGGCAAGGGTGAAGATCAATAACTAAAAAAACAATGTCCTTCCTGGCCTATTCTTACCTAAGGGCAGCTGATGAGGGCTAATAGCCCGAAACAGCGCTATCCTGCTCTACTGTATGTTTGACTGGAGTGCTTTGCACTGTTGGTGATGGAGAGCTGATATAGCCTCCGACCCAACAAGAGGAAGTCGTCATGACTTCTCGTCCAGGAAGGACATTGTTTTTTAGTTACGTTCCTTTAAACTGGGAAACTGCATTGCCTCGGCGCAAAGCCGCAAACATGAGCCCCAGCACTCGCTACATGCTTTGTTATAATAAGCAAGTATAACCAGATAATGTAAGGAAGTGTCCATTTTGCCATCAACGGCAAAATACTGATTGGCTAATTTTCTCAAAACCAGTCTTCAGTATAGACGCAAGCCAATCAACAGTCATGCATACAAACACTAGCCAATCAGTATTTTGCCATTCACAGCAAAATATACATCGCCATAATGTAATGCGAATTTCATTTGAAGATTTAAAGAATAACAGAGGAAGACTGCAAAGAGAGTTTTCTTTAAGTCAGCTGCAACCTTGCATGCATGGAAACGACTCTAATTGTAAATCAAATCCATTATAAAAATCTGTAACCAGCACTATCACCAAACCACAAATGATACAGATATATTATGCCTACTCTATTGTTTAAACTAGTTAAACTTAGGGATGTCCATTTCAGAATAATGGTTGCCAGTAACTTCGCCACATGGTAACTTTGCCACAGTAACTTCGCCACAGAAACTTCGTCACATGGTAACTTCGCCACACTTTGAGAAGGTGAAGGGAGATGTGTGGGGATAGTAGGAAAATGTGTTGGGGTGTGGGGGGAGGAAGGAGGGATGTGGGAAGAGGTATGAAAGGAGGTGTAGGAAAGTGTGATGGGGTGTGGGGGAGGTAAGGGGAGATGTAGGGAAAGGTGAGGGTAGGGAGATGTGGGGAATTAAAAGTGTGTTGGGGCCCCACACCTCAACACATTTCCCTACATCTTCCCCATTCCTCTCTCCACATCCTTTCTCCACACGCCAACACACTTCCCCACTCACCCCATACACTTTCCCACACCACACTTCTCCACTCCCCACACATCTTTCCTTACCTCCCCCCACACCTCAACACATTTCCCTACATCTCCCCCACACCCCCCATATCTCTTCCCACAGCTCCCCTGACCTCCCCCTACACCCCAACGCACTTCCTTATTCACCCCATGCACTCTCCCACACCTCTCTCCCCACATCTTACCCCACAGTTTCGCTTATGAGGCGAAGTTACCAAGTAACTCGAAAAGCCCGATAAAATTTTTTACGGCAACCGGGAATTTAAAGTCTTGTTTCGGTGTAGGCAATGTAAATTTTCGATGTATGAAAGTGTGGCGAAGTTACCATGTGGCGAAGTTACTGTGGCGAAGTTACCATGTGGCGAAGTTACTGGCAACCAGAATAATTAAGTATTCTAGAACAATTCCGCATCTTTTTTTCGAATCCAGAATTTTGAATCCTTAACTGAATCCTAAATCTACAAAATAGCCGTTAGTACCAGTACTATTTTGATATCAGTTCAGCACGCAACCGCTAGACTAGTCTACTGCAAAACAAAAAAAAAATCAACCATTTGTTTCATTTTTCATGACTTTATTGTCAGCACAAGGATTACAAAACTATTAATTCGAAGCATATGTACACGCAGAGGCATAGTCATGGAGCTAACTGCGAGCATGCCCCTCTTAAATTTTAGAAACACATGAAAAAATACGGCTACCGTATACTGTACATACAAGCAGAGATGGGCATTTATCGCGATAATTTATCGGCGATAGTTATCGGCGATAACTTTTTATCGATTATCGTTATCGCTCAAAATAGTTTGGATTTATCGATAACCGTTATCGCTTTTGTTATATATTTTGTTATCGCCGATAAATTATCGCAATAAACGATTTTTTATGCACGCAGTGTTAAAACTTCAAAGTTAGTGAGTTGGCGCTACGGAAAAAACACGGTGTCCATTAAGACTTGCTGTAATTTTTAAAAATTATTTCTTTGTTTGGCTTAAGTTCACGGCAGAGTCCGTGAACTGCTCTCTTTTCTTGAAAAATCTAGAAAAACATTTTTGCAATTCGACTTACAAACAAAAAACTTTGTCAAACACATCGAAAATTTACTGCAACATTTATCGGAAAAATTTATCGGCGATAATTTATCGATTATCGATATCGCTTTAAGAAATTGAGATTTATCGATTATCGATATCGCCCAGGTTTTTTTTGAAGTTATCAATTATCGTTATTGCTTTAGTACAGAAAGGTTTATCGTGCCCATCACTGCATACAAGTGCTGCATACTACACTCATGGCCTCCCACAAGCATTTCACGGCCTCCCGACGAACATCGCATGATCACACACATGAGGCCGAGCGCGCACTTGCATTTATGCGCAACGTTTTAAATGACTTGACACGCTCAATCTTTCTTCACAAATATTATAAACCGAATCCTAAAACGAAGCCGGTTTAAAATAGGAACCCGTTCCTAGGATTCGATATTCTGAAATGGACATCATTACTGGTAGTTACACTGTTACCGCCTTTTAGGCCTACCAGTAATATTCATAGAACTGTTTAACGCATATTGGTGACTGTAGCCTAGCTGCTACAGAAAGATTAGACTAGCCCACTGGTACCGGTATCAGCTGTCAGACGTAACTAAACAAATAGGGTTGTACTAATCACTTGAACATTTATTTTTCAAGGCACATTCCTTTATTCATTGGCAGTGTCTATTTTGTCGTACACAGCAAAATACTGATTGGCTAGGTAGCATCTAAACACATGACTGGTTTTGAAAAAATTAGCCAATCAGGATCTTGCTGTACACAGCAAAATAGACACTTCCTTATTCATTTAACATCAATAATAGTGCATACCATGAAACTAAATTAGCCTACTAAACTGACAAAACAACTGTTCCATAACAGATTAACTCAGATTTACTGGGCAGTACAAGTATGGTACAGTGGTATGCCAGTACAGGCCTACCGGTACAATTTGAAGTAATTTTGGCTACAAATTATTACTGGTAGGACTAGTCCGATACTCCACAGCTCCATACTGTATGAACCTAAAAACAGCCTAGCGTAGTTAAGCTTGACAATGCTCATTTATGTTTATAGTCTGTTGCAATTTTCACAACAAGCCAACCAATTAACCTGCCCATACATTTTGCCAAAGTAGTGAAACCTCTGGTGAAACCACCCTAAACAAAAGCGCCATCAAACATAGTCAAGTCTACTCGAGAAATTTCTCTCGTCCTGATAGTCTGTTCCGCAACGCCGGTTTTGATCACGTGTTACAACAGACATACGTAGCAAGCTTTGTGAAAACGCACTTTCCCATATTTGGTGATGCACGTGATTGGGTGATCTCAAGCATGAAATTTTAAATCTATGATCAAAGAGAACTCCGCTATGATTAAGATTAGGGTGGCCATACGTCCCGTTTTCGCCGGGACAGTCCCGTTTTTAGGCCTTGGTCTCTGTATCCCGCCCAGTTTATCATTTTGTCCAGTTTTTTTATTCAAAATTTGCTTTTGTTAATACAGTGTGTCTACTACACAAACGACGACGCTAATTTTAGCCCATACTAAGGCCTGCGAACGCAAGGACCTTTTTTTTTCGCTCTTCACTGGACATTGGGCGCAAAATTGGACATCTGCGGACGTGACGACCTTTTTTTTGCTCTTCATTTGATTTTGGGCGGAAAATTGGACATCTGATTTTGATTTTGGGTGGCGTTCCGCTTTTGCATTTCGAAGACATGTTTTTTTGTTTATTTTCTTGAATATAAAAGAGGTTTGTATCCGGATCTCATTTAAACAAAAGATGAGCTCATGGTTCATAAATTGGCCAGCGTCTGTACGCACGACTGTTGATTGGCTTGCGTCTATGCGCAAGGCTGGTTTTGAGAAAATTAGCCGGTTGGTGTTTTGCCGTTAATGGCAAGGTAGACTCTTCCAAAATTCTATGATAATTCAACAAGAATCATAATTGCTTGGGTTCGCTTTCTGTACTAAAAGTAAATCAAATGGTCGAATCGATGTCCAGAGGTTACATAGTAGCGTGCTTAGACTTCATCATACTACTAAGCTGCATGTGTGGTCAGTCTTTGTATTTGTGGTATTGTGAATGTTCGTTTGCGTATGTGCGTTGTATTAGTTGCTTATGAGGTGGCAGCTGACGTGATGACTCTTTAGTCTTTTTGCTGTCTACTTGCCAAGTGGCCATATTTATTATTTTTACCGTTTTTATGGAATTGATTTTCACTTGGTCAATAAAGAATTGTTGTGGTTGCAAAGTAGCCTACAAAAAACGTTAATGAGCCTCGGGGAGGTTGACGGTGACTAAGTGAGCACCGTTGCAAAAGTTCAGATCAGTTCACGCAATTTATTTGTCCTCAGCAGCATCAATAAAGATAACAGTAACACTCAACAAAAAAAATGAATAGAACAGGGAGACTGCGAAGGGACTTTTGGGTCTTTGAGTCAAACAGCCACCCTTAGACTAAATTATTATTGAATGAAATTCCCTGTTAGTTCAAAAATGTGCAGTTGGTGAACAATAATCCTGGTTTAAGTCTGTCACAAGACTCTACCGTAACATGGCCTCCGGTTGCAAGGAGTACTTCATGAAGGCCTAGGCCTACTACAGGTCTAGCTAGTAATTCTTTAATAGAAAATCTTTCAATGATTTTTTAAATTTTCTCGAGTTGAAATATCTTATTTCTAAAGGAAATGAATTCCAAATTTTTACCCCTTATATTTGATTGAGCGCTGAAGTTTCGAAGATCTATAGGCCTACCTTGGAATGTGATAGTTACGATCACATGCTTGCTGGCGAGTTGCAAATGAGTGACACGTATTTACGTTGGTAAAATAACGCTGTAAATTTGGTAGTAGCTTACTGTTGTAGTGACTATGGACAAATAGGGCAGTTTGAAATTTAGTCATGTCGTCGAGTTTGAGAATACCCAACGATCAGGGGCGGCTCGTCTAGAGAAGCTTCGGAGCTGCAGCACCCCCAAGAAAATCCCCACAAAAACTTATGAATTTTATTTATTTTTTTCAACATTATTGTTTAATGTTTATGTTCTACTGAAGTTTTCTTAAAAAAAAAAAAAGGATGAGGGTGAAAAACAAATAATATTTCATACTGTAGCTGCAGAAGCATTTTCCGACTTTGCAGCGACAATGCAGTTACAATGCTACAATCATGGATACGTAATAATGGGTACAATACCTTTGTTAGCTGAATAACAGGTGCCGCCATTAGGCAGCATGACATTGTGTGTGTGAAAACGTCGAACTAATCAAAGGTTAGGTTTTTGTTAGCGGAGCTGGTTAAGCTATTAAGCTGAAGAATTTACAGTAGGTATATGCAGAGGCAGTTGGAGCAGGTGTATTTTCAGTATTGTTAGGCAGTAAGATTATCCGTCTGCTTGAGGCCTAGAAAAATATTACCGTATAGCCTAGTCAGCTAGTTTCTCAGGTACCAGCACCGTTAGCTCTAAAAAAAAAATGTAAAATTTGAAAAATAATTTAAGTGTTATATAAACTGTTAACTGCTGGTAGTTAAAATAGCTATATTTACAGATCTAGGCCTAGTTGAAACAGTAGAAGCTGTAATTTTGACTAAACTTAAAAATCGCTAAGCTGCATAGTTCCTACAGATGTACTTGTCCCACATGGTCCGGTGGTTTTACTAAAAAGTTCAACTGCGGACTTGTATTTGTGGGCGTACCGGTACTGAATAGGGTATGGTATTCACGTATAGCTACCGTAACTAAAATCAAATCTTCATCATACTCGTGGTATTACGCCGAAGCGTGTAACGAGTGGCGGGAAGCATCTCCGCGGCTTAGCGCCTGGGCTACACAGCTCCGAAGGAACGTTGCAGCGGTGGCGAGCCGTTGGCGACACTGTGCCGATTTGACCGACCCGGGATTTAAACTAAAGACCTCCCGCACCGATAGCGTGTGCGCTAAGCAACTGAGCTAACGACCGGACTTTAATTAATTTGGGAATAATACTAAGCATATACCACTGACCAGTAGACCTGTTTGTATAATTGAAGCTTGGCTTATTCGTTATCTACCGGTACCGTACATATATGTAGGCCTATGTGGGAATTTTATTTAAAAGCAATGCCACAGGTCCCCATTTGTGCTTAATGTGATTATTGCAATAATTTTGTAATCGTCATTGTTGGTGGCCTGGTGTAAAAACGTTGATTTCACGTCAGCCAGGTTTATTGTTATACCTACTTCGTTGTTTGTCATTTTGTGAAACGTTTCATAATTTCTTCCCCTCGGTCGAGTTTGTTAAACAGGTAATTAAAGACGTAAAATTCAAATATAATTTTAACATAAGTTCGAGCCGTGCGCGTGACTGCTAAAAATCCGGTTAACTTTTGCAGATTCATAAACATGATTTTAGACAGCTTTATCGCTTTCGTTAATATTTTTATGATGTGCTGTTGTTTATAAATGAAATTATTTAAGCATTCTTGTCGAGTATCCTTTAATTGCTAATTGTTGTTATCACCAAAAAAGTGACCAGAACAAACAACGTACAGCATGTGAAGACGGTTGCTTTACGAGTAAAAAATGTTGCTGTTTTACGTTGAATATAATTCTTGCAGCATCTCCAAGAATTTACTTCACGAGCCGCCACTGCCAACGATTTATAAACACCAGCGCTAGAGTGTCTCCAACCAATACCCGCCAGAAGTTTAACTGCTTTGTTGTGGAGGATACAAATTGAGTTGAGATAGGTTGAGTATGATGAGGACCAGATTGTGATGCAGTAAAGAAGGTGGGAGTTAAACATGGCATGATATAGTTGAAACAGAACATTTTTCGGAAGAAAGGTTTTAACTTTATACAAAATTCCTACCGTCCGAGAGAGTTTATTGCGTAGAAGTTGTATGTGATGCTTGAAGTTGAGATCACGATCATATTATGTGTACGCCCGGGTATTTCGCTGATTTACAGACAATAATTTTTGCGCCATTGTACATAATATCGTTATTATGAATTTCTAGATTAGATTTACTCGGTATCAACCAGGCTGTTGATTTTTGAGCATTAATACTAAGTTTATTGGCTTTCATCCATTGATAAACTTGGTTCAGTTCAGTATTTATACCGTCGGTTAATTTAGTTGTACAATTAGCACTAAAACTACGACAAGTGTCATCTGCAAACAGAAAAGGTGTAGCCGATGTACAGTAAATCAAGTCATTCATGTAGACTAGAAACAATAACGGACCTAAAGTGGAGCCTGGGGGTACCCCCCATTTAACTTGGAAAAGGTCTGAATGTTCTAAATCATCCAGCGTGACGAATTGTTTTCTATATCGCAAATATGATTTAAGTAGATCATTAGCAATTCCTCTTATTCCGTAGTGTTCGAGTTTTTGAATTAATATATCATGGTTGACTGTATCGAAGGCCTTTTTATTATCAAGAAAAACTAAACCAGTATGTAGGTTAGCGTTAATGTTGTCATATGCAGTTGCAATTACATCAGTGACAGCATGCATAGTAGTCCGCCCTCAACGAAAACCATATTGAGTCGAAGCTAAAATCGAATGTTTGCAGATGAAGCAGTCTAATCTAGTAAATATCAATTGTTCAAATATTTGAGAGAAACACGTTAGTTGGGAAATAGGTCGGTAATTTGATGGGTAATGCTTATCTCCAGATTTGTAAATTGGGACTACTTTCGCAATTTTTAAACTGTCTGAAAATATTCCTAAGGAAAAAGTCTTGTTTGCCAATACTACTAAAGGTTCGGATATGATACTGTAGAGGCAGATAGCTTGACTATTTTCGTCGGAATGTAGTCAACGCCGCAACTTTTATTAGAGTTCAAAGACATGATGGAGCTAAAAACTTCAGCCGGGTCAGTGGGCTGCATAAAAATTGATTCAGTAACTCTATTCGGTGAATATCGTTTGTAGTCAGTTCTAGAATAAAGGCTTGTGCCGTTCATAATAGAAGGAGCAATGTTACTAAAGTGTTTACCAAATTTGTCGGCTATAAGTTTTGAATTTTGAACAATTGAGCCGTAAATTTCTAGTTCGCTGGGAGTTAATGTGGACTTTTTAGTTGATTTTGAAGGAATGAGAGTTCTGATGGCTTCCCACATTTTACGTCCATCACTCATGCAATTTGAGTCCAGTGTTGCCAACTTACCTACTTAGTATCTAGATCTAGATACTTTTTTAGTCCCCTTAGATACCAATTTTTTCGTCTGGATCCTAGCTACTAATCTAGATACTTCTAACTATCCAGTTTGTTTATTGTTTTATTCCTTCGCGGAAGAATGCCAGAAATTATCGCTTTAATATTGTGACCCGTTTTTCCGAGTGTTCAGCTCAGTACCGGTAGGCCTACTAACCTACAGGTAGACCTATAGTAGGAATCGTGTAAACGGTTTGCTTTTTCAAACATTATTTAGCATTGTTAGCTCCATTATGACGAGTTATAGCCAACAAACACCGGAAATGATAGATTTTCTAACCGCAGCGTAACGAAAATCAATTTTAAATAATTATGTAAAACGAAGCGCGTCCTAAAAAAAAGACTACCATGTTTCCCCGATAATAAGACAGGGCTTATATTAATTTTTACTCCAAAATATGGCACTAGGGCTTATTTTCGGGATATGTATTATTTTGATATATCAAAAAATGAAGTTACAAAGTAAAAATTAAGAGATTTTAAATAAACAGAAATTACGAAAAAAGATCTACATTTACTTGCCATTAACATGTTTTTTATTCAGAAACTCATTAACAACAATTTATTCAAGAATTTTTTGAAAAGGATGGCATACACCGTATTAAAGCAGTTTGAATAAATATAAAAAAAGAATGTTTGACTCTTTCGTCTTTCTGCCGCTCTCAACTAAGGCTTATTTTAAGGGTAGGGCTTGCATTAAAATCATTCTCAAAAATCACGCTAGGTCTTATTTTGCGGGTAGGTCTTATTATCGGGGAAACACGGTACTTGGAGGGGTAGTCCTTTTTTTAGGATCCTGTAAACGGTTTACTTTTTCGAACCTTTTTTTTAACTATTAAGTGTTGTAGGCCTCGCTTCTACACAATACACATTCGTCTTGTAGACTTTTGGAATATTGTGGCGTTTTGTTAAAAAACTTTGATTGAGCACATGAGCAGTTAGTTTTTTAGATTGTTTTGTGTAAAGTTGCAGTGGAGTAAGCATACAGTATTGAAAGGATAGTGTGCTGCGCACTAGATTCACAGATGCTTATGCTAATATATATAGCCCACACTGTTAGTGCGTAAGTTTACCAGGAAGTTCATGAAACTGCTGAATTCAAAGTTCAGTCCATGTAAAACCATTATAGAGCCAATTGCCGAAAGCTAATGATATGACTTGACTGACAGATCCATGATATTTTTCTGTTGTGTTTATTTTCATTCATTTTTTGCTTGAATGTGTGGCCATGATGTGTTTAAAGGTATTTCGATGTCACTGCGACTAAAATGTGTCTTCATTAGGCAGAATATTTCTCGAAAAACTGAATGTGTGCTATAATTAAACGCTGTATATAAGTTACTTCATGTCAAACTCCGTAATATCGCTTGTTTTTTGTCGTATTAACGCACTTTTTGTAGTTAGATACTAATCTAGATACTTTTGTTGTTTAGATGTTGTTTAATCAAAATTCTAGCTACTTTCTAGATACTTTTGGTAAACAGTCTAGATGCTTGAGTAAAGTGAGATCTGGCAACACTGAAATTGACTTTTCTTGGGCAAAGTACAATTTTTTAGACAAGCTTTTCACTTTATTAAGTTTGTTAGCGTAGGTTTTATATATCACTTCAGAAACTTCGCTACCTTGCAAAAAATGCGACTTGTACAACTTTTGTTTATTTCGAATGGAAAATAAAATACCTTTGGTAATCCAGGGTTTGTTGTACAGACGCTGTACTTTGCGCGACAAAGTTTGTAGAGGGACATGCTGGTCTACAATGCTTTTGTAAGTTTTAGTAAAGTGGTCAAAGACGATGTTGAAATTATAAGAAGTAATTTCAGTCAATCAAAAAAGTGAATAACAAACTGTTCAACATCGGCGTTAAAGTATTCAGTCGAAAAACGGCTCATTTCTCTGCGCAGAATTTTTCCGGTCTTGCTGTTTGTATGTTCGATATTGTTGGTAGCCACTACAGCGGTTAGGTAGTGGTCGGTAAGATGCAATCTAATTATTATATTGGAAATAAGCGGCGTGACAAATCGTTGGTTATTATGTGGTCAATTATTGTTGCAGAAGTTTCAATAACCCGAGTCGGTTTTGTTGTAATACGAAAAAAAACCTTTGCAAGACAACTGATTGATATATTCTTGAGCAGCTGTGGTTCGGTTTGAGATAGTGATATCAATATTTATATCGCCGAGTATATACATGTATCTGTTAGTTAGAAGAGGATTGCAGAAAGCATCATCTAGCTTACTAATAAAGTCTGGTATATTAGTATTTTGATGGCGATAGATGACAACTATATTAAAATATTGGTTAGTTCTTCGATCCTCAACGCTCAGACAAATATTTTCACAATGTTCAATCCCTATCCATTTTTGCTGCATAATATTGAAATTTAAATAAGTAGAAATATAAATACCAACACCACCAGATTTTTTGCAGGGGTTGCTAAAAACAAACTCACATCCTGGTATATCAATGTTGACGAGAGGTAAGGTTTTAATTAGACTTTCAGATAGCCAATTACGTCAGGCTTAGGCGAAAATTCAGCAACTAATTCGAAGAGTTCTTCGAAATTTTTTTGTAGTGATCGGATGTTAACGTGAAGAAGGAACAATGAGCAATTGCCTGTAGTTTCAAATTTAGGAATTAAATCAAAATACTTGCAGCGGGAGACCAAATTGGACTAAGCATTAATGAAAGAGTCACAATAACTAGCATCATTAGTAGGTTCGGCTACTTTACTCGAGCCCAAAAATTCAAGTAAATTTTCGCAATCTTCCAAAGGTTCGTCACAATCTAGCTTTAGTGAAGGGGTAGAGTACATGAATAATTAAGATACAGCAAGAAACAATTAAGTCCGAGCGAAGGGCAAGATTAAAACTAAATTGTTGCGTGGCAATACTCAAAAAGATAGTTTAGTGATAATGTCTCGCTAAATTCAACTCAACGTAGATTATTGTAAAGTTCTAATACCATCGATAAACAGACAATACTCCCCGTTAATGATTCACCAGTCAGTTTATAAAAAGCTCATATTGTTTTGGGCTGCGGTAGCGAACCAGCGATTATCGGTATAACTCGCATATAACGTAATTCAGTATCACAGAGTATTTCTACTGAAACAGATCGGTTATAAATATTTAGTCTTGCGTCTGATATTTAGTCCTACGTTTGTTTGCATTCAAATCACGAGTGGCCAACTTTTTTTCCTCAACCGCCGATGTTATTCAAGTTCAAATGATATCCACCACAAAACAAAATATTTCAAAACTTTTACTGAGTCTAGCATCCTCTAAAAAATAAAAAAGATCTTCAAGAGGTGTTTTCTAAAAATAAAAAGATCAGTGACTCAGGAGCATTCCGCCTATGATTTCGCCACTTCAAGTCGTGCAATCCGACGCTGCTGGAGGATCGGCCACAGGTCGGCCATCCCTGATTTAAGTTGATCGATCTCACAGACTCCGATCCAGCACGTCCAAAATGTTGGACAGGACATAAAATTAATAGCAGGGAAGTTATTGCAGAAATATATATCTTGGCGAGCGATCTCTTTCAATCGCTAATTTCCCTCGGAAGAGATATTTTCCGAGCTAGAGCCGAGACAACGAGCATGCAAAGTTGTAATTACGAGTTACTCTTGCTGAAAGCACCGCTGCTCGGCATCATTCAGTGCCTCGCTATTTACTCGGTTTGTAAGTTTACAGTAAGGGCCTGTTCATAGGCGTAGCCAGGATTTTCAATTGGGCGGGGGGCTAAAGTTTAAGAAATCTTACCCAACAGCAGGAACGGATCCAAAAAATTTTGGTGGGGGGATGCAGATTTGAATTAGGTTGAGTGTTAACTAGATACAAAGACGTCAGACGTTTAGACCCGGAATTGGGCAACAATGTTTTACAGAGGCGTATGTAAAATTTTTTTAGGGAGAGCATTAAATTGTGACATCTTTTATAAGCGTACGTTTTTCCGGCAGTTGGCGGAGTAAATTTTTAGCAAATTGACGAAAAAACGGCCTTGGGTGGTCCGGGGTATGCTCTTCCGGGAGAAGTTTGAAATTATTCATGGTGTAATGGCCTTTTTAGTGCTTTTTTAACATATTTTGATCAAACTTTTTCCCCCTCGTTCGGAGTCCTTTACCAAATATGATGCATTTTATGCGTGCTTACTTCAGGCCAGAAGTGGATCCAGAAAATTTTGGTAGGGGGATGCAATTTTGAATTAGGTTGAATGTTTACTTTACTACTGTAAACACAAAAACGGTAGACGTGTAGATGCGGAAAAGGGCGTGAATAAGCCCTTTGAAAATGTTTCATGTCTGAGGCGCAATCAGAATTTTTTTTACGAAAGGGGCACCAAATTTCGACATTTTTTCAAGCGTAGTTTTTTCCGGCAGAATTAATTTGAAGCAAGTTGAGGAATAAAAAAAAAGGCTTCAGGGGGTCCGGGGGCTTGGTCCCCCTGAAAATTTTTGAAAATCCACGTACTGTAAGAGCCATTTTAGTGCATTTTGAACAAATTTCGAGCAAATTTTATTGAATTTTTTTGCCCCTAATTTTGAGTGCTTCGATACATGGCGTTCTATACAAACCAGGTTTCACATAAGTCGACTAGATAACATTTTGTTTCTCCTTAGCCTAACTAGAGCCATCTTTGATGCAGGACTTCAAAATCGCTGTTTTCTTCGCACTAGTCTTAAACATTTTAACCACTTTACGTGCAACCTTTTCAGCATTTTGTATTACTGAAACTTTTGCAGTTGCAGAAGCGCTCAAATTTAAGCAATGCATAATACAGTGAAAATATAATGCCAACGCAGATTCGTTTTGAACAATTGAAGTGTCGCCTGACCGTTCGCTGACCATTGCGGTTGCGCCATCATAACTCTGGCCAACACAAAAAGCAAAATTATATTATATTTCTCCTTTGTAACCCCACTTATTAAAAGCTCAGCAAGAAAACAGTCACGCAGTGGCACGTAGACTATTCATCATAATTAACAAGGTCCTTGTTTTTGTCCAGAATGGATTGGGGGGGAGCATGCCCCCCCCTTCCGCTGCGTCCTTGGGCCTGTTTGTTATAGATGGTACAGGTTAGCAGTTACCGTTTGCTCACCGGTGCTAGTCTGATACTAAAACTGTAGTATTTTTCCTTCTCGAGCTGTTTTCGTTCCATACCGGTAGGCTACATTTATCGCACCGGAAGGTCTGTTTTCAAGCAGGCCAGAGCCGGCGACTTGGGGAGGACAAAGTTTGAAATTAAGCACAAAAGCCGCTGTCTTCGAAAGAGTAAGCTCGTTAATTGGGGGGGCAAGCATGTCGATTGCGGGGCCAGGCACCCCTTGGCGCCGGCCCTGAAGTAGGTCCATATTGATAGCAATAATTATTACTTGTATTTGCTGCTGGTTGTTGTCTGTGATTTTATTAAATAGGCCCATCATACGATTTAATTTCACTAAGCATTTCTGGCGGCAATATTCAGCTTTCAGGGGCGAGTACCGACTTCCCTTTTTGACGCAAAACAAACTTTTTTAAAGATTGATTACCAGAGGCGGCGGCAGTCGACTTAGGGGGACCAAGCGTTTATCAGTAGGGGCCAAAGTTTGAAATTAAGCACAGAAACCGCTGTCTTCAAAAGAGTAAGCTCGTTGATTGGGGGGGCCAAGCATGTCAATTCGGGGGGCCAGGTTCCCCTGTGGCTCCGACCCTGTTGATCACTAAGGCCGAGTGAAAACCGCAGTGATGGAGTACTCGAGTAGCCTGCTGTGCTCGTACTCGAAACTTTGAATCTCAAGAAGTATTCGTACTCAAACCTAGAAGTACTCGGATTTGGTCTAAAAATCAGTCGAGTACACACGCACTTTGATTTTTATCATACTTATAACACAGGAGTTCCCAACCTGTGGTACGCGTACCACTGGTTGTACGCGGAAGCTTTTCAAGTGGTACGCGAGATATTTTCCAAAATTGCGCAAAGAATTTGTTTTCACGTAATCCTCACAAAAACTGTTTTGCTTTACAACTGAAATAAGTTACATGAAAATAAGTTAGCTAGAGATATCTGACTATCTGTATAATCACGTGCGGAGACTATGGTATGAGTATGACGTAGCATACTCTTATAATATGGGCATTGCCAATAGCTCGCTTGCCTCCGGGCCTTTTTCTGCAGCAGCAAGCTGCAACACCATCGAATATTGTAGCAGGCGTAATTGAAATGGTGAGGTGAATCTATGGATCAACCTAACCGGTTAAAAAACTCTTAACAGGGACGATTCTGTGCCTATTTCGCCTTCATCGAAATAGTGAAACTCAAGGTTAAAATTACTCTTGCTTGAGTTTCACAGTTCTAGCTAACATGCCTGGGTGTAGTGAAGTAGGAACGCATACAAACTGCGTTTTGCTCTAGTTTTGCAAAACGTTCTGTATTTCAAACAAAAATTACTCCGGGTGTAGCGTAAAACGGGTATGAAAAATTTTCGTAAACTTGTGCATTTATTCATCTATTGATTTATCATTCAGGCTAAAGCCAAAACCTCCCCAAAATTTTGCAGTTAAAAGCGCCCATTTTGATTTATCATTCAGGCTAAAGCCAAAACCTCCCCAAAATTTTGTAGTTAAAGACGCCGATTTTCGCTGTAAAATTCTGCGTTGCCAGTTGCCACCCTACTTTTTTGAACTTTACACCCTTGGATATTTCAGAGTCAAACGCAACGACCTCGTAGAGCTTCATACGAAACTGCTCCACATAGATCAGAATACACGCCATTGCTGCCTTATGCGGAAGTGAGGTCTCGAGGGAACACCTTTATGAATGCGTCTTATTGTGTTGCAAAAGCTGTTTCAGTTCTTTCATACAAAAGATTACAAAATTCAGAAGATTTTAGAAGACATAAACTTCATTCTTCACCTTTCCTATTTGTCAGATATTTTTGGAGTAATGAACCACTGTAATTGTTATCTACAGAGGCTTTGGAGCAACATCGTTAATTTTGCAATCAAATTCACTACATCAGGGGTGAGTAAAGTGCGGCTCGCAATCCACATGCAGCTTTTTGACCCTCGAGACGTGGCTCTTCAGTTCTTTGTGAAGAACACCGAAGACCTTTTCTTTGTTTTGCAATTGCACTTACACCCCTCATTTACAGCTCTTGGTAGATCAAAAACTTTGTTTTTCCGGTGGCAACTCTTCGATTGTTCTGCTTTTCCACAAGTAGCTCTTTCAATAAAAATTATGCCCACCCTTACACTACCCTCATCCAAAAGCTCGTTTCACGATAATGACTCGCACATGGTAAGATTTCTTCAAAGTTTGAATCTGTGTTGCCCAGATGCTAAGCCGCAGTGTTACTTGCTATGTGCTTCAGCGTATAGGACTCGAGTCCACATTTTGAGGACTCGGAGTTCGGACTCGTAAATTTTAGTTGGGACTTGGACTCAAGTCCTTTTTTTTGGTGATTTGGACTTCGATTTTGTTAAAAATGTCTTGAAAAACACAAGTGATTGTGAGGTTAGTAGTAGCAGTAGAGAAACATAATTTTTTATAGCACTTTTTTATTAAAACATCGAATGTCCACCGCGTTTCAATTATTTTATTTTTAACACCTCTACGTTTTGTTTCGCAGTTTCACGCAAACAGCAGCAGCAGCTGTGAAGGTGTTAAGAAACTCGCAGAAATCGAATCGAACTAACATTTTCGTCCCTTATTAACATTGCTCGTTGATCTCATAGCAAATCAGAAAAAAAGGCACTGTAAGTGACATCGTAATCTGTAAGATTGAAGAGCAAATGTTTGAGTTTTGAAAAGACATTGAGAGATAATTTGAAAAGTGCACAATAGCTTAATTATTAATATAGAATTTTAATTACGCGGCTTACAGTTTTTAACGTTTAGCTCTTTTTGCATCACGTGAGCAGAGCCGCTGACAGGTTTATCGAGCTCCTGAGCTAAGGATACTAAATTTCGTTTGAGCCGTTTATGTCATGCCCGCATCTGACATTGCATCTTTGAAAGAAAAAGTCACCCACACGCGGCGATGCCCCCCCCAAAAAAAAATCCGGCGCGGGCCCCTGGGTATTATATGTCCCGTCTTCCCTTCTTTTCAGCGTCGGTGCTTGAGAGCAAATATTCCTGCATTGTATTTATATAGTTCGAGCATTACTAGATTGGGTTTTTATTATATTATTTTTAACGTTTGAGTATGTCATTGTCAGCAGGCAGCTGTGAAAATAGGTGAAGATTTAACTTGCCGAAGCTATTTATGAAATTAGTTTTTGCCGTGGGTTTCTGCTACAAGCGCTCCTTTTGAAATAGTTTTTAGCATATAGGAGCCTTTTTATGCGGCCACTTCAATCTCGTTTTCTTTTTTATTTAGTGTTTCCAAATGGTTATTCATTTCGATAAGGGTGAATGATGGCAAAGCATCTTAGCTATTTATTGATTTTCCCCTTAGTTTTTGTGTGTCCTGTATTTTTTATTATGCTTTGTTTTCTTCTTTGATTTTTATCAGGAGTAGTGCGTTTGCTGCATTTGAATTGCTTTGCAGATTTAAGCGGCCGATTTGATTTATGTTACACCTTTTTGCAGATCCGCACTTAAAAGGCGGAAGTAAAAACAGAATATAAAACCTACACAGGCCTGACCTAGTTTGAGCATTGTCACCGTAAAATTAGAAACAAATTGTTACACGCGAACTCGACATGGATTCGAATTTTTTTTAATTCCCGGACTCGGACTTATACTCTAACTTGAAAATTTTTTATCCAGTGGACTTGGACTCGACACTGCTAGACTTGTACTACCATCAAAAACACATTCACCCGACATTGCCGAGAGTATAATGAACATTGGATTTAATTACGTATTCGTTTTTGTTTGTAAAGTAAATCTTTTGGCAGAGCTCTTATCTGTTGTTGTGGTCAAAAAGTATTCATCAAAGGTAGGTGGTAACACTGGTACGCAGCTACAGAAAAGGTCCAGAAGTGGTACGCAGAAAGCAAAAGGTTGGAAGCCCCTGTTAAAGCAGAAACTTTCGTCGAAACCTGCTCAAAAGTTCCGTAAAAGTTAATGTCGACTATAAAGAGCGTAAAACCAGTGTTCAAAGTGGTAATAAATATTTAAATAAACAGCTTCAAGAAAAGTGGTTCCAATTTATGCAGCTAATGCCTGCAACTGATTTTAAAGTGTTAAGTTTAACTGCGAAAAATGTACTCGTACTCAAAGTCAACCACAAGTACTCGAAGTCAACCACAAGTACTCGAAGTCAGCCATCAGTACTCCAGTGGTGCCGCCAGGAAAAAACATTGGGAGGGGTCGAAATGACGTCATAACTTTTGATTTTTGCAGAGCTACACGAAAACATAAGACGATAGACGCATTAGCTTTACGTAGGTGCAATTTAATCGGCATTCCTAAAGTAGGCTGTTACACTTCTTACCGTAATTTTTTTATTCATAAATCTTTCATCAAACCAACGTTCTAACTTTTGCAGCTTTGTGACAAAAGTGAACAAAATCGAAAAACTGCTAGATTTACTAGTGCCTAGTTTACTCTTAGAGCTCTATTATGATGTCAAAGTTAAATTTTCTCCAATTTTAACAGAAACTTTAGGGCAAATAACAGCGAAACATCAAAATATCAAATTAGAATTAAGCTTACAGTAGCTAGCTTACCCTAAGATCAGCAAAAATTTGAAAAAAGGGGGGGCATAATTTCCACACTTTTTTCAAGCGGATTTTTTTCGACTCGACAGACTTGAAGCTGATTGAGAAACAAGAAAAGCTTCAGGGGTCCGGGGGCATGCTCCCCTGGAAAAATTTGGATTTACATGCTGCGAATGGCTGTTTTAGTGCTTTTCGAATAATTTTCAGGCAAATTGTATTTAAATTTTTGACCCTAATTCTGAGTGCTTCGCAAAATTTTTATCCTAAGCGAGCTCGTACAACGTATTGATTCAGGCTATTAGCCTTCATCAGCCGCTCTCAGGTAAGAAATATTCATCTTCCAGGACGAATGATCTTGCCAGGATCACTCATCCCTTCGTATGATTATTTCTTAAAGAATTAAACTTTTGTGGAAAGCATAGCCATTCGTGTGGCTACGTCACCATTCCAGTCAAACTTATTACGTGGCCAGGGTGAAGATCAACAACTAAAAAGCAATGTCCTTCCTGGCCTACCGGACGGGAAGTCATGATGACTTCCTCTTGTCGGGTCAGAAGCTAGGAAGATGAACGTTTCTTACCTGAGGGCGGCTGATGAAGGCTAATAGCCTGAAACAGCGCTGTCTCGCTTTACGGTACGATTTACTGGAGTGCTTTGCACTGGTGGTGATGGAGTGCTGATATAGCCTCTGACCCGACAAGAGGAATTCGTCATGACTTCCCGTCCGGTAGGCCAGGAAGGACATTGCTTTTTAGTTGTTAGTGATTGTTTCTGTTACATGCGTTTGCAAATTTCGAAATTATGAATGTCGAAGAATATTGAAACACGAGATGGAGCTAGACATTTCGTTACAAAAATCACGTTGCCGAAAGCATCTGACGAGCGCATGGAGTTGGCCGAGTGGTTGGTGCATTGGGCCCCGAAGTTGGCTTCGCGGGTTCGATGCTCAACTGGGTCATCTCCATGATCCATGTACTTCACCACCACAAAAATCCTAAGCTGCAATGAAGTGGCTTGAAATAAAAAAAAAAGAGGAAGCATCTGACGAGTACATCGAGTTGGCCGAGTAGTTGGTGCATCGGGCTGCGAAACTGGTTTCGCGGGTTCGCTGCCCAGCTAGGTCATCATCCATGATGCACATACACTTCACTAATATAAAAACTCAGGCTTTGATTATGAGGCTTGAAAAAAAAAGGATCTGACGTCACCTCCCTTACACCCCTTGAAAAAAATTCTTCGGTTCTAGGCGATTTGGAATAATGGTCAAAAAATCATCGGGGGGGCGGTCGCCACCTCTCGTTCCCCCGCGGCGGCGTCCCTGCAGTAGCCTACTCGAAGATTCTCAAAGCAAGTACTTGATTCTCCTACACCAGGGGTGGGCAATTATTTCACACGAAGGGCCAGATTTGGAAAAACTGTGGAAGCCGCGGGCCGCACGCTGATTGGAAAACAAGGTGAAGACCTTTTTTTTTTTGGAGATCACGGTCCACGTACGAATGTGATCTCCAAAATAAGAGGTTTTCACCTCGTTTTTTATTCCAATTTTGCACCGTTGAGGCTTATTTTTTGAAAATCACTGCCATCCATGATCTCTAAAGGAAAAAAAGGTCTTCCGCGAAATTCACGGTGAGAATTTAAGTATGTGTAAGCGCCGGCGGGCCAGAATAAATGGATCGGCGGGCCGTAGTTTGCCCAGGTCTGTCCTACACGAAGGTTGAGTACTCGACTTCATCACTGGAAAACGGGACCTTTCATTGCCAAATTCGGCCTTGCTTCCCTCTATTAAGTTTTGCTGTCAAGGCCCCTGCTGACAGCCTCGCATCCGTACTAGGAATAGGACTCACCAAAATCGTATCACCACGATGTAATTAATGTTAGCATTTGGTTAATTTGTTTATATTTCTAAATAAACTCACCACCGCGCAGCGGCCTGTGTGAAGTTTGTTGCTGGTACGTATGCGCTTTCAGATTAAATGCCTTGAATTTGAAATATTTTTATAAAGTTCGATGCAATTTTCGGATGTTTTTTAAAAAATGTAACCTACGTAGTTCGATTCTGGTGACCCAGAATGGCAAATTTACTCAAATTCATGAAATTAACCAAATTACAAAGGAAAATCTCTTGAATTTAACAGCGAACATTTCATTATGCTGTCATTTTAACGTAAATCTTGTGTAGGGTAGACATGTTACAGGGGTAAGTTGTCACAGTCCCTTTAATTTTTTAAATGCTGCATATAAACAGCTAGATTGAAGTTTTCTTATAACCTACTGGGCAAAGGGTTCCAACAAAAAAATGCAAGACTTGTGGGTTTGATTTAGCAAAAAATATTGGAAAAAAATTATTTTAAGCTGTAAAAGTAAGTTTTACAATATTTTTAAAAAACTTAATACCTAGCAGAGAATTGAGGTTAAGGGTAAGACTTAAAGCTTTTTGATGAGTGAAATTATTGTAGTTTAAGAGCCTATCCAGCTTTTCTCATTTGAAGGGCAACGTAATTATGATAAATTTCATTCAAGTCCATATTTTATGAAGGGGTAAAATGTTACACAGTGTAACATCTCGCCCCATTTGGTTTTTAATAAAGTTAAGAGTGTAAATGCTTAAAGTGGTCGCATGCTCAATGTAAGCTTAATAGCAATTGGTGTGCGAGACTTCCGATATGGAAATTGTTTTTTGCACCGTTTTGAGTTTTCTGCAAAGATGGTGTTTAATGCCTAGTATGAATTGCGTTTGTAAGCTCAAATTACTTTATGGAGCGACCGATTACGCTTGTTTTGCTTCGTTATTCAATTTTTTGGAGATTTTTTAACTGTTTTACACCTTTTAAATGACTTTTAACAAATGTAACACAGTGCCCCATTAGGTGTAACAACTTACCCCGCTGTTGTGGGGTGAAATGTTACAATAGACCCTTTGTTAATTCATCTTTGAAGCCCCTAAGATAAGGAGATAAAAACGTACAACCATTTCTGATTACTTTCTAAGGGGATCATGAAGCTATAAAAAAGAAAGTTAGCTCGTACGCGCCATAGAGCGGCAGTAAAGTCCGTTTTACCAAAAACTGTAACATATCTCCCCAAAATCAAATAGCGCTAGGCTGCAGAAGCTAGGTAAGAGAGAGAATAAGGTTAGGAATCGGGTTTTAGAAGTTACTAAAAAAAAACATTTAAGCAAAGCTGCTGCAGCAACATTTAAAAAACGTAGCCTAAATGAAATAGTCTTCTCTAGAGCGAGTAACACAAAATTGAGGTTTTCAGTTTTGAATAAAGTACGAGCTGTTTCATTGCTAAAACATTTGAGGCCGGTCCACAAAAAAAAAAAAAAATTCAGTTTCAAACCCGTCCTTTGCGCGAAAAAGGTTGCCGACGCTTGGTCCATACGACTCTGCATCAAGGAACCACAAATTGTCAGTACCGTTTCGTTAGCCTGAAGTGTATCTGACGTTACTTGTGCTGGCCCATGAGCGGTTTCGTTGCCTTTTCTCAACGCAATGTAGCCTAAACCTTAATCATAACCGATATCATGATCGACTTAGCGAGGTTTGCTCATTCAAACATTGCATTTTCGCGAAGTTAGGTGCGAGTGAAACCGCAAAAATTGCGCGCAAAGAAAATCGCGGATCATGATCCGAACACCAGAAGCAAACTTTCATACGCACCAGAGTTGGCATAGTCCGCAAAGAGACCTGCTGACCGGTTTTTCTACGAGTCCGCTAAACGGCCCGGTTAGCTTTGGTTACTTACTGGACCGCTAACAATTTTTTAAATTTCATTGGTGTCCTGAATGGAGAATTTCTTTTTAAATTCATGCTGAATGTGAGTAAAGGTTCATAAAAAATGAGCTATGGGCTTTATTTTTGTGATGCATTGCCGGGTCGGTTCCTGGGCTAAAAGGTGCCGCGCCACGAGAGTAAGTCCGCTCGCGCCATCTCTAGCACGCAAGTATACCCTAAACGCACTGTTGCTGCCAAGTACAAACGCCATCTTTTTAAAAACTGAGATAGAAAGATCTAATTTTACAACTGCGGGAAATTCCAGGCTACCTCAGGAGTCAGACCGCTCTGCTTTATAGAGTTGTTGAGCAAGCAATTAGCGTAGACCGATTTCAGGCATAGTTGAAATAATCAGATTTTACATACGGGTATAAAAAGCCAGCGAATATAAAAACAAAAATGCGACGTAGCAAGCAATAACAAAATAGCCTAACGCAAAAAGCAAAACAAATTCGGTGAATCACCGCAAAAGCAAAAGCACGAAAAATTCGTAGATTGAAATTCAAAAAAAAAATTGATTAGGTCAACACAGTTGCAACATGATAGAAAGCAATAATGAGCGGTAAAACCTGGCAAGAATCTCATTCCTACTGCTAACAATTAACGAGGAAAAATTCAAGAATAGGCCTAATACCACAATGACCGGGTGACCACATGTCGAATTTTAGTGGGCTTTAGGCCAGCAGTTCTTGCTTCTAGTTTCTGCATCATAATCAACTATTTCATGTCATAGTTAAAAAAAGTGATTATGACATCAAAAAATTAATTATGATGCCGAAACTAGGACCTAGAACCGCGGGTCTGAAGCCCACTAAAATTCGACATGTGACCACTGACCAATACAATGCATTCACTATGCAGCCATTTACGATTCAGCAACTGAAATTTTCACACTTTTTATCGACGTACGTACCATTGGTCAGCTATCAAATAAAGGCTTTGTTTACTAATGCTAGACCAACATTATAGCGACGAAATAAAACAGCAGAAACTAAGCGACAAGGCCGGATTTCCATGGTAGAAGTGGCGCACACATAACGAGCAAAAGCTGTTACCAATTCAAGGTCAGAAAACAACGGTGTTTCCGTAAAAAGTTTAAGAAACAAACCTAGAAACTGAAGCAAAAAACACAGCAAAAAAGGAATCAATAAAACGAATTTGGCAGGCATAGATAGCAGCGTACAAAAAAGTTGATGCTGGTGTAAACAATATTCAAGTTAACATTGCTGGTTTACAAGGAATTCCAATCAATAGAAGCTTTTCCTTGTTTTTTCAAGTATTCGTTTGCTTTAGAGAAATGCTTGCAACCAAAGAAACCTCTGTAGGCCGATAATGGTGAAGGGTGGACTGTCTTAAGCACAAGATGACGTTTCTGTAGGAAAAAAACTAGTTAAGTGCAAAGCATTAACTCTGTAATCGCTTTAACAAAGCGCACCACAATGTAGCTGACATAGTAAGAGCCAACTTGTAGACTCTCTGTAACCGCAAATTTTGACTTTAAGCGATCGGTAATTATCAAATATATTTGTTATCATGGGTTTCAATACTAACTAATACAATACAGCCTAGTCTAACCAAATTCCCTCAATAAAAGGCAGCTAGAGATTCGTGTAATCATTAAGCTCACAAATACTCTCCCATAATTTTTTAGGTTTGTTTTTTTTTTTTTTTTTTCTGGTAGCATACAAAATATACTTTTAAAGCGGAAAAATCCATCCAAAAACCCACTCATTTTTTTAACTTACCGTATTAATTCGTGCACCTTTCTTCTGAGCATAAGAACCCCACAGCATAAACACAACATTTTCCAAATTGAGATTAATCCAAGATATAACCGCATCGGTAAAAGTTTCCCAACCCTTATCTTTGTGTGAATTTGCTTGTGAAGCTCGAACTGTGAGAACCGCATTTAAAAGCAAAACTCCTGAAAACCATATCGAAATCAACAAAAAACTTGGTCGTTTTCATTAGCACTCATTCACTTAGCTGTGCTTACAAGGTAACCATGCGGTCCAACGAATGCAGTAAAAAAAACAAGCAAAAAGGATGTTCGATTTCCGTAAAACGAGCGAATATAATTTTCCTCTATAACTAAATAAACCTGCTTCAACTCACATACTCATTTTACGTTAACAATAGCATTACATACTTCCTGCGAATGGACAGTAATTTGATTTGCAACTAAAACGAATTTAACGCATGGTTTAATTTATCAACGTATTTACCTTGTTTCGCCCACCCTGTCAAATCACCGTGCTCGGGACGAACAAAGCCTCTAATATCGTCTTTTAATTCCGAAAATATATTGAGTAGACTAGGAGGGGAAGCGACACCTTTCTGAGAACAGAGTATGTAATATAATAACGCGACGACTGAAATAGTAAAATATGCAGCAACAAACAAAACTAACTCGTAGCAATAAGCAAAATCATTCAACACCGAGCTCAATACAAACAGAACTCTACTGTACTGCAATGTGTGACATAAAAGGCAAGAACGAAAATTTGTTCCATCTTGCAAAAATTGTAGTAATGAGCTACCGTGCTAAGGCAGCAAATAATATTACTGCAATGGAGTTGTATTCACAAATACTTTTTGATACTACATTTTACAACATGAAGATTAAATTGAATTCTTTTATTGTATATCATGATAAGACAAAATAAGAATTAATATTGAATTGAACCATAAAACCACCTGAACACTGAAGCATAACCCATGAGCTTGTTTTGGACCGTGATAAGGATCTTGACCAATGATTACAACTTTTACATCTTGTATAGTGCAATACTTCATCCAAGAAAACACTTGATCGCCGGGTGGATAAATTACATGCTTTGACCGCTCTTCAAGCACAAATTTATCGAGCTGAAATAAGAGATCACGTCGCAAAAATAATTGAAATATTTCATGAAACGATAACTATAAAAGTAGTCCATAATTCCTGAAAAAGCACATGCCTTTGATTTACAATTTTTAATAGACACATGCATCAAATTATTAACTCCCAAGATAAACGTTGCATGCTTGACATCCTAATGGTTAAATAAACATCATTGCTTCAGTTGATCAAATGCAAATGAGAGCAAAATCAAAATATTACAAACAGTTAACAGTAACACGTACCGTCATTCATCACTCAGACAAAATTTATTTTAATACATTACAGATCCTGCGCAAACAAGTGGACCGTTAATTGGATATAATTTTTTCACGAAATAACGCTATGACCATCCACATCGCACAACTCTGCTAATTAATGATTGGAATAGCATACTTGAACAGAACCTTAAATAAAAGCTTGAAATAGCTCCGTCTGTAGTTCCTCGCAGAAAAAAAACGTGTTATTTCCATCAGTTTTGCTAAATTAATTTGCTATTGAGCAAATAACTTCACCAACATACTTTCTGGTAGTAAGGTTTTGCAAATTCCTGCTTGAGAGCCTTTTTCCAAGACACTTCTGGAGATTTCGAGGCAGTTGTTGTAAAGCCACAAGCAGAAAGAGTGACAGCTTTACTTCTAAAAGAAGGAAAAATGTATTTGTTACAATTTGAATGATTCCAAAAACATGAACTCAACACCAATACGTCACATTCTGATAAAAATAGTGGGTAATGCACTAGCAAGCTCATCAGGTCAGTCAGGTCAATTCGATGAGTTGAATACCACATAGTCAGGGGCGCACCCAGCAAATTTCAAAGCGGGGGGTTCTAAAAAAACCCTCGATCCCGCACTTAGGAGCAGATCCAGAAAATTTTGGTGGGAGGTATGAAATTTTGAATTAGGTTCAGTGTTAACTAAATACAAAGACGTTAGGCCCAAAAAAGATGTACAAAGCCATTTGAAAACATTTTCATGTTTTGCAACGTATTCAAGAAATTTTGTCAAGGAGGGGGCACCCAAATTTGCCATATTTTCAAGCATGTTTTTTTTGGCAGAATTACTTTAAAGTATATTGAGAATAAAAAAGGCTCTAGGGGGATACGGAGGCATGCTCCCCCGGAAAATTTACCTACAGCAGTGACCATTTTAGCATTTTTTGTTAAATTTTTAGGCAATTTTTTTGCCCCTACATCTGAATGTTTCAGCAAATATGATGCATTTTGTTGGTACATTTTGGATTATGCCTGCTTAGGGCGTAAGGCTTATTGTTATCAAAAAGGTTCAAAATTATGGAAAAAAAATGTATTTATCAAAAACATGACTTGAAAAAGGCTGGTGGGGGGATGCATCCCCCTCTGGATCCGCTCCTGCCCACACTGATAACAATGTCTCTTACCACTACACCAACCAGCCGATTTGGCTTCAGTATGATGCGGGACAAATTCTGTCAAAGCTGTTTTGAAATAACAGCACGTACTGCACTTGCATAGTTTGGACACTTCACATTAAAAACAAGGATTCAGTTGCAAAAAGGGGGGGTTCGACCCCCCAAACCCCCTCTGGTTGCGCCACAGCACATAATAATCACAATTTTCATATGGAAGGGACATAGTCATCAAAAACATATAGTTTGCGCGTGGTGAGTTTTCCTAAAGACACTTAAAATGAACTTTTCACACCTTGAAGTAGTGTAAAGGTAATCATGCAAAAGCATTTTGTATTCATAGCACAATATGATAAGTATGATAATCATCATCATTATTTATAATCCTAAAACAGTGACACAAATTCAAAAACGCTGTTTAGTGTTTTCGAGAAGATTTTGGCCTAGTGCAAGTTGGCCCAAACGTGAATTATCCACAAAACTTCAAACGTTTTAAAGGGCTAAGTAGCACACATTTTTTGCTTACATTACAACATCTATATTTCCATTCTAAATGAGCATAAACTACTACACTATCATGAATACATATACGATCATAAATCATAGCTATTCTCTTAAAAAAATAATAGTTTGGTGGTTTGGTCCAAAGACTTTTCAGTAAGTTAGGAAACAACATTACTCAGCTCTGAAATGTTTTCCACACTTTTCCTCCAAGTTTTTAGTAAATGCAAATTTGCCCAAAAATGCAGGGGGTTGAAGATAGATCAAATTTTTTGCCTCAAAGCTAAGTTTCCAGAAAATAAAACTTCTGTTTTACGCCTAAATATTAAACTTTTTGATTCAAATCCGGCCAAAAATTACCATTCCAATTGGCGAGCTTAAAGAAAAAATGGAAAATCTAGCCTAAATTTTATTTTTCCCAAGTTTTGCACCTCAGGCAGATAAATAATCAACAATAAAAAATTTTACAAATTCATTATATACAGATATCCTAATACTGAAATATAATACCTTTACTATACCAGTAATATATTTATATACCGGTACATACTTAGGGGCATCCCCATAATTCACATTATGATGGGCATTTTGTTTCAAAATCTTTGCACTGGGTTCATTGTCAATCTGCAATATACAAATATAATAATACATTCCTGTATCAAAACCACAAAACTGCATCAGTGCATATGCGAACATGGTACCTGTACCATACTGCATAATGATGGTACCATCATAATGGTAGCCTACAGTACTAAACTGTGCAACGTGTGCACAGCACTGTAACGGTTGCCAGTAACTTCGCCACACTTTGAGAAGGTGAAGGAAGATGTGGGGATAGTAGGAAAATGTGTTGGGGTGTGGGGGGAGGAAGAAGGGATGTGGGAAGAGGTATGAAAGGAGGTGTAGGAAAGTGTGATGGGGTGTGGGAGAGGTAAGGGGAGATGTAGGGAAAGGTGAGGGTAGGGAGATGTGGGGAATTAAAAGTGTGTTGGGGCCCCACACCTCAACACATTTCCCTACATCTTCCCCATTACCCTTCCCAAATCCTTTCCCCACACGCCAACACACTTCCCCACTCACCCCATACACTTTCCCACACCCTCCCCTCACTTCTCCACTCCCCACACATCTTTCCTTACCTCCCCCACACCCCAACACATTTCCCAACATCTCCCCCCACACCCCCATATCTCTTCCCACAGCTCCCCTGACCTCCCCCTACACCCCAACACACTTCCTTATTCACCCCCTGCACTCTCCCACACCTCTCTCCCCACATCTTACCCCACTTGCCCACAGTTTCGATTATGTGGCGAAGTTACCAAGTAACTCGAAAAGCCCGATAAAATTTTTTACGGCAACCGGGAATTTAAAGTCTTGTTTCGGTGTAGGCAATGTAAATTTTCGATGTATGACAGTGTGGCGAAGTTACCATGTGGCGAAGTTACTGGCAACCACTGTAACTGTGATTCTGTGAATGGTGTCACAATCTTGCTTAGATGAAAGCAGTCACTTGTCAATATGCCCACCACTTAAAATGGCAAGATCTTTGTTAAATGCTTTCCCAATCTGCAATGGCACAATACCAGCAAGAAAAAATCCTCGCCAGTGCATCGCCACTGTCCACACAGCCTCTTCAGCACTGAATGTTAAGCAAGTCAAGTGCTCCATAGACTACTCAAGCCAAGTTCATGGTTATTTACCATTTTATTTTTACTAGAACACAGTACTCAGACAATATCATCCTATCCACTCACCTAGCTGAGCATGCCCAAACCCTTTCGTAAAAACATTTACGGGTACTCTGGTACCGGTAAATGTTTTTACAAAAGGGTTTACCAGTACCAGAGTAGCAGTAGTCTATGGAAGTGCAGTTAAGCAAGCAGAATTTTAAGCAAGCAGCAGTTAAGCAAGCAGAATTTAGACTAATAGTCTAAATAAAGGTTTTACCCTGGTATTGGTACCAGTACAGCAGGTACAGTGTAGTACACAAGCTGACAGTTATAGTCTAGCTACTACAGCTGTGCAGTAGTCTACGAGCCAATACTTGCCAGGTAGTCACATTTTTAACTCAGTAACTTACTGTTGTAGACGAATTTCCACGTTTTGCAGTTGATATACTGGCTGTAAAAAATGAAGATATTTTCTGTTGACTGCTGGACATCTTCCAATCAGAGAGTCACTAGACTAGTTTTTCAATAGAGTATAGTTACGGTAGTCCACGTCCACCGCCAGGTGTCAGGTAAGTTGTTTTACCGGTAACCAACAAATCAACTAGCTAGCAGAGATGATCATGGATTTGGATTTGGATTTAAACAGCCGGATTTGAGCATATTTTTCGGATTTGGATTAGGATTTGGATTTAAATTTTAAATTTCTCGGATATGGATTTGGATTTGGATTTATACTTATTTAAAATTTTTGATTTTTTGAAAACTTTTTACATGAACTCACGACAAATTTATTTCGACATAGTATGGTAGGCCTGTAAAAGTCGCTTTATCAGTTGTTGCAATTCTTGTTACAGTATTCTTACAGTCCTGTAAAAATAAGGATTTGGTTAATTAGATAGGCTATCACCAAACCACCTAAATTTTATCAAAGTTTTTCATGCGGGACTCTGGGGACTGTAAGAATAGCCTAGGCCTAGCCATTGGTTTTGGATTGGATTTGGATTTATTTGTTTTGATTCTTTGGATTTGGATTTGGATTTAAAGTTTTGGATTTGGATAGGATTTGGATTTCAAAAATTTAAATCCGCTCATCTCTGCTAGCTAGTAGAGAACCGGAGTTTCTTTTTTTAATAATTCGCGCCAATCCTACTCCGAAAACACAAACTCCGATTCCAGCTCCGATTCCTGTAAAGGACAAAAATCAAAAATCCCATTCCTGTTTGGACTCCAGTTGCTTGGAATACCTCACAGAGCTAACACTAACATCTTCTTTGATTAAGTTTACCATAACAAAGTTTACAATCAATTCAGACTAGAGATGGCATGGGCCGCTAACGCTAAGAGACCCGCTAACGAGCCGTTAACCTAGGGTTACCATATTTTCACTATGCAAAAGGAGGACAGATTCTTTGAGGGTCATCATGTCCGCAGATGTCCATTTTTCAGCCCAAAAATAAGTGCCGCAGATGTCCATTTTTCTGCCCAACAACAAATAAGTAAAGATCAAAAAAAAGAAAAGGTCATCAAGTCCGCAGATGTTCATTTTTCTGCTCAAAAACAAGTGAAGACCAAAAAAAAGGTTATCACGTTCGCAGGCCGTAGTTTGCACTGAAAATTTCCAAAATTTTTCGTGGAAGAATGATTTGGTCTGTTTTCACTGTTCATAATGTCGAAAAGGAGGACATTTGACCATTTTTTGGCGTCCTCGGAGGACATTTTTTTTGATCAAGATTGTGACACCATTCACAAAAGGCGGACGTATGGTAACCCTACGTTTCCGGTCTTTTTATTGGTCCGCTAACGGCCCAGGTTTATCTTTTGTTTTTACTGGGCCGCCAACGAGCCGCTATCACTTTTTGAAATCCCTTTTAATTTTCATTATTCTTTTAAAAATGATTGAAGATTCGTAAAACAATGGGCTTTAGGCGGGCCGGACTTTATTTTTGGACTGAGTAGCCGGGCCGATTACCGCTGATGGGCAAGAGGTTTCGGGCCGTGGGCGGTACGGGTTGCAAAAAAGCCAGCCCAGCATGCCATCTCTAGTCATAGGTGGCGGAACCGGGGAAGCCCTGGCTCTCCCACTTTTTTTTCAAGGGGGGGGGGGGCTGGGGGGCCCTGATTTACGCGTTTATTTCTACAGTATTGAGTCTGCATAAATGTGTTTGTAACTTAATGGGTCTACCATCGAAATTAAAACCCAAGAAAGAGCTTAAATCCAGAGATGTCTTCTTTAAAATTTTGTATGTGGGGTGGGGGGAACAGAAACTAGAAGCAAGAACCTTGGGTCTAAACCCCACATAAATTGGATATGTCACATGTGGACAGGCTAAATATGGATCGCAGGCATAGAGCCGGATTTACGTATAGGTTAAGCAGAATGAAACCTATAGGGCCTCGGAGAAAATGGGGGCCTCATCACGAACTGTAAGCGATAGCCGAGATGTATTTTCCCCGGTATTGGACTATTGTATTATATATTTTTGTACTGCCGGTATAATCGCTTTCCTTGTGCGGAAGTATTAACTACGCCGCAGAGCTGGGCAGCCGCTACTTAAATAGTAGCGCCGCTGTCGCTGCCGCTATTTGACGAAAAAAGCAGCGGCGCTGCCGCTACCGCTACTGGAATTAAAAAGTAGCGGCGCTTCCGCTGCCGCTACTGCACGCGAGAACAGCGGGCGCTGCCGCTATTCGCTGCTTTAAAATTATGAAACTGCGGAAGTTTTCGAAAAAACTAAAAAGTTACGATTAACAATGACACACAAGTGAATTTTCTCAATCACAGTCAATGATACTTTCATGAAAAACAAATGCTGGTGATAAAAAACGCATAGTCACGGGAATCTGATTACTGGCGTAGCCGGGGAAGTGGGGGGGGGGGGGGGGGGCAGGAGAAACAAGGAGTGAATTTTAGTCATGATATTTTCATGAAAAACAAATACTGAAGATAAAAAACGCATATTCAGAAGAATCTGATCAGAGACATAGCTGGAGGGGGGCAGGAGAGACAATGAGTCAATTTTCTTTTGCTATTTTTTTTTTTTTTCGATCTGATTATTTAACGAGCCAAAATAAATTAAGCTCAAGGCAAATCCTCGCCTCATAAAAAGTGATGAGGATACTTTCATCCAAAGCAAAATGACTATCATTGGATACTTTAAAACACACAATCGGGAGTAATTAAGTACACGATCGGGAATATGTAAAATCAATATGGCCACCTTGAAATTTTCACCTGGCTACGCCACTGATTTGTTATAAATCAATTTAAATAATAGTTATTATTTATCACACTTATCTTTACTAGGCATACTGTTTGTTATGCCATACTGTTTTTATCATTTTAGTATAAAATATACAACCATTTTTCAATGACTATTTTACTAATACTGAATTTGTTCAAAAATCTCGAGCTAAACATTGAGTTTCGTATTTTTGTATATCATTTTTAGTCTTACCACCGCAAAGACTGATTACTGATTATTTTCTTATTAATTGTCTCATCAAACAGACAATATTTTCGCTTTTTTTCCCTGAACGGGTCCTAGTGTTAATGAGGTAAAACAATACAAGATACTCGAATCAAAGAAGTGAGAAGTCAAACCAGCGGGGGGCATTACCGAAACGGGTTTCTGATGGCGAGATGCAGCTTTGTTTGTGAAACAGCAACTGTCAATCAGGATTAGTGTCTGGCGATGAGAACGATGAAAATGGTGTTAATGAATTAATGGAACATCGCTAGCGATCTCACGCTTCGCTTTACGTTTTCATTTGTTAGTTTCATGGTATTAATTTCAAGCAGAGCGAGTTTAGATTTAAGTTGCAATTTTATTATTAGATTGCTGCATAGCACACAGTCTTCAAAATCAAAAATTTTTTTGCAGCAGCGGCAGCGGTAAGTGAATTATCTTCACAGAAGCGCTGCTGTGCTGGTCGCTACTCCACCTCAAAAAAAGCGGCGCTGCCGCTTTTCGCTGTTGACAGAAAAAACCAACGGCGCTTCCGCTAGCCGCCGCTAAAAAACAGCGGCGCTGTTCAACAGCGCCGCTGTGCCCACCTCTGCTCCGCCGATGTTCGCTGTTTTCTCCATTCCTTTTGTGGTGCTGAATGCTGATTTATGCTGTGTCATTGTCTGTAGCCTGTCTCATGTAAGAATTTGTTATATGATTCGTGAAAAAGCTATGCAGCAGTTAGGCCTAAAGCCGCCTATGTCACATTGGCGAGAATGTTTTATACGAGTTCAGAGCTTGTACTGGAGTGTTGTGGGGAGATTAAGTCGTAGTTGTAGGGGTAGCACTGTTCTACTAGCTTGTAGGTGCGCCGGTAGGCTGTCAGTGTACACCGGTATTTCTTATGTGCTGTTTAGCTGATGAAATGTGAGTACAGATTTATCTCTTTGTATTTTCTGACATGGTGATTATTTTGTGTAGCCGTACTGATAACTTTGATTGTTTTTGTGTTTTTAAGACCGCAATCCAGTAGATTGCAACACCAGAAACTGAGTAATATCACCAGTGATAGAAGTTATAAATTAGGGCTTGTGTTAATGTGTGTTTTGTATATAATTGGATTCTTGGCTCATGTTTTGGAACTGTTACGACTATCTGTTTCTGCACTTTCTGGTTACTCTTCATTCTCTGTTGAATAAAGAGGGAGTTAGCAACTTTGGACACTAGACTAGTAAGCACGGTCGGAATTATTCAAGTAGGATCAACCTGCTATCGACGCTCTGTTGAATCGCTGGAGTGAGGGTAGTCTACACGAACAACGAAGACTTTTTTTTTCACTGATACTTTCAGTAGATAGAAGAGCATCTGTGAGGACTTGTATAGGCTACCTTTTTTTGCTCTTTACTATTAATACCAATATTTTCAGTGAAAATAGGACATCTGAGGACGTGAAGACCTTTGTTTGCTCTGCCAATCAGTGTGATCAAATATTCTAGGGCCGCTCATTGCCTAAATCCGGCCCTCAGGAGCTTATTTAGGGGCGGGACCATTGTGCCTTGCCTCCTCCCCTTTTGACTCTGCCTTTTAGTAAAAAAGAACAATACTAATAATGCCAAGTAACTGAAACATGCCAGATTCTTTTGATGGTTTCTGTAGTTTATGGCCAGGGGCGAATCCAGAGGGGTAGGATGAGGGATAAGCATCCTCCCACCAGCATTTTCAAAAATGTTTTTGATGTATAAAATTTTTCTATAATTTCGAACCTCTTCGATAGCAATAAGCCTTACGCCTTAAGCATGCATAATTAAAAATGAGCGAACAAAATGTATCATATTTGGTAAAGCACTCAGAATTAAGGTCAAAGAATTTAAACACAATTTGCCTGAAAATTATTCAAAAGGCACTAAAATAGCCGTTACTGTACGTAAATTTTCAAAAAATTTCCGGGGGAGCATGCCCCCGGACCCCCCCTAGAGCTTTTCTTGTTTCTTAATCAGCTTCAAATTAGTTCTGCCGCAAAAAATACGCTTGACAAAAAATGTGGAAAATATGCCTCTCCCCTTTTAAAATTCCTCGCTACGCCACTGCCGCCCTTGGCTGTAGGTGAAGAAAATCTGATCATTGGTTTTGGGCCCCCCACTTTAGAAATGCTTCCGCCATCGCTGTCTCTAGTTCGGACCTTCAAAGGTATTTCGGACCTTGGAGTAGATCAATTAACTTCATTCAGAGTTTCTAATTAGGCCTAAGACTTACCCTTTGCTAGGCTTACCATACGTCCTCCTTTAGGAGAACATGTCCTCCATTTTAACAAGAAATAATTTGTCCTCCGAGGACGCTGAAAAATGCCCAAATGTCCTTCTCTATGGCATTTTGAACAGCGAAAATATGTGAAATCAATGTTTGCCTACACGAAAATTTTGGTAAGTTTCAGCTCAAACTACGACCTGCGGGCGTGATGACCTTTTTTTTGCTCTTCACTTGATTTTGGGCGGAAAATCGGGCATCTGCGGAAGTGATCACCTTCAAGAACCTGTCCTCTTTTTGCGCAGTGAAAATATGATAGCCTAACCCTACCCTTTGCAAGTATTTCAACTAGCTTAGCTAGCTAAAAGAATTGGCTTATCCGCTTTAAGATCCTACTCCGGCTTCGACGTATTCACTGCAAATCCAATTCAGCTCCGTTATAATTTGTTAGACTCCAGCTCCTGGACACCTCTGATAGAGACTAGAAAACAGAGATGAGCGCATTGACCGTACTGGCGTAGCTACTGTGATATTTTCAGATTTGGGCATTCCGCAAACAGTTCCGCAAATTTTGCAAATTCCGCAATTGCGAAATTTGAATTGTGCTTAAAGTAAATTTTTTACCTCTTGCGAAATTTGCGTTGCGCTTTAAATTTTTTTTTTTTGCTTCTTGCACAATTTGTGTTGCGTTTTAAGCTAAATTTTTGACCGATTGCGCTATTTGCGTCGCGTTTTACGCTAAATTTTTGACTAATTGCGCAATTTGTGTTGCGTTTTAAGCAGAACTGGACATTCCGCAAACGGTTTTGCAAATTCCGCAAACTACAGCATTGGCATGGCTGAAGCAAAACAGTCCGAAGATCTGCCGGTAGTTGCAGCTAAATCACTTGACGAGGGGGTAGAACGGACCAGAGGGAAAGTGACGCCAAATTGCTTCCCCTCTTTACATCGGGGAAGCGTGGATCCAGCATGTATTTAAAAAATATAACACCACGGTATCAAGCTCAGCAGTAGTAGAAAAAGTATTTTCTGTTGGCTCGGAGTTGGACGTTTTGCGGCCAAAACGAGCGTCGCTGACTGCAGAAAATTTTGAGCGCTTTGTGTTGCTGCGGGAGAATGAAAAATGTTTCTCCCAATCTTTATTCCTTCGGAAATAAAATAATGTTTAAATTTTTATCTTCATGAAGGCTTAGGTCTGAGAGTTAGCTCGTAGATATTTGTTCGTACCCTTTAGTTTTAATTTTTGTTTTCGATTGCTATGTTACAGTGCAATAAACGCATATGCAGTTGTGGTTTAATTGCTAGTAGGAAATCTTCGAACGGAGCAAGATTAAACATGCTGCCAGACCGAGCTAGATGCTGGGGGCACAGTTTTGCCCTCAGCCAGCCCACCATGTTATCATCAACGGCCGCTTATTTGTGAACCTCATTGAAGTGGTGATAGATAAGGCAAGATAAATTGGTGGGATGACTTGAAACTTTATCGTAACAAAAGCTCTCCATACTGTGAATTCACATCGATTTGTTTATTTCAGAAATTTTACTTTTCTGTCTGGATGGTATACAATGTAGCCTACACCTTTAGCAGTGTTCTTCTCGATAACAGTCAGTGTCAAAGACTCGTGCACTTTTTCAGTTAACAAAGGAAAATCTCATATTAAAGCAAACAATTTTTCTGGTGTAAGGATTGAAACTGAACTGGACTGATAAACTCTGAAAAAGGAGACTAACTGTTCAAATTCAGTTTAATAGATCTGACGTTTCGCTGGTCAGAACAACCAGCTTCTTCAGAGACACTCGAAATGATCCCACAGAACAGTAGAATAACCAGCAGAGTCAAATTAAAATTATTTCTAATGAGCACGTTGTTACCAAATAAAGAAAAATATTACGTCAAAATAACAAATTACGTCAAGATATCGGTACAGATACTGAAGAATAGACAAACGGAAAATAATGCATTACATCGCCAGAGATTAAAAAAGAAATTACCGTAGAATCACAATTGGAATGTAGAAACTGGAAATTTAAAATAAAGGAAAATCTCTGTAATTAATACCTTGAGTCAGAAATGTGATGTTAGGTCTATCATTTTGTAAATTTTCTTTAATTAAAGATGTTACCTTCCAGTGCAGACAAATCTGGATAATTCGACTACCGCTGGTAACCTCATCATCATCATCATAGTTTATTATTTCAGCGCACGAATAAAAGGCACACTGGGGACAACAGCGAAAGAGCAAAGGCTCACCTAGTCAACTGTAACCACAAGCGACAATCAAAATTGGCGTTTCCATAGGCAACTGCACACTAACACAACAAAAAGCAAACAAAAGATAAGTTTCAAATCAAACACTCTTTGTACAAAATGCATACAATATATACACTCATTTCCGACGATACCGTGGTCCAGCTAGTTATTAACCAAAAATAAGCACTAACTAGACCACGGTGCGGCAACTCCACGTCAGCAACAGACAATCAGCTATCAAGCGCAGCATCAATGATGGCAGCATTACAGAAAAATCAGCGACAAGCAAACTGAAGTATCAATGTTTATTGATTATGATTATTCGCAACCGTTTAAGTTCGCATCCCTATTAAGTTCGCAAAAAATTGTCGAAAAATCAAGATTCAACTTTTGACAGAAATGTATTGATGTTTACCGCAAAGTAAACAGGTCGTGAAAAAGTTAGCAGTTTAAACAAGTCATGAACCATCAGCTGATGCATGCTGCTTTCTCACTTGTTCTTCGCTTCCAAGACCACCTGCCTCAATTTTCGCTGAAAAAATTCAAATGAATTCTTCAGTTTGTTATGGTCAATTCCTGCTTCATCTTGCTCGTCAGGGCACAACAACTGATCCTCTACTTCAAGGACCTTAATTTTTTCTCGAAACAGAAAGTTTATGCTCTATACCCTAAACCCAATGGTCGGAGTCTCCGTCAGCGCTGACACATGCCTTATGTTACGTAATAATGCAGTTTGTACTAACTAACCATAGCCAAATTGTTATGTTCGCACCTACCGCTTAAGTTCGCACGAACTGTTCAGATTCAAGTTGCGAACTTAACTGGGAGATTAACTGCACTTGCGAGCCCATGATAGAAGAGCTTATGCTGCTAGTGTTTACATGCTCTAAATCGACATTGCCAAAAGGGCCCATGATGAACTGTCAAATTTGTTACATCAGCCAACGTTCAATATTATTTGGATGGAAAATGGTTGTTAGCTATGCCAGTTTCACTCATAAAATGTGTATTGTATTTATTTTCAGGCTGCAAAAGTGATATATGCTCGAGTTATTTTTGCTCATCAAAAGTGGTTAGTTTTAACGTGTTACTTATATGCCGCAACTATACACAAGTTCGTTTTTTCCTAAAAAAAAATGTTCTAATGCAGCACACCCTAATTTTAAATTCACGAGCCGCCACTGTAAATAATGTTTTGTTTTCGGCAGAAAGTTATCGAACAACCTTGTTTTCATACCTATGAGTGACTTGAGTCCGCATGTCTTTAGGTTAGCTTGGAAATAGTCCATGGGCTAAAAAGGTTGAGAACCACTGCATTACACACTTCAGCACAGTGCCGCCAGGTCAGCGCTTGTCAGAGGTGTAAAGTAACGAAGTAGTTTTACTTAAGTAGACTACTTAAGTATTATTGCTTGGTAACTAGTACTTACTTAAGTAATTTAAATTTCGACTACCGGTACTTCTACTTTTACTTACGCAGTTCAATCAGAAAGTAACGCTACTTAAGTGGCTTTAAAGATGATAAGTATAGTTAATATAAAGCAATGTATCACGCAAATGATAAATAATAATGCTTGATAATGAAATTGGCAACATTAGTATTAGGTATTGTTTTATTTTATAAGTTTTACAATTTCGTGATATTGAGTGGTCTTTTATTGTTTGTGTTTGGGTGGACAATGACGTTGCATTTTGCAGATTATGACGCTCTTCACTTTTTTTATTTTCGTCAAATAAATGTGCTAATTATCCCAAATTTAGGTCTACTTAAGCATCGGCAAAATATATGTCAAGTTTGGAAGTGAGCAAATTATCTTTCGTCAAAGCTCAGCTTTATGGCATTGGTTTTGCAAACGCTACTTTTTACTTAAGCAGCTTCAAATTGCCGGTACTTTTTACTTTTACTTGGTTACTTTTTACACCCCCTACTTTCTACTCTACTTCAAGTAGTTTCCGCCATCAGTAACAATACTTTTACTTAACTAGATTTCTGGACTATTTTTTACACCACTGGCGCTAGTAGTCTTAGCGAAAACATTGAAATCTTATGGCGAAAACATTTGAAATAAAGTCATCAAATAAAAAACGACTGTGACTAAAAATAGATTTTTGTTTCGCCAACATACGCAGTTTCAATTTTATCCAATACAGACCTCTCTCTAGCTGTAAAGACGGACCGACCTTCATGACTTGTATATCGAATAAGTCGGACCACAACCGAGAAAAAACAAAAAATATTCGACAATTTCTTCCAGTACCTAATACATTAAAAGGGAACTGAAGAGCAAAACTGTTTTTTCAAAAATGGCGTTACAAATTACACCGAGTTCTGCACTGACTGCAGAAATTTTCAATCATTGTTAATTAACCAGAAATTAAACGTTAAACTTGTGATGATGACGTCATGGAGGTTTGTACGTTCCCCACCACTGCACGCACGCAACTACGCAAACCTTAAGCCTGGTCAACACTGAGGCCGTGCCAGGCTAAGAAAAGTCAAGCCAAGCGACGTGTCTACACTGGAACTGTAAAATGGTCAGACGCGGCGTGCTTTTCAAGTTGATGCAATCAAACGTCATCATAACGGTATGGAGTTGGCAGAGTGGTTCGTGCATTCGGCTGCGTTGAAGAACAAACATACACTGATACAGTTTTCTGCTTGTTTGCTAACTAGTGGGCGAGTACCCTACGACTGTATTCATTGGAACCCAAGATCCTAGCCAAACAAGTCAAGTTAATTTTATTTGTTTGCACTGAAATAGTCATCAAATAGTCAATTACACAACAACTTTTAACGTAAAAATGATGAAACAGTACAAAAGTTATTTTGATTAGTAATCAAACAGTGGCAAACTGGACAGCGCAAGACCATTTCCTGATCATCTGAGTCAAGTTGCCCTTATCCATTATCCAACGGGTGTCAAATTCACAAATTTGTACACTAGAAATTTCGGGAGCTGGAGAAGGTTGTTGTTGGGCAGGGGTAGGAGATCCTGAAGTTGTTGGGTCTGTTGCAGGCATCTACACTAGCCCTCCTGTGAGTTCAATCAGGGATTCCAGAACCAATAGAATGAGTCTACCAAGTCAGCAGTCCCCTTCAAAGGGGTAACTTTATCTGCTTTACACAAATGTATCTGAAATCTTGTTCAAATAGAATTGATTAGTACACAACAATAGAAAAGGTTTCTCTAGTAGCTATAAATTCAGAAAAGTTTTCTCTAAGCTACTCATTTTTAATAAACCTAGGTACAGTGGGCGAATAGGGTAGGTTGCCAACTTGTCATTCTGAAATTATTCTTGCTACAGTAAGGTAGCTACTAACAACCTAGTCGACTGACATTTCAAAACTCGATACTTTCTAATCACTACTTTACATAAAAAAAAACTCCACAAGCTTCAATTCCATCTTTCACTACAAACCAACCTGCCAACTGTCAACACTGCTGAATAGGCTAGTCCAGCAGCTGGTATCAATCTTTTTGGCTGCTGAAGACTTGGGATGTAATTCATTTCAGCCAAACAAATCGGAATTGAATAACCCTTTGGTCTCTGCAAAACTTGTTCTCAAAAAAAAAACTAGACGTAGCCTACGCTACTCCGGTAGTTGGATACCGGTAGGTTGCTATTCTGGCCTGCGTACAGCTTGGATTCTTATACAGCCAACTAAAATTTCAAAATGCAATCCTTTGCTATTTTCTTCAGCCTGTTTACCTAAAAAAAATATACAAAGACGTCCACGATCATTGACCACATCATCACTAACTGTCATTCCAACCCGATTTTACCGGGGATAATTGAGAGCGATTTCACCGATCATTATCCTGTTTTTTGTATATTAAAAAATATACCTAATTGCAAACGCTCTGTTAAGTCCTTTTATAGATCAATGAAAAATTTTGACTCCGAACGTTTTCTACACGACTTGAACTCTAAAGTCAATGAGTTTGATATCCAAAACTTAAATGAAAAAAACTTCAACCAAATTTTTGACCAGTTTTTACACTTAATAACTTCCACCATTGATTTTCACGCTCCTATAAAATTGGCCTCTAGAAAACAACAAAAGGTTTTAAGTAAACCATGGTTAACTCGAGGTATTTTAACTTCCATTTGGAGTAAACAAAATATGCACAAGTCTCATTACATTCATGGCACTGTTGAACAAAAAATGTTTTATAAAAAATATACCAACTAACTCACCAAACTAAAAACTATTGCCAAAAAACTTCATTATGAAAATGAATTTTGTTCCTCTGCTGAAAACCCTCGTCTGCTTTGGAAAACTTTGAATAATGTATTGCCTTAGAAGCGATCTACTGGAAACTCTGCCCCCAAAATTCTCAAAATTAATGGCACTTCCTTTGATCAACCCGCTGATATCGCTCAAAGTTTCAACAATATTTTCTGTAATATAGAGCAATCGCTTGCTGTTCAAGTTACTGCAACTCCCAGTAGCATAAAACCTTCATACTACCTACACAATAGAGTAACAGATTCTATATTTTTAGCTCCTTCCTATCCTCAAGAAATATTGAGAATTATTTCATCGCTACAAAGTAGTTCCTCCTGCGGACCTGATAACATTTCTTCCTTTTTTCTGAAATTGGGATCAAATATTTTTATTTACCCTCTTACAATCTTCTTCAATTTCTGTGTTGAATGTGGTATTTTTCCGGATTCTCTAAAAATGTCCAAAGTGGTTCCTATCTTCAAATCAGGCGACAAGACTGATATAAATAATTGTCGCCCTATCTCACTCCTTCCTGTAATAGCAAAATTGATTGAGAGATTACTTTGCAACCGAGTTCAATCCTTTATCGAAAAGCACAACATCTTATCTACCACTCAATATGGTTTTCGTTCTAAATTTTCCCCAGAGCACGCGGTTGTTGATATAGTATCTTCATGTTATGATAGTATTAATGACGGTCAATTTACTGGCCTTATAATGCTTGATTTAAAAAAAGCATTTGATTCTGTCACTCATGACATTTTACTACAGAAACTGGAACATTATGGTATCCGTGGTAAAGCTTTCAATTTGTTTTCATCTTATCTCTCCAATAGGCAACAGTACGTTTCCCTTCAGAGCATTTTTCCTTCAGGGCATTAACTCATCTACACTACGCATTGAATATGGAGTTCCACAGGGCTCAGTGTTAGGGCCATTATTATTTCTCTTATACATTAATGATCTAACCAACTCTATCAACACCACTCCCAGGCTCTTTGCGGACGATACGTGCATTATTGCAAATGCTCCCTCAGCCACCGTGTTAGAGCAGACGCTAAATCGTGAAATGACTAACTTATCAATGTGGATCAATGCCAACAAACTTGCAGTTAACCCTTCAAAGTCGCATGCCTTGATAATATCTCCTAATGCTAAAATCGATCCTCCTATTCTCAACATACCGTATAATCATTCTCCGGTTAAGGTAGTTAATTCCGCTGAGCATCTAGGCATTGTTTTAGACAATAAATTACAATTTGAACAGCACCTTGCCTTGCTAGAATCCAAATCATCTCGCTCTCTTGGAATCCTTTTCAAAACCAAATCTTTTTTGCCCAAAGATATACTAAAAAAGCTTTACTACACTTTTATTCACTCCCACCTTAATTTCGGGTTAATTATCTGGAGCGCTACGCCTAAATCAAATCTTCTAAAACTGCGCAGTATTCAATCGAAGGCTATCCGCGTACTTGCAGGAGCCGACTGGTACGAACATGCCTCTCCTCTTTACGTTATACTTAATATTTTAAGCCTTGACAAGCTTATTCTGTATGCTTTGGCTAAGTTTATGCATAAATATTATCTAAAATGTCTCCCTTCGTCCTTCAATAACTATTTCACTTTAGTCTCTTCCATCCACTCTTGCCATACCAGAAATGCTGCTAAATCCAACCAATACTTTCTTCCACAGTTTTCTACCTCCTTGCTGTTACGCACTATTAAATTTAAAGGTGCCAAACTTTGGAACGATATTCCTGAAAATCTTAGAAAACTTAGACATAAACAATTCCTTTTAAAATATAAAGCTATGTTGCTAAACTCAAGTTCATAAATTTCCTTCAGCAATTCGTAATTGGCCTTTGTAATAATTAAATATTTATATTACACACAATATTCTGATTTAGTCTTTTGATCATCTATCGCTCTTTGGTAATTAATTATGTCAAATTGAGTAACACTGCACATTTGCTGACATCTTAATTTATATTTACGTGTATACAATACTACTGTAATTTTCCTGTTCATTTAACCCTAATTTTTGTCATCTCTTTTTTTCCTCCTTTTGATTAAAACTAATCAGCTCTTCTGATTTACATAAAATCATACTGTATTATCAATAGGTGGTCGCTTGACTCGAAGACCTAACCGGTCCCTTCGCGACTCTCCTTTGCGTATTTGCCAGCTATGTAGGTCTATTAATACTTTTGGTTAATAAACGAAAATTTTTAATTATTATGTTAAAATATGCTTTGTTTATGCTGTTTTTTTTTTTTTTTTGTTTGTTTTACCTGTTGGCACCTTTCGTGTTTTCATAAAATAAACTTGTTTGATTTGATTTGAAAATAAGACAAAGTGTTTCACGACCCAGTAGTCTAAGGCTACGTTCACACATGGCGGTTTTCGCAACCAGGCACGAAACTTCATTTTGTTATTGCAGACGCTATTTTAATTCTTTTCGAACTTGTTTCAGCAATTCAAAAACCGAATTGGTTACCTTTTCGAATTGCTAAAACAGTTTTCAAAATCTTGAAAAATGCGTTCACAATATCAAAATGAAGTTTCGTGCCTGGTTGCGAAAACTACTATGTGTGAACGCGGCCTAAGACTATTAGCCTATACGTGTACTTGGAAAATGGAAAACTCCCGGTCGCAGCAAGTCGCAGTTGCAGCAGGCTGAGAAGAATTAAACAAAGCGTAAATTTTTTTTCGGCTGTGCGCGGCTGAGTGGGGCACATGTGATGCGCCGCGCAAAGCTCCATTTCAATAAAACAAACTAACTTTCGCGCCTCGCTCAGCCTCAATGTAGACCGGGCTTTACCGCTGTCTGTAATCCACGCGTTTTTCAATGACGTCACAGACCTCCATGACGTCATCATCACAAGTTTAACGTTTAATTTCTGGTTAATCAATAATGCTTGAAAATTTCTGCAGTCAGTATAGAACTGAGTGTAATTTTTAACGCCATTTTTGAAAAAACAGTTTTGCTCTTCAGTTCCCCAGTCCAGAGGTGACGAACACGAAGTATGCGACCGGCAAATCGATATTACAAAATTAAATTTGTTTTTGCGCGGATTTCCACCGACAAATTAGCTTTGGGTGCATGAGAAAGCAAGAGCGAAGCTCTTAAAAGTGACATTAATTTGTTCCTTTGATTTTGCTTCGAAACGTGTCAAGCAGTAACGTGCATTACAACTGATGGTTCGCATCGACTTTTCAAACATTCTGCGCATGTTAGATAATTTCGATCCTCAGCATTTTAGGGGGGGGAAATATGTAATCGCTTACCATCCGTACATCATATCCCTATCGCTTAGATAGGGCCAGTGGCGTAGCGAGGAATTGCATTTGGTTGTCATTTGGTTGTCAGCAAGGGCCACTGGGCCAGGTCCAATGTTCAATCCTTTCTGAGAACATTCTCCTAAATTCTAACTATGAACTTCATTACTAAGCCTTAATGAAACGAATAGTTGTTACCACTGACTTACTTGCATAATCTACAATAATGGTGTTACTGTTACCGGTATATAACTTGAAATGAATACAAAATTGCAGATGTCCAGTCCCAGTCAGGGCCGGCGCCAAGGGTCAGTCCCCCCAAATCGAGATGCTTGGCGCCCCAATTAGCAAGCTTACTCTTTTGAAGACACCGGCTTTTGTGCTTAGTTTCAAACTTTGGTCCCACCCTGGTAAACGCTTGACCTCCCTAAGCCAACTGCTCATTCACTCGATTAGCATTCAGCAACGCTCGTATTTTGATCTGCCTGACAATTATAGCTAATGTTTAGCAATGTTTGAACCCGTTGCAAAGGGTTTGCAAGCAATTAATACAGATATTTATAGTGCTCGAAACCAAGTCAATTCTTTCGTGTCTGTCATAAGCTTGCATTCAGAAAATGCTGATGAGGTGTTTGGAACAGACATTTTTCCTAAAGTCGAGAAATTTTCAGCCGAGTTGCAGCTGGAATTAACTCAGCATCCCATGAACGACTTTTCGACAAACTTGTGGGACAAACATTAGGACTTCTGATGTACAAGATTATTTTCGACAAGCAATTTTTATGCAGCACTTAGATTCAATCCAAGCATCGTTGCGAATTCGTTTTGATGACTCACATTTTATGCCTGCGTCTTTGTTAACATGACATCCATCCAAAGCAGTTAATTGCTTTGTCAAGAGAAAAGTTTTAGGCAGAGGTAGAGCGAATTAATCTTGTATAAGAATTGGACAACGTTTCTTCAGAAGCCCTGACTTGGTATGGTATGAGGAAAAGCCCAAACCAACCAAATAATGTTGTAGCTAATTTTGACATTGGAAGAGCTGGTCATGAAATATTGCCTTTTTTACCCAGCTGACAGCTGTTTGCCACGCTTTGGTGATCGGTCTAACTTTGCCACCTACCACTTGTGCCGTGGAGCAGGGTCCTACTAAACACCGCAAAGAACTGAAACATTGCAAAGGACGACAAAGAACTTCAAATTGCTGTACTAGGCCTAAATACCGCAAAGTACGACGAAGGACCCTAAAACCCTAATCTAAGCCTAGCCCTAACCTAACCTAACCCAGTGGCTTAGCCAGAGGGGGGCCACCGGGGCACTGGCCCCCGCTTTTTTGACGAAGCTTAATCTGAAGTGTTATTAAAACATTTATATAAAATACCGTAAACTATGTTCCAAAAGCTCCCTCACGTGTGCCACTTTTTCATCGACGACTAATGTTTGCGCCATTTAAATTTCGACATAACTTCTCCACAAAAATCTCTTGTTACGCATTATTGCATCATGACAGCGCAATGGGATCAAATATTTAAGTATAAGTAGGGAAAAGGCGAGATTGTAAACAGTGTTGTGTCGGAATTTGCTTGCAAAAACCGAAAAATCAGAGTTTAAGCAGGCCTAGACCTAGATTCGAGCCATTGCATAATTACTGTTACAGTAATTTGTTGATGTTAATGTGATATTTTTTTCTGTGGGACCATTTCATTGTGCATGTTGTTCTATGTCAAAATAAAAAAAATCAAATCTTCATTATTCTCGCGGTATTACGCCGAAGCGTGTAGCAAGTGGCGGGGTCTGGGTGCTATTAAACACCGCAAAGGACTGAAACACCTTAAAGGAGCGATAAAGGACTTACTAAACACCGCAAAGTACGACAAAGGACCTAATAACCCCAAGCCTAACCATTTAACCCTAACCCTATTTAGTCCTTTGTCGTTCTTCGCTTTGGTATGATTCCAAGTCCTTTGTCGTTTTTTGCGGTGTTTAATGGATCAATTTGAAGTCCTTTGTCGTACTTTGCGGTGTTTAGTAAGTCCTTTGTCGCTTCTTAGCGGTGTTTCAGTCCTTACCGGTGTTTAGTAGGACCGGCTACGTTCATCTTCGTGGCTTAGCGCCTGGGCTACACAGCTCCGAAACAACGTCACAGCGGTGGCGAGCCGTTGGCGACACTGTGCCGATTTGACCGACTCGGGATTTGAATCTCAGACCTCCCGCACCGATAGCGTGTGCTCTATACAACTGAGCCAACGGCCGGTCTTGTTTCTTGTTTGTGCATATACCATACGGTAACGAAATCGTTGGATTTTCTTAATTAGATAGGCTAACGCCGTACAGAAGGCATTTTGATTAGCATTAGGGTAGCGATTAGCGAACTTAAGGATTGCCTGCCTAGGTCTACAGTGAATAATTAACTACATATTTATCTGTAAACAATAACTTGAGGCAAAATCTTGAGGCCAAAACTGGAGGCAAAAATCGAAGTACGGTAAGACAGCGTAAGCCTGACGAGTTGACCTGAACAGATCATTTTTTGAAGTTCTTGGCCTATAGTGATTTGCCCCCCCCCTAAATACTCCGCTGGCTGCGCCCCTGCCCTAACTCTAACCCTAATTTAAAGTCCTTTGCAGTTCTTTGTTATGGAATGATTTCAAGTCCTTTGTTGTTCTTTGCAGTGTTTAGTACATCAATTTGAGGTCCTTTGTTGTCCTTTGCGGTGTTTAGTAGGACCGCGTGGAGCGTTTGTTCAGCACTCTACGACGCATAAAAACGTGGTTACGAGCCACCATGGCGGAGAGTCGAACAAGTGGATTTGCATGGTTGAAATGAAATGTTGTGTGGTTTTATGGCGCTTTATAACTACTAAGGTCCTTTAGCGCCAGGACTAAATTTTGTCAAGAATTCACTGACGTATTTTTATTCTCCGTTCATTTCATCCTCCGCGCTACACTTAAATGCTGAGCGTTTAGCAAGTGTAACAGCAGATACCAGTTTTAAAGTCTTTGGTTTGACCCGACTGAGAATAGAATCCAGTCTACCAGCTTCCAAGGCGAACGCTCTCAACCACTAAGCCATGGCGCTGGTGATGTACACCGCAAAGAAATAAATTCGAACATAGAATTATTCATCAACCATGTGATGGACGAATTTGCTTCTCAACCACGGAGACTGCAGTTTTTATTTTCCAATGTATGATTTCCCAGTTTGATGTTAGAAGACTTGACGCTGCAGTCTTGTAGATTGATTAATCATTAAATATTATCACTGTCAGCACCTGTTTTGACTTGAGTGACACCAAGCGCAACCAGGCTTACAACTTATGGTCTTTTGTTACGACGTTAAGATTCTGCTTTGTCTTCGCTTGACTTGGTATAACTCAGGGGTGGCCAACCTTTTGATTTCATGCGCCTATATTTTTCACCCTTAATTTAGATGCGCCACATCAAGCATCTAATTCTTTAAAGCTAGGGCGTGCAATATCGATGAAGAACAAAAAAAAAAATCTTCACTTCACGCCCTCAAGCGGGGGCGCACCTAGGATTTGGCAAAGGAGGCCACAACCGGGGATCTGGGGGTGAAACCCCCAGCCGCCAAAGAATTTTTCCGGTTTTCACATAAAAAACCCTCATTTTAGCACACTTTTGTTGTCGATAAAGGGCGTGCAGTCACTACGGACAAAGCAAAAATATTTTCGCAGTTAATGTCTAAAAGCAGAAGCTTGGCTGAAATAAGTGAAAGGAGGCTACAACCATTATTAGTTTGAGAAATTATGGACTGAAAGTTAGGTTTTAGCACCTTATTACAGGGCCAAAGGGGGGTATGGCACCGTGGCTCCCCTGCGTGCGCCTATATCCTCCGACGTCCTGTTTTCCACTGACAATGTTGGTGGAGAGCAAAAAATAAAAAAAAATCTTCACGCCCTCAGATGTTCAGTTTTCCACAGAAAAATATCGGTGGAGGGCAAATAAAAAAAAAATTAGTGAGTAGAAGTGGCTTGTTATCAAAAAGGTGCAATGCGCCACTTCTAAGTAGCCAATGCGCCACGTATGGCGCATGCGCCACAGGTTGGCCACCCCTGGTATAACCAATGCCATGATAAAAAATGATAACTTGTAAGCCTGGCTGCGCTTGGTACAGCTCAAGTGTGAAAAGGTCTTTAAGCAAAAAGCAATAGTTAATAGTCAAAGTTACCATTTCGTGCTTATTTCTAAGATTTGTGCTTATTTCCATGGGCGGTGTCTTAGAAAACTGAAATGTGCTTATTTCTAAGAAACGTGCCTATTTTTGAGTCCCATGGTTGCTTTTGAAATTTTAGCGGAAAAAATAGGATTCTGCGAACGTGAAGGCCTTTTTTTTTGGTCTGCACCGATTTTTGTGGAAAAACAGGACTCTGTGGATGTGAAAATCTTTTTTTTGGTCTTCATCGATTTTTCGTGGAAAAACAGGACTCTGTGGATGTGAAGACCTTTTTTTGGTTTTCATCGATTTTTAGTGGAAAACAGGACTCTGTGGACGCTTTCGACTTTTTGGTAACCTAACTGCAGCGTGCTTATTTTTTGGTGTGGTGCGGTGGTAACCCTATTTATAGTCCAGCATTCACGTGCAGTAATGTATCATCGTTGTTACAGTCATGTTAAAAAAAATTGTTTTGATTTTCTTTCCACATGAGGGATTTAGTGCAAGTATAGTGCAGTAATGAACGTTGCAGGCACGAGCACGGGTGTATTGCCTATTTTTTTCTACCAACTGCATTTCCAATAATGCTATGCCGATATCAATTTTTATAACATCTTGTATGGCCCTCCTTCGTAGAAAATTTTCTGCCGATGCCCTTGGGTGTAAGTTGCTGAGAACATAAATAAAAGTTTTCACCTAAAATGCGCATTTTGGCCTCCTATTTCCTTTCACAGATAAATGCGTCGATAAAAAGATAAAAACTCGCACATATTTCTTCACGAGCTTCTTGCAAACTATGTGATCAGTGAATGAGGCCTATAATTGAAAAACAAAAAAATCGCTTTTGGCTGCGAAAGCTTTTATGCTTTTGATTTGAGCGCACGAAGCTTACGTTGACGCTTGCAACAATGTCTTAAAACGTTTTTAGTAGCAATTTTACCCTGCTTTCATCATTAAATGGTGTAACCCTAAATTAATGACACCCGGGTCCCCCCTTCCGCCTCCCCTAGTGACGCCACTGCTAGTAGTTATTTATCAATTTGGTCAATTTTGCGCAAGCGATCTAACGCATTCGCGCGTCAATAAGACAAATTAATGAAACGCGTGAGCGCTCATACAACTGAGCGATTTTCGTGCAACATGACGTGTTCCTTTTGCATGCGATGAATGAAATCGAGTTATTATGCGAAAGCGAGTAGACTAATGCTAGCCAATAAACACTGCATGGTTGGTATTACTGGTAATGGCTGTAAAGAGAAGTACAAACCTATATTTATATAGGTTTATAGCCCATGTTTATTGACCAGCATATGGTGTTTTTTATGTTTGTTGATCTAGTTAATACAGTAGCAGGATGACGGTTATGCAGTTACAAGCTCGTTCTGGTGTTCGGAAGACTACAGCAGTGGTTGTTGAGAAAAGGTGTAAATTTATTAAGACATTGTATAGTCACGCCAGTAAAAGCTATTAATTTCTATGATCACTTCAAATTATACAGTTATACCGTAAATTTTTACTGAAATAATCGCAACAGAACGTCGTACATAGTCTAATAACTAGCTAACTGCATGTGCCAAGATGAATTTAACGCAGCTAAAGTTGGCTGATGAGGAATTTTTTGACTCTTGTATAAAAAGTAAAAGAAGTGCAGATACAAAACAGCCTATTTGGCGTAGAAAGGTGAAACGTGTACAGGTTGAGCCAGAGCCGGCGCCAGAGCTATCGACTTAGGGGAGCCAAGCGTTCATCAGGGGGGGCCAAAGTTTGAAATTAAGCACAAAAGCCGCTGTCTTCAAAAGAGTAAACTTGTTAATTGGGGGGGCCAGGCCCCCCTGGACCCCCCTTGGCGCCGGCCATGGGTTGAGCCTTTGCGCGGTGTGCAAGAATGTAACTACTTTGTGGTAATGTTACATTGTCACAAAGAGAGGTGTTAGGTGGACTGTAATAATTGGTACTTGGTTTATCTTTTTTTCTGTAATGTGTGAGCAAAATCGTAGATTAAGCTAAACAACCTCTTCCTCCTAACATGAAACGTAAGAGAATGAGACTCAGTGAAACGAAAGGAAGCAGCGTTGCTTTGTTGACGATTCAAAACCTCGTTTCACTGAAGCAAGCAATGCCGACGTTTTGTTTTCATAAATCAACAGGAAAGCAAATGTAAACTGAAAGGATAAAGTTATTGAAGCGTGTTAACAAAGTTCTAACTTGATCTAACATTACTCCCCAATTTTGCACCTACACTACGGTACTTTAGTGGCTCACAATTTAGTGGTATGGCCTCTCTTAGTCTACATTCTGGCATTATTGAAATGGTTATTATGCCCTTACCAGTACAGCAGCGTCAAAATGTTGCTCGTTTTAAAATATTCCTGCCTCACCGAAAATAGCGTTGTACAGTCTTGTCGGTACAATAAGTGCTAGCTGCTTGTTAAAACGATTAATATTTTGCGATAATGGCAAAATAAACAGAATAATTGACGCGTGTACGTGTGCAAAAGCTGTTTGTACGTATCTCTATAGCTAATTAATTAATGTAATATGCATTTCGTACCTAGTTAAAATGAGTAGGTCCTGCTTGTTTCTTCTTTTTGTTTTTTTTTTTTGTTTCTTTTTTTGTATTTTTATGCGTGTGTGTGTTTGGTGGTTATTTAATTTTTACTGTATGGACAACAATAATCAGATTTTGAATCTTTGTGAAATGTCGTCTTTGCTAATTCGCCAGTGCATATAGACTGCTTTTGTTTGTTGTTGCCAAGGTTTTCTTGTGTTATAAGTTATTCTGAAAATATTGTTTGAAATCTTGAAGTGATGCAATATGCGTGGGCAGCTTGACTAGATGACCATTAAAATGGTCTTTTCGCTGTCCAGCTTCTCGCTCCATCCAGTGGCGTAACAAGAAGGGGGGGGGGGGGCGTGGGGGGGCGGTTCGCCCCGGGCGGCATGTTGGATAAGCTTTAGGTAATTATTTTTCTTAATTATTTTAACCCGTCAAAGCCCAAACCAATTCTACTGAGCAAAAATATGTCATTTTTTGGATTATGGACTGGCTAAACATAGCAATCAAACCAAGCAATTGAATTCTTTGAAAAATAACTTTATTGACAAAGAAAAATAGGTGTCACCTACAGGTGACACTGGGCACATAAAATAAAAGTTCATGATTTTGGGCATTATAGCAAATGCCACTTAGCGGTAATACCGAACACAGTAGGCTTACGGGAAGTTTTCAAAAATTCAGTCAAGAAAATTAATTGTCTTTTGCCATCGTAAATGGCACTGTATATTCCAAAATCAAATAGTCAGTCAACAAAAATTTTGCCTTTGTCTGATCACGTCGACTTATTGTGAAAGTTGTACCAGCAACTGATGTGAAGAGGAACTTTGCACTTTTTGCACTTGATCCTGGTTCGCTGATGGCACTGCGCACAGCGTGCTTGCTTGCAGTTTTCCCGACTGTGCTCTTCAACTTCACCATCAGTACGTACCATGGGATGCACTCGTGACGATGATGATGAGCCGCACACTGTTGATTTAAATGGTGTTTTTTTTGTACATCCCCAGATACGCTTGCACAATATTGCGACGAAATGCACAATAGGAAAGGTTTTCTTTCTTTACTGCTTGATAAGTCTTCCATGCATTTTGGCAAGCAGCATCAACACCAAACGCAAACAAAGGGAACCACCATTTCTTACCTCGGAACGATATTCGCTGGCTGTCAACATTTTCATCAAACCTATCTACGCCGCCCATGTATCTGTTGTACATGGAAACGACTCGAGGACACGTCACTGTCACTTTGGTTCTTTTCTTTTCAATTGAAGCGACTCGATCGACAGTGGTTGACGGAAGTGCACCATATGCGTTAGAAGCCATAGTGACAATGCTGTTGTCATTCCATCGCACCAAGGCTATGTCAGAAGTTGTTTGCATGCAAACTGCTCCGCGGCCTTTTTGTTTCATAGTCTTGTGATCTTCCAGCGGGCACTTTTCAGTGCGATTTTCTCTAATTGTTCCAGTTCCAAAATGTCCCATTTCTGTCAGTTTGTCCAAAAGCGGAAGCCCAGTAAAAAAATTATCGAAATATAGGTAGTAAGACTGAGTGCTTTGATTGGGCAATATTGATAATAGTTGCAAAACCACGGCAGCTCCAAGTCCCAATGAGTGCTGTTCAGGAAGTGGTGATGATTTTGAACCTTGGTATGGGATAAACTGAATTAAATACCCAGTTGGAGTACATGCCGACCAAAGTTTATACCCGAACCGAATAGGTTTGCCATGAATATGCTGCTTGCAACTGTGCCGACCGTAGTAAGGAACCATGGTTTCATCAACAGAAATTTCCCGTGAAAACGATGTTTTGAAATTGTCAAGAAACGATGCATTCAATAATCCGAAAAAACGAGCAAGCTTTGCAAACTTGTCATCTTGCGGCAGATCTAAATTGTCGCAGGTATGGAGATATTGATGAATTTCAAAAAAACGGTTTCGTCTCATAGCAGAAGCAACTAGATCATTGTGCACATCCAGTTTTACTTCCCAAAACATTCTTATGTTTTTTGGAGTGTTATATCCAGTCAGTAAAAGGATGGCAATGTACACTTTAATTTCTTGGGGCGAAACATTGAGGAGGTGATTTTTCTGGGAAGCGTATCTATTGGACATGTCTACCAGCAAATTCACAATTTCGTCAGTGAAAATGGATTCCCAAATATGCACCATGTTCACGTCGCCAATTTCGCTGCTATTTTCTTCACAAGGTCTAGTATCCAGTCGAAAAAATGTGTCGGTTGATTTCCAATCCCTCGTTTTCCTTTTTTTACGAGAAGAACTAGTTGGTTTAGGATCAAAATCATTAGAACTTTGGGTGTGAGCAGAACCTTTGTGAACAATTTCAACTTCACTTATAAGCTGTGCAGGGGTCAAATGGTTTAGATTTCTGTCGTTTTCATTGTCCGAATCTTCGTCAGTTTTATTGCCATCATTGGGAGGAAACAGCACTATTTTCTCTATTTCGGATGGTTTTGGAAGGCTATCTTCGTCGTCGGAAAACTTATCATCATCTCCTACGGTTTCTAGGATTTCAGCCACTTTCTCCAAGGGGATGCTAAAAAAATGAAATCATAATTGTGCTAGTAGTATGAAAATAGGATTACCAATCATAATATGCACTTGATTAGCAAAATTAGGGATTTAATGTGGATAGGAAACGGCCACATTAACCTGTGGAAAAGCGACTCGCCCATCTAAAAACGTGTTTTCTTGCCATTAGATTCGACGTGTAACTAAATAGCTTTTATTATTTGAACAGAATAATGCATTGCGATATTTTCAAATAATATCGGCAGGTGACCAGTGTCACCTACAGGTGACACCCCCTAAATCGGATCAACTCGTGAACACGGGTAAAGCAATTATCAAAAAATAATGTTTCAGGCTTCCAAAACAGTTCTTTAGGAAACTGAAAACGCGTTTTTGAAAATTTTACTTACCCTTTGCTGTGGCACTTATTCATATCTTTGAGGGAGGGTAGTTCAACTCGGGCAAAAATAAAATTAACAGTATTTGTGCACCTACTATTTTCCACCTAAAATAATTTCAAATGAAACACCTGTAAAAAGTAGAAGAACAAGTCCCCTAATATCCGTAAATAACTTCATTAGCATTCAGTAAGTCATACTTAGTGTCTGAGAGACCCACAAAAACATGGCACCTAGAGGTGACACTGGGCGTTCCCGGGTTAAAGGAGTGGTTCCCAACCTGTGGGTCGCAACTTGCAGGTTATTTTAAAGGGGTCGCTAGTACCTGTAGTACTAGGCACCGGTCTGCTAGTAGTAGCCGTATGCTCCTTGTTGTGTATCACTTTTTATTGAGCCATTTCATACGAATTGCTTTGTAGCACATTATAATTGCATCAGAATACAATTAATATGGGACGAAAATATCTTAAAGG
>OZ023240.1:10556826-10895541 GCA_964006365.1 Trididemnum miniatum | reverse complement strand
CGAAATACTAGCTCACAGCAATAACATCCGAAAACTCCGCATCAAAGAAACTCTACTCATCCAAAATCTTCAACCACAATTAAATATTGATGACTCTTCCAACCCCATCTACCTATTTAACATTTAGCTCACTTCGCACAATATTCGTGTAGGCCTAAATCGCAATTAGTAACGTGTTTAATTTCCATTTATATTCAACGTCTTTTTTTAGTTATGATTTAATTAATCCTACAGTGTTTGTACTTAATAATCCTACTACTAATCTAGTCACTCCAGTTGCACGTAATTGTTTAATTTGCCCCTTTAGTTATATTTTACGTAAATCCCAACTACTTTGTTTATGACGTAATAGTTATGCTGTATTTAAAATAATTTCTTTCTTGTGCTGGTTATTCTAGCCTAGTGCCTATGTAGTTTCACACTGATGATGGTATAAGTTTTTACCGAAACGTTTGTGAGTATGATTGCAAATATACTGGCTATAATCTTTTTATTGAAGTTGAGTTCGAAAACCCATCTTAATGCTCCAATGCCATAGAATTTGTCTTAAATAACAGACAAGCATTCAAGGACTCTAGCGCTTTATAATTTATGCTTTCTTAGCGTTAAGCACATAAAAACCTTAGCATGGGCTCCCATGGCAGTCTTTAGGTTGTTCACACCTTTGCATCCCAACTAAATAATTATCATTTATGTTTAACTGTACCAAACAATCAATTTCTGAAACTTCACAAAAACGTTTAGCAATAAACCACTTGCTTGGAGCAGGCTTGCTTATGTGGAATTACATTTTTAATTTCTTTACCCAATAATAACCATTGGATAAAAACTGCTAATTGAGGTTTGATCATTTTTAGTAACAGGAACAACAGCTACAAAAAATTTAGCCAGTCTATAGCCTTTTCAAATTTTAAACATTATTTCAAATTTCCAATCAACAAAGTTCATTAACGCCACATTACTTGATTTAATAATAATTTTTTATCAAAGACACAGAAAACAACATGCAACAGCTTGACTAGCATCAAATTATGCTGACCTGTAATTGTCACAAAATAAGTTTGCTGATTTTCATGAAAGAGGTTGATGCAAAAGTAATCCACTCTGAATTATTTTATACGCATGTTGCCCATGTGTCATAACCACTGCTTTAACTTTACATAATAAAACTGAAAGAGCAGTATACTATCATAACAAGTTTCTAACACACAGCTGCAGGGAGCTATGCAGTGCATGTCAAGCCATATTTTTTGCACCAAGTTCTTTGATTTTACTGCTTATTGCATACGTAAAATCATGAAACCACTCACTACATAATCACGTGTCACTTTCTATGAGTTGCATACCGGGCCTATTGGTTAAAGCGCCTTAGGTAGGCAAAAATTTATAAATAGCAGTATGAAGTAGAATAATCACAATGCACTTGATTGGTAACATACTCATATTCGTATTGATGTGCATGGCATATCGAGAAAAAGTTTGAACTGCTCTTCTGTCAATATTTTAAATATATGATGGCACATTTTTGACTGTTTCACAAAACAATTTAAATGTTTATCACTGCCACATGGATGCCCAACAAAACTGGGTATCATATACAATCAGTTATTAGTGTGAAGCATTACATAATGCCTTAGCATTTACAACACAACATGCATAATGTTTACTGTTTATCAGTCACTTACCTTGATTCGTTGCATGTCTGTTTTGGTTTCACACACAAAGGTAAATACATGTTATGATGAATTGATGATCAGAAACTTCAATGACAATTCGACACAGTAGTTGTACATACATCACATTAACAGCATGAAGCATCAGCTATATAACATGACTGCTAGGCCCATTCTCTAATTCTGAAATTTACCATGTTTTTACATCAATAAATGTACATTGCAAGCTATTTGATTGCTTATATATCCAGTCAACACTTTGGATAAGCAAGATCCATACCAGTATCAGTGTAATGGGTATTGTGGTACTTTAACATAAAATTGGGAAGTGGCAGCAGTGTCATTTCCAAATCGGTTTTCTCCACATGGAGGCTCATTTAGATTGACTCATTTTTCTCAGATCAACTCAGCTTCAGATTTCCCCAAAACTCTTATCAACTCCAACCTCTAATGGTCCAACTTGCAACTACTAATAGTGGGTTTACACGAACAAAAAAACGTCAATGGAGCAGAGCTGAGCTTTGTTTGTTCTTTGAAGCTTGCAATGAAGCTTGGCTCCACTTTGCTCAACTAGCAAAGCCAAGTTGCATGACATTAGGTCTATAAAATAAAAGCTCAGCTTCTCACCGTTTTGCACTATTTTTTTAGCTTATGTAAACCCAGCTTAACAACTCTAAATTTGAACTGTAGTCACTCCAATCTCCAGTTCTACCATCCCTCCGTACCTGTACTAGTGCACTCTGGGAGTTAAGAATCACTGAAAAGGGTCAGTACCAGTAGACCTTGAAATTTTTTTTGCCTTCTGATAAGCTTTTCCAAATTCAAATTATTTAAAAGTTCGTCAAAAAACAAGTTGTTTTAATTTTCTATCCCGCCATTAGCAGACCTAAAAGAAGCATGCGCAACCAGTAACTTACTGACATCTGACTAGGCAGCTACGTCTTAAGTCTAGTAGCTAGTAATAAAAAGACCTGCAGACTACTAGTACTTGTGGTCTTCGCAGCATTTCCAAATCTGTAGATACTGCATGCTATGATAGCTCACTTCAGCAAGTTGAACACATGAATCTGCAGATAACTTTAAAATCATTGTGTCTACATAGCCTACCTAAGTCGTTACCGGAACCTTTAGATTTTAAATTAGCTTTTTACTCCAGCAAGAAGCAGCAGTTTCAGTTCCGACGCATCAATTAATTCGAATTTCGATTATTTTGGCGCTCACTGATTGCGCTGATCACTAAACCGTAAAGTTTATTGAAGCGTAAAGTAAAATTTAATTAATTTCTGAAAAGTGCTATTTTATTAGAATGATGAATTACATCATGCACATTTAATTATTATTAAAGTCTGCCAGCAAAATTAATAAATTACGCTGACAAACGATGGTATACTGCAAGTTGAAAGCTTAGGTTGTTTGGTTTATGCGGTAGAGTGAAGGTTAGCCGCTTGCGCAACTGTCTATCATAATAATGTTGAACTTGAAATTAAAATGACTAGACACAGGTATGTAACTTAAAATTGCTATAGCATAAGTAGTGAGAAAAAAGACAACAATAGCTTATTAAATGACTTGTGAAATTAAAGTTGTCATCGGTTTTATTTCAAGTGGAAATATACTGCAAAATTTAACTAGGCCTATATCAATTTGGGGTAGATGACGCATTCTGAACCGGCCGTTAGCTCAGTTGCTAAGCGCACGCTTTCGGTGCGGGAGGTCTGGGGTTCGATTCCCGGGCCGGTCAAATCGGCACAGTGTCGCCAACGACTCGCCACCGTTGCGGCGTTTCTTCGGAGCTGTGTAACCCAGGCGCTAAGCCGCGGAGATGGGCCCCGTAACTCGTTACACGCTTCGGCGTAATACGGCGAGTATAATGAAGATTTGATTTTGATTTTTGATGACGCATTCTGTCTCATCAAGCAAAACAGCTACACAAATGCTAGTTTATAATGCTTAGCATTTACGTCTAAGCAAAATTTAAGCGCATGCGCGTGGTAAGGCCTTGAAAAGCAATAAATCGCAGACTACTATGGCTTCCGGCTTTCCGTTTTGCTAATGTAGCAACATTTACCAATGCCCGTAGATAAATGCTATAAAAATTTAAGATGGCTTGCCCAGCTCCAATATCTGCCAAACACGCACATAAATCTCAGAAAATTTTTAGACGGCTCGATTATCCTACAGACCAAGTGATCAACTTAGATAAAGCATGTAAGGTTTTTGGTGGTTGGCCTTAGACCAGGGGCGCCAAAGTTTTCTCCAAGAGGAACAAATTTCATAATGTAAAGTACCCGAAGGCTAATAGTCTTTTGTGGTTTTATGTGTTTTGCTGCTCTTCGTAACAAAAATGGTTTCTGTTGCAATTATGACGTAATAATGGTTTAAACTTTTCTCGCCGGTTTTTGTCGTCTCAATCAGATAGTCTTGTCGCATTTACAGCGTAAAAAAGCAACCTCCAGTTAGATTGGACAGGCTATCTAACTTTACATGTGCTTGTAGGCCAAAAATAATACATTTAGCAGCAACAAGCGCGGGCCGTATGAAAACTCATCGAGTGCTATATGAAACAACTGGGTTTTGCACTCAATGTTTCCTAAACTAAGAATTGCTTAAAGTGCAGCCCGTTTTTTGAGTTTAAAACCAATCTATTATCTAAAAATTTTCCCCAAAGATCTTAGTTTTAAAATTCACTTTCCCAAAATAAGTTATTTAACATTTTCCCAAAAATTTTTTTGGCTTTAAAAACAATATACACAAGTTATTATTTCAGGAATTATTTCCCAAAAAAAATTAATGGGTTTAAAATCCATTGACCCAAAACAATAGTCATAACACTCACCCAAAAATTTAATTTGGGTTTGCTACCACATTACCCAAATTAATATTTGCAAAAACGATTACCCAAAATTTATTTTTGGGTATAAAATTTTTAACCCAATTTACTTGGGTGATGTGCTTTGGGTTATGCAGAACCCAAAATCGACTTTGGGTTTTTGCTTATCATACCCAAAAAAAATTGGGTTTTTGACCGTTTTTTTTGGGTAATGCATACATTTGCCCAAAATTGGGCAATGCGATTACCCAAAATTTTTTACAGTGAACTTAGCCTTGTGGGACCTTACTGTAATTAACCTTGTGGTACTTTAATTAACCTTGTGTGTTGATTAACTAATTAAAATGAATTAATCTTGCGGGACCTGTGTTAGACTAATGTGGTGTGGCTGGGTCTATGGGATTATGGGATCACTTTTGGGATCTAGATAGTAGACTGAGTATATTTACGATGATAATGATCTCTCTTAAAGTTGGAGAAGATTACGCTTTTTTCTTTCATTTGAATATTATCAGAAAATTGCTATGCGCTCCGTTTTGATCATTTCTCTTCATATTACACTCAACTAGCTGGAGTTCCACAATGTGGTTACTCAAAACCACAGCGTTGAAATGAATTTAGACGACGGTCAATAAGTTTTTACCTATGCGTATGAAGCGGACAGAATTAACCAGAAAAAATTAGTATCTGAGCGTGGATGGGCCTGTTCTTAATAATTAATTTACTCGATATAAACCAGCCAGACAAAGTGTGAAGTCACAAACCACCAAGTTAGAAGGCTGCTACGTCGAAACGATCACAACACATTATGTATAACTACGTCATAGGGCAAAACTCATTAAATAAAGCGGATAAATCCAATGTCCCCGACCAGGCGTAAAACAGCGGTATGTAAAAAATATTTGAAAAAAATTGGATGGTTATAAATTTTTGAAATTTTGACAAGATATTAAAAAAATTTATGATGCGATTATTCGGGGGCCCCCTTGTGTTGGGGCTCCGGTGCATTGCACCGCCGGTAGTTACGGCTCTGTTGTTATGGGACAACAGGCAGTAAGCTACGCTACGTTTCGCGTAATGCCAGTTGCTATGTCATCACCGTGAGCAGTCTGCGCTTGACTGAATTCATTTAAAGAACTTCTGGATAAAAATATTGAATCACTTTTCCGATTTTTATCGTTTTCTAGAGATTGTATGATTTAGTTTGAAAAGTTATATGATGGTGATTGGGTTTTGTTAGTCTGCAATTTCTGGACTTTCAGCCAAGGTTCAAACGTTGGGATTTTAGGTTTGAGCAAGTGAGGAATTTGTATACTTCAGCCAGAATTTGGGTTGAAACTCGAAAATAAATTGGATTAAGTTAGGAATTGTAATCAGTTTTGGGGGTTAGAAAGTAGGACCTACGAAATTATTGTAACGATATCAGTCTTTTGTGAATGGATGAAACACCAAAAGCTCAAAAAACTTGAACTAAAAATGAATTAGTTTTTGTGTTCGTTGTACTGATTTTTATTCCAGCAACATAGCACGCATCTGAAAATCTGTCAAGAGCTTGCTGGAGACCATTTTGGGTAGCGTCGAGTAGCACAAAATTGTTCGCAAATAACAGATTTTGTACAGTACAATCTCCAATTCTATGCCACCACAAGCAGGAATAGGCTGCAGAGTCGGATTTGGACACACTGAGAGTCCCCGTTTTAAGTCGCTTTCAGTAAACAGCTTTGAAAGAAAGGTAAAAAAAGGAGAGACCATGCTCCCCTCGGACTACACTACTGACCACAAGACTCTTTACTATTTCATCCATATAAGGGACTGAATAGATACAACAGAACAGCCTAGCCGTATATAGTCCCACACTTCGCCTACTCCTGAAAGATTTTGTTGTTACGCTACTTAGTGTTTCCACGAACACAGACCTCGGAACGCATGCATAACGACTTTAGCAGGCAGTGATGGGCACGATAAATCTTTCTGTACTAAAGCAATAACGATAATCGATAATTTCAAAAAAGCCCGGGGCAATACCGATAATCGATAAATCTCAATTTCTTAAAGCGATATCGGTAATCGATAATAATTTATTGCCGACAAATTTTTCCAATAGCCTAAATGTTGCGGTAAATTTTTAATGTGTTTGACGAAGTTTCTTGTTTGTATAGGGTAATTCCGGGTGAGATAGCCATGCTTTTTATAAATCTCCGTGGTTTGCATCCTACTTGCTTAAAACGTACTTAAAACGGTGGGTTGATACGGTTAAGAACCAGAGTTGAATTCCTGTGCCTCATCAGTTTCAATTTGTTTCACACAAAATAAATATTTCACATTTTAAAAATGACGTCATTGGCCATCTCTTCTGAGAAGTTCAGGCGAGATGGCCAATATGGTTGCATCACGACAGAGCTGGATGTCTCGAGACGTGTCTCGGTCTCGAGACACGTTTTTGAGTTTCTCGGTCTCGTCTCGGTCTCGCTATGCCAATGTCTCGTCTCGAACCTTGAAAGTCTCGGAAAATGGTCATGTCTCGATCGAGACATGAAATAATTATGGATTTGAAACAGCATTCAGGTCTTTGATACGGAAGCAACAATGGTACTTACCCGATGTATTCAAAGTAAAACATTGTGCGTGATTTCGCACTTTGCAAAAACATTTGGCCACATTTTGTTTAGACCATTTTGCTTTGTTGTTCACGCCTGCAGAAATGCAGGCTTTCGCTTTCTTTTTGTGAGCAGCATATATGAAAACTGGTCTAATTCAACCACTAAGCACATGCATTCGATGGTAATCTACTCTAGACCAGGGATGTCTAACCTTTTAATTTATTAGGGGCCCATTGCAAAATTATATATTTAACTGGGCCGCAAAGCGACCAGAATTCCAATATTTCATATTATAGTTCAAAGAAAAAAAAATTAACCTTTGATAGGTAGGCCTTGTACTGAGCCACATTTTGCTGAAAATGCATCTTTTTTAACAACAAAGAAAATTTATAAATCCATTAATATAATTAATTAATGTAATAATTAATCCAATAATGTTAATTTAGTTTTAACTTTTAACAATATGGCCTTCACTCAAAGACATAACGACCGCTAGCCACGTCTAAAAAATTAATATATTTTTTATGGGCAAACGGTGTGTCAAATCAAAAAATTTTCAAGAGAGTCTCGTATCATATGTCATAAAATTAAGATTTCTACAAATTTGTTCCCTATGAAAGGTGCTATTCTCGTCTGGTTTACAACAGCTATCAAAAGATTATTCAAAGTAGTCCAGGCCCACAAAAGGCTTCAAATCGAAAAAAGTCCCGGGATTACACTTGCAGGAAATTTGGTTACCGACATGGGAAGTGCTTCTAGATTTGAGCTAGCTCTTTTTATGAGAAAGTTATTAACCAGATAGATTTTCAAAAATCAGGGAGTCGAACCGTTTAAAATATCGCTCCGGTTCCGGTTCAGGTTCAAGAAATTTTATTTTTAACGGTTCAGTTCCGGTTCAGGTTCAAGACTTTTCAAAAATTTGGGTTCAAGTTCGGTTCGGGTTCAGTTGCACCAAAATTTAAAGGTTCGGGTTCAGTTCGGGTTCATCGAAACCAAATTTTTAAGGTTCAGATTCGGTTCAGGTTCACTAAATCCAAATTTTAAAGGTTCAGGTTCGGTTCGGGTTCACCGAAAAAAAACGGTTTTTACAGGTTCAGGTTCGGGTTCACTTCAAAATCTTTAATTTGGCCAAAAACTGAATTAAGGTCTTATATCATTAAAATAACGAAATATAAATTGCATGCCCGAATCAATTAAGGTTAAATAAAAATGTGAAAATTCATTAAATTTTGAAAAGCAGAAAGAATGTTGCAAAGGTTGGAATAGGTCAGTGCTTTATCGTTCTGATGATGTTGGTCGTCAGTACCTACGAAACGTCAACAAATAAAAAACCTGACTAGATTTAGTTGAGGTTATTGTAAAGTTACCGGAAGAACGAGAAAAAACTCCAAGCAGAAAGAATGTTACGCATCGCAGCACATGTCTAGAAATTTTTGTTAATATTTTTTAAGAATCAGGTCAGGTTCAAACATTGTTACTAAACGATTTCTGTTCAGGCTTACGTCCACAAAATATTATACATTCGGGTTCGGTTCGGATTCACTTGCATAAAATATTAAAGATTCGGGTACGGTTCAGGTTCACAGATTTGAAATATTGAAGGTTCCGGTTCGGTTCAGGTTCACAGATTTGAAATATTAAAGATTCGGGTTCGGTTCAGGTTCAGTGATTTCAAATTTATACGGTTCAGGTTCGGTTCGGGTTCACCGAAAAAAAGCGGTTTTTACCGGTTCGCGGTTCGGGTTCGGTTCGACTCCCTGTCAAAAATGCATGGTGTCACAATGACTTTAAAATGTTTGTTGTAATTAATTCATTATGTATCAAATATAAAGTATCTTCATAAAATTTCATGAACACTCTCGTGCTCAATACTTGATAAACTTGCTAAAAAATTGTTTTAACAGAGGATAGTGGGCTGCAATGCCGACATCCCCGGTCTAGACCAACATAGTCACCAATGACTTTTTGTTTAAAGTTTTCTTGACATCTTTTTCGTTAAATTAAAAAAGAATATTGGGCCGTGTAATCGTCTGCGAGAGGTATTGCTTGCCTTGCAAGCTACAAGGACTTAAATCTGTGATAATAAGCTGTTTCTTTGTTATTATGGTGAACTCGTTAAATCATTAATTGTAATCGTTAAAAGAATATGACCAATAGCACATTCATAATAGGCTACATCAGTTCATAACCGCGACGGCTTCATTGCTTCATTTGTTTTTGCTAATGTCATTTTGCTATAAAGTTATTTCAATAACTTGGCTTAGTAGAGCCCATACTCCAGAGTATTACTATCATTTCTATATTTTCTAATTTTTGGTTTATGAAGTCTCGTGTCTCGTCTCGTGTCTCGTAACTTTAAAGTCTCGTCTCGGTGGCGAAGCTATGATGTCTCGTCTCGGTCTCGAAGCTATGATGTCTCGTCTCGGTCTCGGTAGGTTCGGTCCTCGTTCCAGCTCTGCATCACGAAATGAAAAAGATTTGTCGTAAAACAAACGAAAATGGACATGTATATAACGCTCAGCCTGTCATATCATAACGCTGTTTTATTCTTGCGCAGCTACAAATGGAACCCGAATTGAGCAGAAATTTCGGTTATCTCGAAACGCTTATATTAGTCAGTCATGCTAGTCCTATAGGCTTGCTAAAGCTTTACCGTAACATTAAACTTGTTTACTTCTTGCCATGATGTCACATGTGAAGTTTGCTCACAGAAGCATTTGCTTGAAGGTATGGCCATCTAACCTTCATAAGTGGGTGTTCATCTGTCCCAAAGCGTATAAGAAGAGATGACCACCCACGTGATTATACGATAACTCGCTTTCAGGAGGTACGTGCTTTGTGATTGCATTCTTGGAATTGTAAATTCTCTAATCCGAAGACTGCAGAGCGAAAACACGCCCACAAAAAATATTCGGCTACTGCTTGCTATCTATATCCTGCTGAAAATTTTTACTCTACTTTAAAAATTGTTTTGGCTGTGTCTCTCAAAATTTAGCAAATTTCGAGAGCAATTTCAGACATTTTACTGCACCCAGGGGCGGATCTAGAAAATTTTGGTGGGGGGCATGCAGTTTTAAATTAGGTTGAATGTTAACTAAATGCAAAGATGTTAAACCCAAAAAAGAGCGTAAATGAGCCCTTTTTAGAAAATGTGTCCATGGGAGGAAACTATTCAGAACTTTTTTGCATCAAATTTTGACGTTTTTTAAGCGTTATCTTAGGGGTGCGGGGGCATGCTCTCCCGGAAAAGTTTTGAAAATTTACATACTGTAATGGACATTTTAGCGCTTTTCGAACAATTTGTAACGCAAATTTTGTTCTTTTGCCCCTAATTAGTCCTTCACCAAATATATCGCACTTTGTTGGCACATTTTCGATTTATGCGTGGCTAAAGATCTGTTTGCACTAAAATTTGTTGTCGTACGAAATTTTATCCGTTTTTTGACGTAAGAAGTTAATGGAAATATTTTTCATACAACTCGAACCCCAACAGTTTTGCTTTTTATCGGTTATTTGGTAAAGCACCTTACGATTGTTTTCTAAAATGCCGTACAAAGCGACGTAGTTTTACTTTGTAACTTGTAACTGTTTCGTGGCCTACATCACCTTACGAACGAAAAGTCGCATCGCATTCTGTGTAAACACACCTTAAGGCGTCAAAATTATTGTTGAATCGAAGAGGTTCGAAATTATGGAAAAATTTTATTCATCAAAAACTTTGTAGAAATTGGCTGGTGGGGGGGAAGCATCCCCCTCACCCCCTGGATCTGCCACTGGCTGCACCATGTGCTGATTTGAAATTGGCAAAGTCAATCTTGCGTAGCATGTAAAACTAAGAAAATAACCGCTGATGAACATCTCTCCCGGAATTACCCTTAGTCAAATTGCAAAAATGTTTTTTTTTGAGATTTTTCCAAAAAAGAGATTAGTTCACATAGCAATTAACAGAACAAAGAGAGATTTTTTTAAAAATTGCAACAAGACTTGAAGGACAACGTGTATTTTTTCCATAGCACCAGTTTCCTAACTTTGAATTGAACACTGTGCGCATAAAGAATTATTTATCGCAATAATTTATCGGCGATAACAGAATATCTTGCAAAAGCGATATCGGTAATCAGTGGTGGTCTTAGGAATATGCAAACCGTGCGGTCGCACAGGCCCCCCCTAAAAGAGAAGGCCCCTTCTCAAAAAGAACCATCGTGCTAACTATGAAAATTTTTTTTCTATTTATACTTGAACCATACCAATAAAATTAATTTTAGTTTTTTTCTTTTAAATTATTTTTAATTTAAATTAATTTTTTTTTTTTCGTTTAAATTATAATTATTTTTTTATTTTTATTTAATTTAAATTATTTTTTTTTATTTTAAATCATTTCTAGTTTTTAGTTTAGTTTTTGGAACCATATAAAAAAAAACACTGTTTTTGTAAACTTGAACCATTATACATCATTAGAATTAGTTTCAGTTCTTCCGAATAGGAACCACCCCCTTGCCACCTTTAAAAATAAGCCCCCCCTCTTCAAAAAGAATCTCCTTTGAAAATAAGGTCCCCCTCAAAAAGAATTAATGTGGAAACTACAAAAAACACTTCTCTTTATGTTAACTTGCACTAAACCATTAATAAAACTCTTTGCATTGAAATACAGCAAACAATTTGTCTGAATCATTTCTTTTTTTTATCTCTAATCAAAGCTAAACCACCTCAAAGTGAAACTTCTCAAATTCTGTATCTTACGATTATGATAGACTGAGTTATACCCCACTCTGTAATGGCTGAATCTTTAGCAGTGATGATTAGTCAGTGTAATGTAGACTTCCTGAAAGTTAACAGCAGAGCGTATCTTACTGGTTTACAGTGCAGTTATTATGGTAAACTTTTTGGTGATTTGGAACCAAAGGTTTCACCATATTGCACTACGCTCTGCATTTTGAGATAGTAGCTTTAATGCTAGAGTAGGGTAACATGACATTTTATAGAGCATGGTTAGTTTTGGTTCCTTCCTTACGGAACTGGACTGTTGAAACCTTTGCTGATGTAACTAAAATGCCTCCATGTTGCATAATTATTGTCGCATAGTTTAAATCACGTAGGCTATGTTGTTTATATCTGGTCATATTGGTGCTAAGCTTTTCTTCATTGTTGGATCCTAGTAATATTGTGCAGTTTGAGATTATGAAGAAGTTTTTTTCTTAGTTAGTTAGTTAGTTGCATATTTATCCTCTTACCACGAGAAAGCAATCAAAGCGCTATACGAGCTCGCTTAGGAGTTGCCAGCCATCTGTCTACCACACCAAGATGGGGGAATCCCGCTAAGTGCCTTTCCCAACTGCACAACAAGTAAACTTGCCGGCTTGTTCTCCACACTGTCCCTTTAATGTTGAGCGTCAAGCAAGGAAGCTGTGAATACCAATTTTCAAGTCATTGGTTTGATCCGACTCGGAATCAAACCCGAGTCTACAGCTCAAGAGACAGACGCTCCATACCACTCGGCCATCTGTCGTTGAAGTTCTTTTCTTATTAAGACTGTCTGAAATAATTAGTATGTATACCTCATAATAGATGCCAAAACTTTTTCCTAGATTCTCGCGAGACTTTGGAGTTTATTTTGGTTGTTACACATTGTACTACATGTGTATCAAACTTACATAGAGCGGTTTAAATTACTGAAAAGAAATTAGCACAGTGAAAGCCACATCAATGTACAGCAGAGGTGTCCAACCCGTGGCCCGCGAAATGTTTTTTAGTGGCCCGCGGGACTTTTCCGAAATTACCATATTATCAACTTAATTGCTGCGTAATTTATGGTGAACTTACATTCCGAAAAATTGTCATTTAATCTTTGCTTTCTTGTAAGTTAATTTTATTGCATCACATTGGAAATTGTTTCGCATCACATTTTCGATATTGTCACGTTCACGCATCCTTTCCACACAATCGTGTTCGTGCTTCAAAAGTCAGTCAGTAATAAACTAGGTTGGACTGGCCTTAAGCCCAACTGCTTAGTGCACACGCTATCGGTGCGGGAGATCCAGGGTTCAAATCCTGGCTCCATCAAATCGGCACACGAAGATTCGATTTTGATTTGGTCGCGATCCGAATTTATACCATAGGCGCACGCAGGGGGAGCACGGTGCCATGCCCCCCTTTGGCTCTGTAATAAGGTGCTAAAACATAACTTTCAGTCTATAATTTCTCAAACCGATAATGGTTGCAGCCTCCTTTCACTTGTTTTGGCCATGCTTCTGCTTTTAGACATACCGTAAGCTGCGAAAATATTTTTGTATTGTCACGAGTAACTGCACTCACTGCATACCCTTTTTCGTTAAAGAAGTGTCTTAAAACGAGTGTTTTTTATGTGAAAACCGACCCCTTTTGCCTGCTTCGCCCCCACACCCTCGGTTGTGCCCCCCTCCTTTGCCGAATCCTAGGTGCGCCTCTGTCTGAGACGTGAAAATCTCGAATTTTTTGGTCGGAAACCGACTTAGTCGAGAAGAAAATCGTTCGATCTTGCCGAATATTGTCAAGCTTGTTAGAAAAAAACAGTGCCAAACTTGACATTGAAATGTCGACGCGTAACAAAAACTTTATTGAATTTACTGTCGGTACGTTTATTGTTTTTATAATTGTAAAAGTACACATTTCTAAAATTAGAGTTTTTAGTAGCGTCTTAGCAGTAAACACTCCGGTGGTCCGCGCAATCATTCGTAAATTGCATGTGGCCCTTTGGCCAAAAAGGTTGGACATCCCTGATGTACAGTAGTTACAGCAATTAGTGTAACTGTTTTGCTTGGAAGTTGCAGTTTGTGGAAATAATGTACATTGTTTTAATGTTGCATTTGACTAGAAGAGTTGTGTTGAGAGATTTCTTGTTTCAAGTGTATATAGATGTTACTTGGAAACTAAAGTTGTGGTGATTAAATTTTAATTTCATTAATTCAAAACCACTGATTATGATGTATTCAAAAGCTCAGAAAAGAAAATCATGGAAGTAACCATCAGAGCTGACTTTTTACTGCGTCACCAGAACTAAGCATCATTTTGCGAATTATGTAAGCAGTAGCTCATTATATTTTTGAAGTGTATATATTCGGTTTTAGGGAGTAAACTTTTCGTATTTTTCACTTAATGCGAATAGTCCAAAATATGAGAACAAAATTGTTTTATCTTGTGCATAAAGATGATGAAAAGTTAACTGGAAGTGGTGCGATATCTCACAAACCACACTACGTAGCAACCTTGAACTGAAGAGTTGTTTAAATGTTAACAGATCACCTTTTGTTTCTACAAATTGAAGAAAAGACATTTTTAAATTAGAATAGAAACAATTCTTACTGTATAATAAGGAAAGCAGTTATTATAGGAAACTGGAAAGAAGGATGAAACAGGTGAAGTAATCTTACAGACACAGTCCAGTTTCAGGACCATTATAGCAGTTCCGCAGATATTTCAGTACAAAGAAAACTGATTAACTGGAAGCATTTTGCCTGAACTTCGCACACTCAGTTGCTTATGCTTACAGGTATGTGCTTGATCACAGGTAAATTTATAGCTAAGTAGGCTACATTTTGTTTATTATCGTAATGAATTGCCACTAACTGCAAAGAGTATTGCAAGCTGTCACTAGCAGGTGCAGCAATATTGCATATAAGTTGATGTTAAAGTTAATCATTGCGCGTATACCAAAACTGATTTACCGTTAATATAGCCAACTAGTTCGTGGTTTACTCAAGCTATCAACAATGTATACATACAGTAGATTAAGCTAATCATTCCATGTCTCTAATTTTTCTTAAGTTCTGGGAGATTTTTAAGGAACACTAGCCTTGTTACAACCTACCAATTACTGGCAGTAAATGATGTTTCTACGTTACATGCATTAAATGAGCTTGCTTGATTGGCGCTTCTCAAGTAACTTCCTATCAAATGCCTATTATAATGTGCTTTAGTACACACTGCAGCGTTTTGGAATTTGGATGCCAAAAGGCCCCCCCTATAATTGTTGCACAGCCCCCCCCCCCCCCCTTCGTCTAAGACCACCGCTGTCGGTAATTGATAAATCAAAACTATTTTTTGCCATAACGATAATCGGTAATAAATTTTCCCCGATAAATTTCCTCGATAATTGCCCATCTCTGATAGCAGGTATATTAACTGGCCATCAATGCCATACTGTAATAACACCGCCCGAAGCTTGTCTCCAGACTCCAGGAATGCGATCATATGCTTTTTTCAAGATCAACGAAACAAGCATTGACCTCTTTTGCGTATTCCCACGATTTACGTTTAAAGATTTGCAGAAATACAAAAATCTGGTCCATTGCGCTTCGACCATACAAAAGCCATATTGCGCATCAGTTAGTTTAGGCTCGATTTAGACACTTGGCATAAATCTCACCCGGGACGCTAATAAGAAAGATGCTCCTACAATCGGTGCATTTTTTTTCGTCTCCCTTTTTTTAAACTATGACACTGACTTGCCAATGCTTTGGTACTTGACCAGTCTTCCATGCTATCTGACAAACACGAGTCATCTAACGCAGAGCTTCCCAAACTGGGAATCGCGACCCCTCGAGGGGTCGCTTCAGGGGTCGCTTCAGGGGTCTCACGAAGTATACAAATTTTAAGCAAAGCATTGTGTATTCCGCATTTATACTGTTGTGCTTTTTAGACTTAAAATTGGTGCAATTGCGCAAATATCATTCTTAACCAGCTGTCGATTCTGGCCTATAACTAGGCTAGCACAAAAGAGTGAGGCAGCCGATAAATGCTTCCGGGTTCTTATCAAGTGACACAGCTGGAGGTTTATGCATAAACTGTTTTGTTTCGTCACTTTGCCATCACGTAAAAATACGTGGCACAAATGGATACATCTTTTTGTTTTTACCGGCATAAACAAATATTGAGCCACGGCTAGATTTGCTTTGTTGGAGAAAGCAATCGCACCTATCACATTAATATAAATGTGCTTGCTTTTTTGATTTTGTTTTTAATAGGCTACTTAAGTGTAAACAAGTATACATCAGAGTCAAAAATTATTTATTTGTCGCCAAGACGAAAACGGGCATGTAACACACAGACATAAAAAAGCGCGACATTGGAGAACTCTTTGCGGCAGGGAGACTGCGAAACACCTCTCGGTCATCGAGTCAAGCAGCCACCCTAGATCTAGAAAGATTCGTAGATATTTAAAACTCAACTTAAAAATAAGTAAATCGTAAGTTGTATTACTGTGTGAGTTACACAGTGTGACAACCTGAAAATGAATAACATATAGGAACCAACGATAGTCAATAGAATGTAGCAAGGTGCTGTTTGTATTTAGTTTTGAATGCTTTGAAAGAAAAGGATTAAATTTCATGTGGAATAGAGTTCCAAATTTAATTATTGCATTGTTGAGTGACGGTAACTTGTTTTCAGTTTACGCCTTTCAATAATTACCGTTATCGAAACGCATATTTCACACTGTGTGTCATTTCATTTAACCTTGAAGTGTCGCGAAAAATTTTAGTAAACTATAACGGGTCGCGAGCGAAAAAGTTTGGGAAGCTCTGATCTAACGCATAGCATATCTGTTCATTGCGTTCAAGATTTCAGGTCTGATATCATCTTCACCAGATGCCTTTCCAGTTTTCAATGATTTGATAAATGCATTCACATTCTGCTTCGGTTATTTGAATATCTTCCCCAACCTGTTCATTAGGGTGTTGCAAACGCCCTCTTGTGGCCAAAAACGAAATTACTTTTGATATGTGGTGACTAGTTCAGAAAAAACTCCAAATATGAAGTTTCAGAAAAATTGAACATTTTTTAGGTGTTCCGCTTTTCATTTCCATGACGACGGGCCTATTAACCACTTGTGCTGGAAAGTTGGTTAACGACTCAAATGACTCAGAAACATCAAGTGTCTATCTAACTTACAGAGAAACTATATGGCTATTGTGCTTAGTTTTCAAGTCATTGCGTTGATCATGTTTCAAAGTCAGGTTTTGGGGGCATGCAATGTTATTAATTCATCTATTTAAGCTACCTCATCATGATACAAAGCGAAATCAGGTACCAACATTGCTTTGGTTATATATACGTGACAATGTACGACCAGTATTCTAGCTCAAGGGTGGAGGCGAAGTCTCCTAGTTTTTTATATTTTGTGTTTGGTTTGCATATAGATTACAAGGTGGTGAGTGTAATATGGACAGAGGTGGGCATTTATCGCGATAATTTATCGGCGATAGTTATCGGCGATAATTTTTTACCGATTATCGTTATCGCTCAAGATAGTTTGGATTTATCGATTACCGATATCGCTTTTGTAATATATTTCGTTATCGCCGATAAATTATCGCGATAAACGATTTTTTATGCACACAGTGTTCCAAGTTATGGAGTTGGCGCGATGGCAAAATTCACGGTGTCGATAAAGTCTTGTTGCAGTTTAAAAAATCTCTTTTTATTTTGTTTAATCCCACAGCAGAGTCCGTGAACTGCTCTCTTTTCATGAAAAATCTACAGTATAAAAACACTTTTGTATTTGACTTACAAGAAAAAAAACTTCGTCAAACCCATTCAAAATTTACCACAACATTTATCGGAAAAATTTATCGGCGATAATTTATCGATTACCAATATCGCTTTAAGAAATTGAAATTTATCGACTATCGGTATCGCCCAGGGCGTTTTTGAAATTATCGATTATCGTTATCGCTTTAGTACAAAAAGGTTTATCGTGCCCATCACTGAATATGGATGAGTTAAAAGATAAAAAATCATCACAGTGCAACTTGGTAAACAAATGATCCGCAAGAATACAATGACCAAACGCCATAGAGATCCCCGTTCGTTTCTCCTAGGATCTGTTTTAACTCAAAACGACATCCACATTGTTACAAGCAAACTACCAACCAGCAAGCAAGTATTACCAGCATTCATTGCTAAAAAAGAAGAATTCGACCAAACCAAAAACAAAAAGCCTTGTCATCACAATCATCAGCATCTTCCGGTGCTGATGATTGTGACGAAAGTTGATCGTCAGAACTATTGGCAAGCATTGCAAGTGTTGCTTTTATATATTTTTCTCATTTCTTCTGCTTGTCTAAGTCTGACTAGAGCTTCTTTTCTTTTCTGTAATATCTTTTCCAGCTATTGATGCAGTGCGATCATTCTGCATTGATAAAAGAAACGCGTTGTCTTCTGTGTTGGATAACCTGTTCCATGTATCTTTCTGCCAGCAGGCCATGGTTTCTTGCAAACGTTTCTTGAATGCTTCAATCCTTTCTTTGGCTCTCCCTATTTCTCTTTTTTCTTATCTACTTTTCATCAAATTTTGCATACTCCTCTAATGTTGCGCTATATTTTGAGCAATCTTGTTTGCTTGTTTTGTCGGAATTCTTGCTCTGGCATGAATTGGCAAAATCTGTTTCGTTGTAATTGACATGGCAGCTTTGAAATCGGCTTTTTGTTTCTAGTTTGGTCGAATTCTTCTTTTTTAGCAATGATGCTGGTAATACTAGCTTGTTGGTTGGTAGTTTGCTTGTAACAATGTGGATGTCGTCTTGAGTTGGAAAAGATTCTAGCAGAAACGAACGAAGATCTCTATGGCGTTTAGTCATCGTATTCTTGCGAATAATTTGTTTACCAAGTAGCACTATGATGACTTTTTTATCTTTTAACTCATCAATATTACACACACCACCTTGTAATATATATGCAAACCAAACACAAAATGTAAAAAAACTAGGAGACTTCTCCTCCACCCTTGAGCTAGAATACTGGTAGTACATTCTACATTGTCATGTATACAACCAAAGCAATGTTGGTACCTGATTTCGCTTTGTATCGTGATGAGGTAGCTTAAATACAGAGGTGGGCACAGCGGCGCTGTTGAGCAGCGCCGCTGTTTTTTCAGCAGCGGTAGCGAAAGCGCCGCTGTTTTTTTCTACCAACAGCGAAAAGCGGCATCGCCGCTTTTTTTGAGGTGGAGTAGCGACCAGCGCAGCAGCGCTTCTGTGAAGATAATTGACTTGCTGCTGCCGCTACTGCAAAAAAAATTTTTGATTTTGAAGACTGTGTGCTATGCAGCAATCTAATAATAAAATCGCCACTTAAATGTAGACTCGCTCAGCTTGAAATTAATACCATGAAACAAATAAATGAAAACTTAAAGCCAAGTGATAGCGTGAGATCGCAAGCGATGTTCCATTAATTCATTACAACCATTTTCATCGTTCTCATCGCCAGACACTAATCCTGATTGACAGTTGCTGCTTGATAAAGACAGCTGCATCTCGCCATCAGAAATCAAACATTTCAGTAATGCCCCCCGCTGGTTTGACTTCTCACTTCTTCTTTTATTCGAGTATCTTGAATCGTTTTCCCTCATTAACACTACGACTACGACCCGTTCAGGAAAAAAAAGCGAAAGCATTGTCTGTTCGATGAGACAATTAATGTGAAAAAATCGCTGATCAGTCTTTGCGGTGGTAAGACTAAAAATGATATACCGGAACAAAACTACGAAACTCAAGTTCGCTCGAGAATTTTGAACAAATTCAGAACCACTAAAGTAGTAGAAAAATGATTGTTGATTTTATGCCAAAAGTGGTTAAGACAGTACGGCATAACAACAAGTAGGCCAAGTAAAGTTAAGTCTCATAGATAAATAATTATTATTTAAAGTGATTCATAACAAATCAGTGGCGTAGCCTGGAAAATTTTCAAGGGGGCGCAAATTGATTTTACTTTGTGTACTTACCCCCGATTGTGTGTTTTAAAGTATCCAATGATAGTCATTTTGATTTGGGTGAAAGTATTCTCAGTACAGTAGGCTACATCATTTTTATGATGCGAGAATTTGCCTTGAGCTCGTTAAATATAATCATATCGAAAGAAATAGCAAAAGTAAATTAACTCTTTGTCTCTCCTGCACCCCCCCCCCCCCCTAACTTGGCCCCTGATCAGATTTCTGTGAATATGCGTCTATCATCACCAGTATTTGTTTTTCATGAAAATATCATTGACTGAGATGGAGGAAATTCACTTTTATGTCATTGTTAATCGTAAGTTTCGTGACTTTTAGTTTTTGCGAAAACTTTCGCAGTTTTATAATTTTAAAGTAGCGGCAGCGCCCGCTGTTTTCGCATGCAGTAGCGGCAGCGGAAGCGCCGCTACGTCTTTAATTCAAGTAGCGGTAGCGGCAGCGCCGCTGCTTTTTTCGTCAAATAGCGACGGCGGCGCTACTATTTTGGCAGCGGCTGCCCAGCTCTGCTTAAATAGATGAATTAATAACATTGCATGCCCCAAAACCTGACTTTGAAACATAATCAACGCAATAACTTGAAAACTAAGCACAATAGCCATATAGTTAGATAGACACTTGATGTTTCTGAGTCATTTGAGTCGTTAACCAACTTTCCAGCACAAGTGGTTAAGGAGATAGAAAAATTCACTATCTCGATAGGCCTGTCGTCATGGAAATGAAAAGCGGAACACCTAAAAAATGTTCAATTTTTCTGAAACTTCATATTTGGAGTTTTTTCTGGACTAGTCACCACATATCAAAAGTAATTTGTGATCAGCACAATTTTTTTATTTTTGAGTGGCGTTTGCAACACCCTGCTGTTCATCATGAATTTTAGTCTGAGCAGCATCAACCGGGCTTGAAAGATTAAAAAGAGCCGGTATTCTCTCCACCATTTCAAAGTAGTAATAGTTTATGGTTTTATTGACACAAAGAAAACACAAATGCACTCCAAAAGAACACAAGAGACTAGGAACACCGAGTAACCTTAAGGTTTTGTAATGAAGATGCTCTTTATGTGCATACATAAACTCGTCTCCTACGGAATATGAGAACTTAGCAAGAGTAAGAGTAAAACACGATGCAATTACAAACAATACCACAACTGTTACTTAAACTTAGTACCCATCTAATATTCTCAAATTAAGTCGTTTTTAAAATGATTGGAATATTTCTTATTTTTGAATCATTCCCAATTTTGTTCCACACCACGATATTCCACTTTGTTTTGACCGACATTTTTTTAAACTCTAGGTAGAAAATAGTTCGACTTGTTTGACCGTCTAGTTCCATAGGTGTGAATTTTTTTAATTTGGATATAATCTTGTTGCCACGAGTTTGATAATAATTTGTTGTTAAACAGTTTATGCATAAATTTAGAAAGCTCCAATCCATTAACATCTTTTAAATTGCAAGAACTCCAATTTTTTGTGCAGTACTGTAGATAAAAACTTTTTACTTCAAGTAATTGTACGAACAACATTATTCAATTTCACATCAATCTTTCGAAGATCCTTAGAGAGGCTGTACCCCACACAGTTATGCCATACGTTATCAGACTATACACAAAGGTGCAATAAAGCATTTCGAGTGTTTGATCTGTAACAAAGTCACGTTGCCTACATGAAAAAACATAATACATCGCTTAGCCAATTGCAGTGATAATAATTTACGAATATGAGCCGACCAATTCAAGTTATCATCAAACCACATACCTACTCTAGGTATTTGATCGACTTACTTTCAGCAATTTCATTTTGATTGATAAATAAAAAGAAAACTTTGAGTTGACCGGAACGTGCGGTTGTTTGTTGAATAATAAATATGCCGTTTTAGAGTAATTTAATTTAGTTTATTATGCTTAAGCCACCGATCTATACTTCGTAATTGAACGTTAACTTTACTTTCCAACTTGGCCAAATTACCATCAGACAGTGCTCGTAGCAAGGGTTGGGAATCGATACCCAAAAAAGTAAAGAAATAGTTGATATTCGATAGTTCACCAAAAAGTAAAGAAATAATCAATTTCGATGGTATAGTTTAAAAGAGTAAAGAATAAAAAATATTGTATTCGATATTCGATATTACACTGAGCATTTAGCAGTGTACGCAAAGCATTTTTGTGATGTCCTCACATTCATGCGGTAACTTACAGACAAACGACGGACATAGTACATGCCAAGCAACTTAATTTTGCTATTAAAAATCCTTTTTTTTTTTTTTTTTTGGCACAAAAAAATTTATTAGCAAAAACAAAGTAATGGCATACCGACGATTATTTTAAATTTACTAAAGTGAACTAAAATAACCTGGACAAAAAGAATCGAATATGGAATATGGAATCGCGCCGAAAAAAAAGTAAAGACAAGGCCGTATTCGGATACTCACATTCAAAAAAGAAAAGGCTTCAAGTTTCAAGTTTATTTTTATGGCACCACAATATACACAGTAAAACGAAAGGACGTTCCTATGCATATGGATCCCGGAGTGATCACAAAGTGACCGCAAGGTCTTCGAGTCGCAATCACTCCTTTAGCGGCAAAAAATTATTAAGCAACTAGAACAAAATAAAAAAAAAGATAAAAAAAACACGACAAAGTCACAGGTTATAGACAACGTCACCAATAGAAACAGAAACAGAATTTATTGTTGATTCGCCTTGACGTGAACTTAATAAGCACTCACAGAATAAAACAATGAAATTAAGCAAGGCCAGGAAGCATCGAAGAACCCTAAGGTTTTCTAGTCTAGATGCTTCCTGATCTTGTTGTGAGATCGAAATTTAAATTACAAATAGTAGGACATTCAGTTTGTTATAAAGAAACTTTACAAAGATAATTGCTTAGATGCTCAATTCTCCATTGAACTTTTTAAAATTGTACTTCCGAATTAGGGGAGGTATGGCATTCCATAATTTTATACCTGTATAAACAAATGATGATTGTAATTTGGAGGAAGAATAGCAAGCTAGGGACAAGTTGCAGGAGTTTCTAGTTGAGTAAGAGTGGCGTAGTTGTACTTGTGCGAAAAGATGAGATATAGGTAGGGGTAGAGAAGGGGTCGAGGATTTGTGCATGAATTTTCCAAGTTGCAAAGCATATATTTGTTTTAGAGGTAAAATATCGAGTTGGTGGTATAGCGGAAGAAGTCTTTGTTTGAATTTTGCATTCGCAATTGCTCGAATTGCTTTATTTTGTAAAACCTCGATTTTGTTAACATCACATTTAAATGAGGATCCCCATGCAATTATGCCGTGAGTGAGATGTGGGTACATTAGGGAAAAATACAGCATTCTTAGTATTTTTGTGGAGAAATATGCTTTACATTTAAATAATATTCCGACTGCCCTTGCCAATTTAGCTTCAATGTAGGCTACGTGAATTTCAAAATCAAGATGTTCATCAATAAATAATCCTGGGTATTTGAGGTTTGAACAATAGCTAATTTTTTCTTGATTCATCATGACATTAAAGTGAGGATTGCTGTTTGCGGACTTGGGAGACAAAACAATTACTTTGGACTTTGAAGTATTAACAGTTAGTTTGTTAACTTTCATCCAAACTGATACACGTTTTAGTGCCTCGTTACAATTTAGTTGAAGATTTTGCAAACTATCTCCATGCACGATTAAACAGGTATCATCGGCATGTAATCGAGGTGGATAAATGGAACAATTAGGAAGGTCATTGATATAAATTAAGAACAAAAGATGGCCTAGATCTGAACCTTGTGGAACTCCGTAGGTGGCATTTTTTAAGGGAAGACGTGATATTTTTAGCTGACACATATTGATTTCTATTACACAAAAAAATTTTTATGAGGTCAGATGCAACCCTCTGATGCCATACCATTGCAATTTTTGGAGAAGAATTTTGTGATCAACCGTGTCAAAGGTCTTTTTAAGATCTAACATTAGAAGACCTGTAAAAGTTTTACTCTACAATGCATTATAACAAGGGGACAGTATATCTAAAATTGCATGTTCCGTTGAATGTTGATGTCTAAAACCATATTGATGTGAGTGGAGGACCTTGTGTTTATCAAAGAAATTCATCAGTCGTTTTAAGATTAGCTTTTCTAAAATTTTAGAGAAAGAAGATATCAAAGATGTTGGTCGATAAGTATTGCTTAATTTTACGTTTCCAGATTTGAATATAGGAACTACTTTTGCAGCTTTTAAACAACTGAAAAATATACCTTCTTTCAGTGAAAGTGAGTAAACGTTGTTAAAATAGGAGTTAATGTGGAAGCTGCTGCCCTTATAAAGATATTAGATATGTCATCAAGACCACAAGATTTTTTTGGTTTGAGTGACATAATAATATCAAATACTTCGGTATCCTGAGGAGGGCTAAGGTAAATCGAGGAGGATACTTCATTTTTGATAAATCTCAGATAGTTATTTTCAGAAACTTTTGGGAAGGAAGAAGCAAGGTTTGGTCCGACAGAGGCAAAGAAATTGTTGAAAGCCTCAGCAACTTCAATTGGAGTATTAGTTATTTTATCATTTACCGATAAACATTTTGGGAAATTTTTATTTAAGTTGCTTTTATTTATTACAGATTTGATGCAATTCCACGTATTTTTAGAGTCACCCAAAGGCTACTTTGGATTTTTCCTTCATAATACAATCTTCGAGATAATGTTTTTAGCTTTGTAAGTTTATTAGAGTATTTTTTAAATAAGAGTTGTTGCTGTATGTTGCCATTTTTAAAATGTGAGTAGTACATCTTTTGTTTCTTTTTTATAGCTACAAGAATGCCTTTGGTAATCCACGGTTTTGCAGCTAACTTTTTTTGCCTCCGTGACCTTCAGTGCATTCGATGAACAAAAAGTAAAGAATATCGCAATCGAATATCGATTACAATCGATTTTTCCCAACCCTGCTCGTAGCGTGTCATCGGCGAACAGTGTGGTTGAGAATTGCGATACCAATGGTAGATCAATTACGTACAGTAAAAATAGGAGCGGACCTAGCGACGATCCTTGAGGACGCCGCAATAGACTTGACGCATTCCGGATAAAGCATCACTAATTTTAGGGTGCTGATAACGATCTATTGTATTAAGTCGTTCTTCATTAATTTTAAGGCAATGCAGCGAAATCCGACTAGTTTTTCAAGCTTTAGAAGAAAACTTTTGTAATTCACCGCATCAAAAGCCTTGCTTAGATCTAAAAAAATGCAGCAGCTATAGAGGCTTTGATCGATATTGCTTAAAAGATTGTCGTATATTTTATTGATAGCAGAAGTTGTTGAAAAATTTTTTCGAAACCCAAATTGCCGATCACTTAAAAGACTAAATCTTGTTAGGTAAGAGTAAATTCTATTATACAACAACTTCTCAAAGATTTTATTAAATTGAGAAAGTATCAAAATAGGGTGATACTTTGTGTTTTTTTCGTGATCTTCCTTCGTGAATGTCGGTATCACTTCGACCACTTTAAACGCGTCTGGATATACCCTTTCGGTTAAGCAACGGGTTAAAGATATCATTAAGAAAGACGGATATTACAGGATCAGCGTACTTTATAAATTTATTTTCCATGTTCAATGTTCTTTTGGCTTTTTCTCTTTCAGCTGGTTTGTAACATTGTACACCTCTTGTCGACTACTTGGTGATAAAACTTAAAATTGCTTGCTTTCTTTAATGAGAAGATAGGCTAACACGAATCGTCATCATTTGAGATGGAATCAGGAGGCAGCAGTGTAGCCATCGCTTTTTGCACATTAACAAAAAAATTATTGAATTCTTCAGCACTTGTTTGAGTATCGGAGATCACTGTACGGTTTGAGCTCACGAGCTTAGAAAACGTCACACTACAGATCAAACTAGCATCTTGATCTTTCAAGATGACACCATTTGAATGTTCGATGAAGATAACGGATTGGAACTTTTTCCACGCAAACGGCGAACGGTCTGCCAAAACACTTTTATTTACTATTTTAATATAATTGTTCAACCTTTCTCCAAATCCCAACTCGCAGACCTAGATCAGACCCGTTAGTTTTGGACCAACTCGAGGAAATATTCTGTGCGCTTCCTCCGTTTGCTTCTTCAAACGTTTAACAACTGCGTTGGTGTTTTTTCTTTTCGGTGACGATCAGCTCGTGGGGTAGACTGTATCTTGCTTTTCAAACGAGTACCGCTGCTTAAAACTCCAACGCAAACCTTTTTATCCTGTGCGTCGCCCGATGCATCATGAATGTTGCCCTTACTACTTGCACTAATCAGCTACAGTGTTGCTAGCAAAAACTACGAGAAATTGGTCACGAATTGTCACTACCAGCACTTTGCTAAGATCCGTTTTAGCTTCTGCACTATTTGGAGTAAATTCTCATTCAATTAACCTATTTCCGATTCAAAGTGGTGCTGTTTGAAAAACAATTTTTTACTGATTCTGTAAACGGTGAAATCGATCTCTTTTAAATTAAGTGTTAAACAATTGGCGATGATAATTTTTTTACTAATTGTTACATCTATTCAGCAGCAGAGTTTTCCAGCAATTGTTTTTGCATTTTTGACATAAAGCTGTCAGTCTTCGTCCGACTGTTTTGTGATTCTCGGCATCATTTATTTCGCATAATACTTTATATTGTATTTTGAATTTCAGTATAAACTGGCCAAGGTAAAGAATTTAAATAAAGCGACAAAATAGCCGAAAATGCGCAAAAATGGGACAGCCTCGTTTAGAACCACACTAATGGCAAACGCAAATTTTGTTCGAGACAAAATTTTTTTTTGTTGAATTAGGTACTTTCGACACGAATTTAATCAAACAAAAGTGCGAAGCAATTATAGTAGAGCGCGTCTATTTGCTACGTCAATTTAACGTCACAGTTCAAACTAAATACCAGCATGGGTAGAGAGCAGGGTAGAGTGCAGTGGAGAGTGCAGTTCAGAATTTCGAGACGTAAGCCAGATCGCGGTTACGAGCAATTCTCAAGTCCGATAAGTTTAACAAAGCGTAGAGTAAAAATACGTCGAGACTATATGGAATGCTTTTCAGTAATTTAAAGAAAGCTAATAGACATCTTTCGCAGATACTTTTTCAGGCCAGGGGTTTAGCATAAAGGAGTTTTCCCACGAAAAAGTATGGTTTTTCTGGTAGAATTATAGCGATGACAGCCTTTAGGGTATAGGAAGAAAAGCCTGAAAGGTACGCTCGCATATGAACCCCTCAGCGTATTAGGTTGCAACATTTCATTGTGTTACTTTCAAACGATGGGGTAAATGAATCAGAGTTTGCTTAATCTCAAAGCTAATATAGCGACTCGAATTTAAACAAAGTACAGCTTCGTATGGCCGAGAAAGCTCTTCTCATCAAAGATGTAACAGCACTTAAATCTTGAGTCTACGTGTTCGCGGTGGACACTGGACAGGTTGCAATTGCTGGTTACCCGATGTCTAAAAAGCGCATTTAATTGATTCGAGAGAAGATAAATCTAATACGCTGGTTGGTTTACGGACTTACGGATTTGGTGAACTTCGGTTAATAGCTAGGACATACAGGATTGATTGGCATGTTTTATTGTGAGTACGACTTTTTGATAACCAGGTAGTTACCAGTGTTAGTTTTGATTAATGTAAGACTTTTAAAACTGGCGCTTCAGGCTGTAAACTTTGTACAGTAGCGATCTCATAAAATTTCGAATATTTGCTTAGTATTGAGGGACACGAAAGTTTATGAAAACCAAACATTGTAAGTAATCTCGTAAAACTTGATGTGGTAATATTTGTAAAGTAATTTGGACTTCTTTTACGTTTTGTAGAAGTAATTCCCAGAGCTTTACTCAACCAAGCTTTTCTGTCTGCTCTTTCAACATAAATTTGACTGCGGGAATTAGTGTTAGCAGATAAAGCTTTTAAATACTTCACATAAATCTGCTAATAAAATAATTGCGCCTTTGGGAATAACGATATAACAAATTTAAGCTCACTGGTAAAGTTGCTTGGAACCTAGTTCGATAGTATGTCCACAGCGTAACTCGCTTTTTAAACTACAGTAATTTAAAATACTAGATATATCGACTAATCTAATTTAAAGCTGTATGGCTAGGCCAAATGCAAATTATGTCTGCAATTTAGAAAACCAACTAGAGTAGCATTTCAAGCTCACTAGCTTTAATTCTGATGAAGCTTTTTAGAATCGCTAAGTAGATTTAGCATACTAAATCAAGGCAGTGTCAGCAAAGATAGATATTTTTTCCATACTTACGTGTGAAGTAGTAATTAGTAAGCTAAGTGCAGTACTGCATTCTCGCCTATTTATCTTATGCAGAGAAAAGCATTTGTGTATAGTACCGCTCTATGACACTATATTCAAAGGTACAATTAAACATGAAAACTAATCGCTATTTCTCTCCACGAAAATAGCCTTTTGTTATTTTTGCTAAATTGGAAATTGCCTACCCATTTGCTTCTTTGTACCTTTCAAGAAAACAATCTAATGTCTATCACACCGGCGTCAAGCAAATTCGAGGCCAGTGCAAAATAGTTTGGTTAAGCTGGGCGATCGAGTCATTTGCATGTAATTGATACCAAAGACCGCAAAAACAGCTGCCAGAGGACAATACGCCACGAGCACAGAGTTTTTTTAGGGTTAGGCTTGAGGAACCGTTAAGCAATTTTGAAAGACCGCCGATTCTTAACAACGTATCTTTTTAATTTTTATTTTAAGCCATTTAATTGCGGCTTAGGATTTTTGTAGTAGTGAAGTATATGCATCATGGAGATGACCCAGTTGAGCATCGAACCCGCGAAGCCAGCTTCGGAGCCCAATGCACCAACCACTCGGCCAACTCCATGTGCAATTTTTAACAACGTATAACACAGCTTTCTACACTATTGTAAAAACAGATTTTGAGAGATCACTGGACAATTTCGAGAGACCATGTCGATTCCTCAAAACGCCTTGAAAAATACTGTACGAGCAAGTAATGACTACAAAAAGTGATGCTAAAACGCAGAAAAAAAGTTGCAAAGTCATGATTCATGTTTGACCCGCGAAGCCTGTGGTCAGTGAGAAACTCCGACATTTCTTTTTATTGGTTAATGAGATCTTCAACAACACTACACGCTAAATAACAAGGCTGACTGCAATTACATCACAAATTTGTGGCGATTTTCGCCTCGACTTAACCTATCCTAGTAAGGACAATCTTAAATAGAAAACGACTTGGCAAGTTCTTCTAATAGATCAAAATGACAGGTCGGTGTACTGTAAAATAACAGTTCAGACATGTCCGAGTAGACATTTCAGTAAGACTCAGCTTTGAAATTTTCAATAGTTAGACCACGTTTAAAATTAAAATATTTGTCTAAAGTAAACTAGTTTTTGCAGACTTTGTGATCAAGAAGCAGATAAACAGTATTAACCTTTATTCTCCTGGGGAAAGATATTTTGCTCCCTGTTGGTTAATATGGGTTAAGTATAAAGGAAATAAAGTGAGATATGCGTAAGTTGCATTCACAAAATAAATATTCTTTTGGATGTTTTGAATGTGATAGCCCTGTAGCTTGTGTTATGTAAAACGTTCATCAATTGTTACATAAATAACTGACTTTCTTGAAAAATTTTGATGATGGCGATTGCCGAATTTTCCGTGCATCCATTTATTAATTTTGAATCTCTTTTTGTTAATTTTGATAGCAAAAGATTATCCTATTTTAACAGCTTTGCTTTTAAGCAATTATGTTTACTGTCTGTAGTATATTTTTGAATGAAAACCAATTATCATTCTTCGCAAAACCCGATTAAGGTACGTTGCTTGGAGCTGAAGTGGATAATAATTCTAGCAAAAAGAAAAAAAAAAATGAAATGAGCTTGCAAAATGATAGCTCTCTGGCATTTCAAACATGGAAAAGAAATAAATTATTCAAAGACAAACACGATCTACGATGGAGATATAAATAACATCATTAAAAATTCTACGCAATTTTTACTGATATTTCTTTTTCATAATAACTTACAGTGCAATAGCTAGCGTAGTAATGGAGCACTTTTTGATTTTTTTGCTTCGAATTAAAGCCTGACGACATATTGGTTCAAAGTGGCCATGTTTAGCCCAATCTTCCTAAACATTTTTTGTTTAGAGATCAAAACAGCTTGAAAATGTTTTCAGAAAAATTTGACAGGACTAATTAAAAGCACCTTGCTCTCCCCACACTTTCACCTCTATTCCGTAGCACGTACGATCGCATATCAAAAATCAAATCTTCGTTATACTGGAGATATTACGCCGAAGCGTGTAACGAGTGGCGGGCCCATCTCCGCGGCTTAGCGCCTGGGCAACACAGCTCTGAAGAAACGTCACAGCGGTGGCGAGCCGTTGGCGACACTGTATCCAATTTGATCGGCCTGGGAATGGAACTCAAGGCCTCCCTCGCCGATGGTGGTATCTTTTTCCATCACTGATAATTCAAAATAATGGTTATTTATCAATACAATTCGCAAAGGGATAGCGTGCACATTTTTTGTGAGTCGTAACTTGAAGTTTACTGCATTCGTTTCAAGGCATATAAGCAATATGAGCAATGAGCATGTCTTGTTGAAGATAGGGTAAACAAATCGGTTTAAGAGCTGCATTTTATTTAGGTTACCAAGTTTGCACACTGCTGAACAGTATACTGCGTATTCTACATCTTTTTACGTATAGTGTATTAACTATTCATCAGTCAAGTGACGCATGTACATCAAGAGTCAAGATCGTCATCATGCCGTCACTAAGCAAATAAGATTACCAAGCGCACGCGTCATACAGGTCTACAGTTTTAGCACGATGCGAAAAGGGTCTAAAAGCCATAGGTTTGCCGTCGCAAAAATCATGCTCAAAGTTTTTTAAAAGTTTGTGAAAAGGACGGCTGGCCAATTTAGCAAAACTGGTCGCACGTCTGCGTTTAGATCAATGCATTCAACCGGCAAGCTGTGTCACAATGTATGGCGTCATTGCCTGAATGGGAAGAAGAACGAGCTTCGTTGTTTCCCACCTTTTCAAAATTTAAGGTTTCTGTTTAAACAAACCCAAGGATGAAGTTACGGCTGGCCACACAAGCCTACCCGAAAATCACATTTACGTCAAAATCTTGTTTATATCTCTGCGTGCGATGCAACCCAACTTCGAAATGATGCAAAACGATCATTGATGCATGCCTAGGGTGTGTAAGTTTTAGTCTGTTAATTTATGCTATGCTGTAAACTTCCTTAGATTAGTTTACCAATCCAAATTCTCCCAGTCGGACAAAACCAACGACTTTGAAATTGGTATTCACAGCTTCACTACTTTACGCTCAGCGTTAGAAGGACAGTTTGAAGAAAAAATTGGCTTGATCATTTATCCTCCTATCATGAGAAAGCAATCAAAGCGCTATACCGAGCTCGCTTACTCGCTTAGTAGTTCCTTATTACCTGTCTACCACACCAAGATGAGGGAATCTCGCTAATTGTCTTTCCTAACGGCACAGGTAAACTTGCCAGCTTGTTTTCCACACTTGTTCTTTAATGCTGAACATCAAGCAGGGGAGCCGTGAATATCAGTTTTAAAGTCATTGGTTTGACACGACTCGGAATCAAACCCGATTCCCCAGCACCAGACGCGGACGCTCTCACCACTCACACTCGGCCATCTGAGCTGTGAAGCGCAATGAAGCAACCCAAAACTCAAGCGTTACGTAAGCATACCTAGAAAGCAGTGATTAATCTGTCATTGTATATGGGAGCATGTTTGTGGCAGTCTGTAGAGTCATTATATGCAATATTATGTCTAAAAATAACGCCGAGCCTAGTAGATTAATGCCATCGTTTTTCCACGTAGCACTTCCGTTGCGGTTCCTGACGATAGTCACGAAGTACAAGCTTAACGAGCATGATAGATTTGAGGGCTGACGATTTTCGGTCTGTTAGTGCAAAAATTATTGTTTTGGTTTAGTTTGTCTGATCGAGAATGTCCCATTAAATGGATTGATTAGATTAAACTAATTACTTTTGAAGCTGCGTACTAGCTTTATGGAAAATGCGATACAACGGACCAATATTTTTTCTCTGCGTTTGTCTGGTCAAGCAGTTAACGAATAATTTAGCTAAATACGGGTTTCCATTGTAAAAAAATTTAGCCTCTAATTCGAAACAGATTATAATCACAACCAAAGTGACAGCGGGAAGGATGTAATTAGTATAAGTAGCTAAATGGTTAGCCAACGCTGAGGGGTTGTTACCGCTGTTGGTTTCTTTCGAGCTTTATTTTGAGAGCCTTTTCTGCATCAACTGCGCGCTGAATATTGATGTCAAGTTTAGATTAATGTTCTTGAATGGTGCTAATTTTTGCATAATGTTTTTATCCATTCCTATCGGTGTTGCAACACGAAGGCAATGAGCTAAGAAATAGCCAAATTTAAATCTACATATAGCTCTAGGCTGTGCTTTTGAGTTAGTACACTGTTGCAGCTGTAAGAATTCAGGTAGCATTTTCGCTTGGCCGTGCTTGTGAAAAAATTACAAGGAAATAATAGGACATTTTCCTTCCGTTTCTGAGCATTTCCAAAATAGTCGTTGAACAAAGGTTATAGCTTTAAATTGATTTCGCTGAAATAATTGCTTTAAATGTCAAAAAAATTCATCAGCAATTGTCACCTGACCGTGACGCAGTCAGTTAATGTGGATTTGTGCTGAAAAATGGTTCTCTCCGGCTAAAAGTTTTCTTCATTTTTGCAGTAATCATGCAGAGAACAGTGTACGAAAAGACTGCTAACAAGTGAGCTTTCTAGTCATTCAAAAACTGCTGCTAGCAAGTCGTAGTGGTTCTTATAATAACAGGTTTTCAATTTGAAATTTGACACCGCAAGTCTTCGAATGAACAGTACAGTACTTTACTACTTATTGTCAAGCAACAGCTTACTGAAAATTCAATAAGCTGGTAGCTGGTCGCGTGGTTTCAAGCGCGAGAAGTTTGGCAGTAAAGACAAAAAGGTTTTACATGCTGAAATGACAGAAGGTTTATTGAAAAATTTACGTTGTAAGAAAGGAACTATTGAAATTATGTGAGAATACTGAGATAGTTCAATGTTGATTGAAATTTGTGAAGTTTGCCACTTTTGTTTCAATAAAAACTTTGCTTCTAATCAGGGGAATAACCAGCTATGGCGGAAGCATTTCTAATGTGGGGGGACACGAAAGCAAAAATCAAATCAAATCAAATCTTCATTATACTCGCCGTATTACGCCGAAGCGTGTAACGAGTTGCGGGGCCCATCTCCGCGACTTAGCGCCTGGGCTACACAGCTCCGAAGAAACGTCGCAACGGTGGCGAGTCGTTGGCGACACTGTGTCGATTTGACCGGCCCGGGAGTCGAACCCCAGACCTCCCGCACCGATAGCGTGCGCTTTGCAGCTGAGCTAACGGCCGGTGACACGAAAGCAATGACCAGATTTTCTTCGCCTACAACCCATGTTTAGCCTGTCCACATGTGGCATGTCCAAATTATGTGGGCTTCAGACCCACGGTTCTTGCTTCTATAGTTTTTGCGTCACAATTAAATTTTTGATGTGTGATGCAGAAACTGAAATTAAAAATCGTGGGTCTAAAGCCCACATAAATTGGACGTGTGGACAGGGTAAATGTGTAGCTAAAGTTTATTATTTTAGCATCCCCAACACGGGGCTGCGAACTCGAACTTGAACTCGATCTTTTTGTCAAACACGAACTCGCAAATATTCTGGGCTGAGAACTTGAATTCGAACTCGAAGATATTTTAAGAAAAAGTTTATTTTCATTTGTACATGCTCCAGATGATAACTTTTTTTCCAAACTCGAATAAACTTGATACATTTTTACTGGACTCAAACTTGAACTCGCTAAAATCAAAATGCTGAACTCGAACTGGTAAAATAAGCTGAACTCGAACTTAAACTCGATAAAAAATTGAGCGAGTTCGCAGCCCACTACCTGCAACTACTCTAAATACCATAACCGTCCGTAAGGCCTCTATTTTAGCGACACTATAGTGGAAGGATTGAAGAATAGAGCGCCACCCTCTAATTGAACACCACCTGTAACGTCACTACAGGAGAAGGTGTTGAAAATGACGAGCACGGCTTCACAGGGACGTGTCACTTGAATTTCCGCATTGAATGTTTGATCACTTATCAGTAACTGTGTTACGATAGATTTTTTTCTTTGAAGGTTAAATGTTAATCTGTAATAAGTTTTTTCTTTTCATTAAACGAATTTATCTTCCCAAAATTCTGACCAGCTAGTCAAAAAATATAGCACCATCCTTTAACTGAACACCACTTCTAATAGAACGCCACAATAAGAGAAGAGAAGGGTTGAAAAATAAGGGCGCTGTGGTCGTGTGGCGCTCAAATAGAGATTTCACGATATGTCAGGTACACGGTCACGGGAACAACGAGATCAGTAAGCTTTTTTGGAGCATATGAAAAGATAAAGTTGGGATGATACATAACTTCAAATTAACGTTATTTCCGACACCGATAAGGTGATGCGTAGAGAAATGATAGAACTTCATAAATCGCAACGCCACTCGTAAAACTAGAATCAAAGCGTTTTAATCGCTTTCTCGGACTGGAAAAAGCAATTTTGTTGGTAAAGAAATCGTTAAGGTTAGCACTCCTGGCTTACATGCTACCAATCGCTGGTTTGCCTTTATATGTGAAAATGCTTAGTTTGACATTTACTAGCCGCAAGTTAGTTTTTTTTGCTATTTGAAGATTACATTTTTTTTGTTTCCCCACCCCACTAACAAAATTTTAAAGAAAACATCTCTGGATTTAAGCTCTTTTTTGGGTTTCAACTTCAATGGTAGGCTTATTAAGTTTCAAATACACCCATGCAGAGGTATTGTAGAATTGCACGCGTCAATTAGGGCCCTCTCTGAAACAAAAGTAGGGGGCAGGGCTCTCCCCCCCCCCCCCCCCGCTTCCGCCACCTATGGGAATAACCAGCGGAAAATTTGGGGGGATTACCAAAGAATAAAAACATTGCGGTACCGTATTTTCAAAGAATGCTTTATACATACTTCAGATGAGGATTCGTCAAAAAAGTTGTAGCCCTTTTTTCTTGGTACCTCCCCCCCCCCCCCCCCCTAATTACTCCACTAGTTCTAATCTTTGTCCAAACGACCGAATACGACACTACCATCAACTTCAACATCGCTGCAGCTAATTAATAGCGCTTTAGGTCACGTGATAAGGAAAACAAAGCGAAAGCATACGCGTCTAAAAAGTACCGGTTGCAGTTGCACAGAGATTTTACTAATCCAAATTCTCACTGCAGGTATTTAGGTCAAAGTTTCATGGTCTTTTTAATTACATTAATATTGAAAATTTGTCAAAGTTGTTCCATTGATACGTCCTTATCGAACATTTTCTATTTTTTCACGTTATTGTGACAAAACATTAATTATTTCAGCCCTATTACGTCACAACAAAATGTAGTAAATAGAAAGGCAAAGCTTTTGAAGGACCGTAAGTCAGTGGTTTAGTAGACCTTGGCCTTTGCATTTTGAAATAAATTCGGAACAATGAAAACAGTAATGTTCAAAAATCTTAACATTATAAAAAATTTTTCATGTTTTGTTTTTTTGAGAGTTAAATCGCGTTTTTGCTACAATTGACTTTAGCAAGTGATTCTTGTATTTTAATGAGTTAGTGATGAAATCAAAGGCGAAAAACGCTGCATCAAGCAAAATACGTAAAAATCATTTCTCTCTGTAGCACTTAACATTACTAAATGTGAATAATATTGATTCGCGTTATCGCGTCCATGAACAGCGTTGAATTCAAAATGAAATATTCATCAAGGTCGTTCTATTAGCTTGCATGTATTATTAGTTCGTTAAATCTGGTGGAATCTGTCTTGACCGGTAAGGAAAGCACGTCATGCAGGAAGGCAGTTTAAGCGGCTCGTTTTAGTAAAAATGTATAGTTTTGCGAGAAAGCGATTTGGTTTCGTTGTAAGTTATGAGAGACAAAATAGTTTGTTTTATTTTTTGGATGGTAAGCAGAAATTGTGGTTTGACCCAGTTTTACATTGCTGATAACCATAAGGCAATGGCAAATCAAAAAAACCTACTTAAATGCTGATGTATGAGTACGTGATCTCACTCACTACCAAAGTGTGCAGCAAAAGCAATGAAAGGGCATTCTAGTTTTAAGCATTGATGTATTTGTAAGCTCTATGCAATTTTGTAATTCTCACCAATAAGGGAGAACATGGAAACTTTCTGAGTGACGGGTGGGCGTAAAAAGTGATTTCCACACAAAAAACAATTGGCATGGGATAATTTGAGTGATATCTGCTTTTGACGAGAGTCGACGGAACCTGAGGGGGATTAGCGCGTCGGAGCCTTCCTGCATGCGCTACCAATTGCGACGCGACCTTGGAAAAGGTAAACAAGTAGTGAAAAAACAATGCAAGGATGAAACAATTTAGTGGTCCATAGTTCAATCACTACAAGTATATTACCAACCAATCCAATGATATTGCAGCTTACCTACACAGTAAATCATAAAAAATTCCTTTCAAGGCTTAGTCGTGATTATGCGGTTTTCATGGAAATAAATTAGCAAAGAAATTGTGAAAAGCTGTTTTAATCAAAGTTGAAAGTTGTTTTGAAAAAACTGATTGTTTTTGCTGTGTTTTAAAGTAATTGCTTTTTACTAAATCCAGCAATGGTCGTCGTGCGTTGACAAATACGCTGTTATGAATGCTTGCACAAAAAGCCGCAGAAATTAGTTAACCTACATCAGGGATAAGAAGTATTAGTGAAGTGCGTAATTTATTCACCAAATGCCATACACGAGAATGGAAGTATCTGTTCGACAGGCGAGTAATTTGTTTAGCTATCAAAAACTCGAATAAGGTTCTTCTATCGACATTGTAGCCTGCATGAGAATAAATCAGTTTGATGCCGCAGATTATGAGTTTTCGTGCTACTTCTTGCAAGGAGAATATTGAGCGTATTTTCAATTTTTCATGCTAGTATAGGGCAGGCCTAAGAGCAACTGTGATAGCCCAAAAGTTTTATGTATCAACTGTTTATCCCCTTTTTTTGTCGTACGCACACTTTACAATTTTCCAACTACACGATGTTGATTTCAACTAACGACCACGCTGGTACGAAATGACGTTCATATTCGCATTTGTAGCGAACAATTAATCAAATAGCGTAACAGATTTATTACAGCTCAAATTGATTACAGCCACTCATAATTTATTGTTATTTTTCAGATTAATTTATTTTAAGCGTTATGATGACTTCGACATCTTATAGATCTTCGGCTCAAAGTCGAATGAAGCATAGAAAGTTACTTGGAGTCGGACAGAGTTTGGATGGGCATATTCCGAAATCTAAAGTTGGTGTTGATTTAGCTAAGCATAATTAATGTTCAATTTGCGGGAGGTTAATGATAAAAGTGATCTAAAAACAGGGTTTCCATATCATACTGAATAGTTTTCTATTAGTAATGGCTGAGGTGACCGAAAATCGAATAAATGTTGATCTTGGCTTTTTGAGAGTCTTATTTAAAAGGTGTTAAAATCTAAAAATTTATAGAAGGACTTGAACCTCCACTTCCTCCCTCCCCGGATCCATCATTGCGTAGACGGCAAAGCGGGAGCTGTGAAAAAGGTTGAACTTCATCAACCTTGTTCATTAACTTTATAACTTCATTACAGTAGGCCTATCACGCCGTACCTAAAAATACTCTTGTTGCTTTCGAAGCTTAGCATTTTTGAACAATATGCTTCACACAGTTGCCTCGATTTAGCGGTTTCTTTCAAGTGCCAAATTAAGAACTAAAACATTCAACAAAAAAGTTGGGAATCCAAAGCAGATCCAAACCAATGGATTTTGTACCAACTTGGATGCTTTTTGCCCATGAGACACCATTGGATGCTTTTTGCCCATGAGACACCATTGGCAAAAAGAATGAAAAAATCTTTCACTGCATCATTAGACCTAAAGCAGTCGCAGTCACAAGTATACTGCGAATGCATAATAATTTTTTGTTTTTCTAGATCAGTCAGCTGCTTGGATGTGATCGACTTAATCATGTTGTCATCGAACAAGAGGATTACCCCCGTGGATTGCAATTGTTCCAGTGGCTGACTTGTTTTCTGTTTGGAATGATAGGAGCTGTAAGTTGTAGAAGGCAGGGGCGTAACTAGGATTAGCTGAGACCCTGAGCATTGCCCAACAGGGACGTGCCCAGGAATTTAAAAGGGGAGCCACAATTTAAAACCATGCCAACCGGGCCGGATATCTTTTCACTGCTCAAAAGGAGAAGCCTATTTTTCGATTTGCACGGTTCGAATGTGCTAAATTTTGAGTTCCGTAGCCCAACCACTAGGTGTAGACTCGGAGGCGGCGCCAAGGGGGCAGGGGGGCCTATCGACGTGCTTGCGCCCCCCCAATCAACAAGCTTACTCTTTTGAAGACAGCAGTTTTTGTGCGTATTTTCAAACTTTGCCCCCCCTCCCTGATAAACGCTTGACTCCCCTAAGTTGGCTGCTCTGCCGCCGGCTCTGTGTAGACTGTACCGGACGTATTATTGGTTTTTATTTGAATTGCAACTTCATGCTTTTACTTTTCAACCTTTGTTAAATTAAACAATCATTGAGGTTTCTGCAAGTTTGCATATACTTTCGTTGAAAGTGTGTTCACTGTTCGGTGATGGTGAGCGACCGCTGCCGCATAGTGGAGTAGGCCTAAACGAGGATGTCCTGGAGTAAAATGAGGGTTTTTGTCGCCTTGCATAGCGGTGAAATATTTTTCTACGGTGTATAGCTTCGTGGTGTTAACCTATAAACCCTAAGCCTGTAAAACTAAGCACGGACACGGTACTTTTTGCATTGAATTTGGTAAAAAGTTCTTTCAGTTACAGATTTAGGGGCAGAAATAAACGCCGCTCCATACGCTACATATTAGATCCATCTCTACGAAAAAACTCAACAATAAACAGTTCGGTGGCCAATACGGATAAATTGGCTACTTCAGAATATACTCTTCAAAAAATACAAGTTTTTTTAATGCATGTTTTTTTTTGCAAAAAACACGTTCTTTTAAAAAAAACGATTTACATCACTTATACTGGTATACGACATAAAACCTGCTTTCTGGGGATTAGCTCTTCGGTGACGATTTATTTGAAGAAGAGATATGACTATTAAGGTTATCAAAGAGGAAGGGGCTAAGGCAGCTCTAGCCCATTGATACCTTTGGACATAAGTAGCCTACTTTGATACCTTTGGACGCCCAAAACGCAAGATCAGCATTTTTCAATCTTTAGCCGCCATCCCTGTAAAAACATTCTGAATCTCTCCTGAAGTATAAATTGCATCACATGAGGGCGTGGAATCAGCCGCATGTAGCTTCGCCATAAATTCTTCTGAATTATATATTAACAACATTTCGTCAAATCTTAAAAAATGTTAAGATTGATTCAAAAGTACAGTAGCTTTGCATGTTTTGAAGTGCTTAAAAGTTGTATCTCATTGCTTCTGGCAAGACATACCAGTCGTCAGGACATAGTATGTTCGTGTGTTACGATAATGTCTAGTTTATTCGAGTTATTAGTCCAAATTTCGTGACGTCAGACAAGTTGCGTCTGTTTTGAATTGTAAAATTTCTGACTAAAAGTGAAGCAAATGGGTTTTTGAAGCGTCTTCTTTATTTGTAGCTTTACTTTGTTGAAATATATCAGCAGTAGACTAAGCATTGTTGCTAGTGTCTGAAAACATAGAACCGAATGTGATGAATTTGTATACAACAGTTTTAGATTTCATTACGTACTATTCAGTAAAGCGTTTGTATTGATAGATATGCTGCAGTAGGTAACAAATTTTTTCTACTAATGGCATTATGCATCTTCGCTAATTGCAAATAACGTATGCTAATATACCATTCGTTAAAAGTGTATTTGCAGTAGTTACATTATTCTCTCTATCATTAAAGCTCTAAAGTTGGTAGAACGAACCGAAAATCATATTACCCTAAAAGTATCTTTTTAGAAATTATAGACACGAACAAATGATGAAGTTCAATACGTTTACAGTTTAAGCTGCAATGTCTTTTTCGTCATTCAAAATTGCCGCTGATTAACATAATGACTTTATTTCAGGTAAACGTTTCTTTTCCTCAACATTTTTATACCACAGCAACTCCGAATCATATGGACCCTGATGCTCTGGTGCGCCAAGTAGCGGGTGATTTGCGAGTGTGGCAGGAAGTGAATCAAAAAATTTCGGATGATAATTTTTTTAAATTGGAGAAACATTTTCAAAATCTTGAAAACTCTTTGGTAAGTTTTTCATACGTCATAAAGATTTGAAATCACTTGGCTTTTTACCGATGCATTATATGGAACGGTGCCTCGGAATTTGATTCTGAGTTTGGTGCTCAGTATTCAGAGAACAGTGGAGAGAACTATGCGGTCAGTTGCTGTCGAAAAAGTCACGTAATGGACTAATTGCACATCAGTTGCCAAAAATGACTTTTTTTTTATTTCATTTTTCTGCTTCAGCTGATTTGGGTTGCATAGACTTTTCTATTGCTTTAAATGTCGTATTTCAAATTATTTGTTGAATTTAGAACATGCTTGAAGTTCCAGTCCGGTTATACGGAGTTGCTTGTCTCTCCCTATCCGCTTTGTTTCTCATTGTATCACTGATCAACACGGATAATCGAAGAGCGATTCGTATCGCGCTTTTCGTAGAAGGAATGTATTTTTTCATCAGTATTTTAGGTAGGCTCAACCATTTTTGTGTGAGGTTATCTAGATTTTATTTGATATACCAATACAGTAGGTTCTAATTTAAGTGAATATTTTAATGGATCATTGCTTATACTGTACTACTGTACGTAGCCAAGCTTGTCTTCAAATTAAAGAAGGATAACTTTTAGGGAGATATTTGTCTAATTAATCCTCGTAATTGGACAACCACTATCAGTTGGACTGCATATAAACATAAATTCAGTTTTAATTAGAACAAAACGATTTTGATAGGTTTTGTTTTGGTTTTAAATCAAAGTTTTAAGCAACCTTTCTATTCGAAGGCCGATGCTCTTAATGTTGGTGTAGGCCGGGCTATAGCTTCGACTTAATAATATACTTAAGAGGAAGATTTTAAGCTTATGTGCTCATTTAAAAATATTTCTTTTTAGTGACAGTTTTTACAACTAATCCTTTGAGCACTGAAAACACGTCGTGGCTCTCTGATCCCACTTCTCTATTTTGGACGACCATGTACAAATTTGCGGGAATGTTTCTCTGCACTTATTATTGCTTCAGGACAAGACCGACCAGCAAGACATGAGTTTTGCATGCGATTTCAGTGTTTTTGTGGTGTAGGCCCATAGTAGAAACGTTTTCAGGAAGAAGTATAACCAATAACCTTCCAAGCGCTATCTTTTGAATTTGCGAAGTTTTTTGTTTTGCGTTTCAATTTTTGTTGTTTGGCATCACTTACCTGCGAAAGTTTAAGCAAAGTTTGATTACGCTACTAAAACGCTTTTGGTTGTTCATACCAGGCTTCATACGATCAAAAAATTCCAATTTTTAGCGAAATCGACTTTGAACTATCACGAGAAAGCGGTCAATGCTCCGATCACGTGAGAAACCATTTAAACTTTAATTATTTCTTGTATCTTTTGACACTGCGTGATGTTTTTTGTTATTTTTGTGACAAATATAAAGCTTTTGCAATGTTTAACACGTAAATTGTCTTGTGGCGGCTAAATGCACGTTGCGCAGACCGTGGAGCGTAAGTAGAAGACGGTAAACAGAGAGGAAATTAAAATTTTTTGCTTCAACACAGGATGCGAAATTGTAAATACTGATCGGTTTTGAAGCAGCGTAAAAGCCCGCTAAAGTTAAGCAGGAAAAAAGATCGTTTCATTTTTGTTATACAACGAAAAAGCGTTGACGTCAAAACAAATCTAGACTTGCTAGAAAATTTTTGTTTTTCGAATGAATTCTGAAAAAGGATACTCATCATGCAGTTATTCTAAAGATTGAATCGACTAAGCATGAAAAGGCGATGAGCCAAGATTGCGACCAAGACCCATTGCAAAAATCGTTGCGCCTAGACCTTGACCCACAATGCGGTCTCGATGCAATAGGAACGGATAAGCTTCAGTCTTGGGATTCATGTCCTTTTTTTTATTTATTTAGTTGCATATTTATCCTCCTATCACGAGAAAGCGGTCAATGCGCTATACGAGCTCGCTTGGGAGTTGCCAGCCATCTGTCTACCACACCAAGATGGGGGAATCCCGCTAAGTGCCCTTCCCAACGGCACAACAAGTAAACTTGCCGGCTTGTTCTCCACACTGTCCGTTTAATGCTGAACGTCAAGCAGGGAAGCTGTGAATACCAATGATAAAGTCATTGGTTTGACCCGACTCGGAATCAAACCCGAGTCTACAGCTCAAGAGACAGACGCTCCATACCACTCGGCCATCTAAGCTGTTGTAGTCCTCAGCCTCCTCGAGGCGGCATAGTTTTTGGCGAATGAAAGAAACGACATTGTTTTTGGCGAATGATTAATGACTATAAGGAGAAGCTTCCGGGGTGATAAAAGGATAGACCCCCGGCCCCGGAAGCAACTGCGAAGTGGCAAACTCGCAGAGGCTAGCTTCGGGCAACCCTTGCCCAATACACTGCAGCTGAACATCGAAGGCCTCACGCAGAGCAAGATCTGCGTCATCACTTATCCGTCAGTTGGCCATCAGGCATAGTTTAGTTTATTTATTTTTTATTTAGTTGCATATTTATCCTCCTATCACGAGAAAGCGATCAAAGCGCTATGCGAGCTCGCTTAGGAGTTGTCAACCATCTGTCTATCACACCAAGATGGGGGAATCCCGCTAAGTGCCCTTCCCAACGGCACATTAAGTAAACTTGCCGGCTTTCTCCACACTGTCCCTTTAATGCTGAGCGTCAAGCAGGGAAGCTGTGAATACCAATGATAAAGTCATTGGTTTGATCCGACTCGGAATCAAACCCGAGTCTACAGCTCAAGAAAGAGACGCTCCATACCACTCGGAGCTGTTAAATAGGGCTCTTGCCATTTTCTTACAAGAGACTCACTGTACCACGCCGGATCATTTAGTGATACCAGACTTCAAACTAGCTGACTGGACTATGAGCAGGAAGCATGGCCTTGCTACGTTTGTCCATAAGGGACTCGGCTGGACCCTTGCTGATCAATCTCTGGACGGATCAGCTGTTACGTGGCTCTGTGTGGATGTTGATGGCGTGAAAATCGTCAGCGTCTATAAGCCACCAACATCGCGAATGACATCATCAGCCATCCCAATGTTTCCACACCACTGTCTCTACGCAGGTGATTTTAACTGCCAGCATGTAGACTGGAGCTATAACACCACCAGTCCAGATGGTGAATCTTCGGTTGATTGGGCGACTAAGAGCAATCTTGCTTTGTTGCATAATCCTAAGGACGCTCCCAGATTCTTCTCTGGACGCTGGAACACCGGTACCAACCCAGACTTGGCCTTCGCGAGCAACGGTCACGTCTGCTGGCAACTGGACAGATGCATCCTGGAAAAGTTCCCTAGGCCTCAACATCGACCATCGCTGATTAAGAGCTCCAAAACGGTTGTTTCACTTCCAAGTGAACCCCACAGGCGATGGAACTTTCGGAAAGCCAAACGGAAAAGTACACGCGCATCACCAACAGGCTTGCTCGGGACCTTCCATGTCCCGACACTACCTGTGTTGATGAGACCTACCAAGACTTCTGCAGCACCATCATTCACGCTGCGAAAAAATTAATATTCCACGCGGTCGCAGGAAAAACTACAGACCATGCTGGGATGCGCAGTGCAAGGCCCTCCACCAGGCATTTCTGCGGGCACCGCAGGGTGAAAGCTCTAACACAGCCTCAGCCTTGCGCGCCAGACTTGATAAAACGCGAAGGAAACGCTGGTCAGAGGCAGACAAAGCCATCGACTTTACGCACTTCATCCGGCTGACATGGAATGCTATAAACAATCTGACTGGCAGGATTAGACAATCTTATCCTCCTTGTCCCGTTTCTGTCATCTCAGTTGCTTTGCAGCTGGTTAAGACAAGGGATATATAGGACGAATGACCGTGAGTTTACCAGACTCGTGCTCAAGGAAGTGTCTGAGCTTTGGAAGATATCAACACCTGCAGACAAAAGTATCTCAGGTGACTTCTCCCGGGAAGAATTTGCCAGGTTCCTTCAAATGCTAAAACCAGGCAAAGCTCTCAGCCCAGATTCCGTATGCCCGGAGCTGATAATCCATGCCGGTGCTGCCCTAAAGTCTTGGCTTAACAATTTCCTTTCTTCCTGCATGCACCAAGTAAAACTTCCAAAAATCTTTGGAAGAGCGTTAGTGGTTGCTATCCCAAAGCCAATGAAGCCACCAGGGGAGGCTAAGAGTTATAGACCTATCTCTTTGCTATGTGTCCCCTTTAAGATCATGGAGAGACTCACATACGCCCGTATTGAACCGATCGTCGATCCCTTGCTTTCTCAAAAGCAAGCTGGATTTCGACGTGGTAGGTCAACTACGGACTAGATTACTATCTTAACTCAAGGAATTGAGGATAACTTCTAGGCAAAAAAGAAGGCTGGTGCTGTATTCATAGACCTTACAGCTGCCTATGACACTGTATGGCACCGTTGCCTCACCTGCAAGTTCTTGCACACACTGCCGGACAAGCACATTGTTTTCTTTATAACGGAGTTTGTCCGTAACCACAGTTTAACGTCACTACTGGTAATGGTGCGCAAAGCTGGTTACGACGTCTGAAAAACGGCGTATGTCAAGGATCAGTTTTGGATCCCCTCCTTTTTACCATTTACACCCATGACCTGCCTGTCACAGGTGCCAGAAAGTTTGTGTACGCAGACGACCTGGCCATCATGCAGTCTGCGGAAGACTGGCAGTCGTTGGAGGAAACTCTCACACAGGACATAGCAGCCCTATATCATCGTACTTACAGAAATGGAAGCAGAAGCTCTGTACCACTAAGACGGTCACAGCTGCTTTCCACCTGTACAACAAGGAGGCAACTCGTGAGCTTAAGGTTGCTGCCGAAGGTCGCATTCTGCCTTTCTCTGCTGAGCCAACTTATCTCAGCGTTAAGCTGGACAAATCGCTGAAATACCGCCGACACCTGTGGTCACTGTGCAAAAAATTAACAACACGCGTTGGTGTTTTGAAGCACTTAGCGGTATCAAGCTGGGGCGCTAGTGCCAGAACGTTGCGCATAGCTACTTTGGTCTTGATCCACTCCTCTGCTGCAGAGTATCGTGCTCCTGTTTGGAGCCGAAGTGCTCACACGCGCCTCATTGACAAGCCCATCAACGACGCTTGGCGCCTGGTGACTGGATGCCTGCGTCCCACAAGAACGGGCAACCTATTTTGTTCTATCTGGCATCACACCGACTGAGCTTCGTCGAAGGAGAGCCACACTGTCTTTGGCTTGCTGTGCCCAGGAGCCTGGTCATCTACTTTATGATCGGCTCACGTAGCACCCTTATGGAGGGCATCGACAGCTATAGTCAAGACACCCCTTTGTGCTTGCTGCTCTGGAATTGCTCAGAGGTGTAAGCGAACTGGGCACCAGTGCAGCAAGATAGACGGACCACAGGTAAAGCATTTGGTGGCGGGAAGGCACTTCTCTCATGCTTTTATTTTTTGATAATGTGGACGTCCTTTCACCTGGAATGGGGCTTTCCAGACCCGCATAAGTCCGGCTGAACCGTCTACGGTCTGGAGTTGGCCTTTTTCGGTCATCAGTACATAAATGGGGCATGGGTTCCACGGCGTGCTGTGAGTGTGGTGCAGCGGAACACACCGCAGACCATATTATAACATGCTGTGCCACAGGCTATACCGCCATACAAACAGGGTTCGGGGCCTGCTCACTGTGACCGAGAGCTTGGCAAGGCGGCTGTCTGATACGTACCCAGCCATTTAGAGTGATGCTATTTTCCGATGCAACATCGCACCCGTACGAAGAAGAAGCTTCTGTCTCTTAGACTTTGCAGCTAGCGGAAATATGTCAGAAGCGGTCAGCAATCAGCGTTGAAAAGTAACTTCTTGGAAGAGTTTGATCAATTGCAGCAAAACGAATCAATTGCAATTATACCAAGCAGTTGCTCAATTATATTATAATTACAATGAACAGAAATGTAATTGTTCTGAAATTTGTAATTGCCGCTAAGTTATTGCTGCAACTATACCGGACACAAAAAGGCGAGATATAAAATACTTTGTTGGTGATGTCGTACAAAGAACGGTGCGTTCAGTTGAGGGCAGTGTTTCTTAAACGGGATTCGACCGAACCCCTAGTGTTCGACGGAGCTGTCTCTGAAGTTTGGTGTAAGTCCTTCACTATCCTAACACTTTCAGGGGCGTACCCAGGGGGCCGCTGGCCACTTGAGTTTGGGAGGAAAATTGGACGTCACGCTATCTGCTTCTAGGGTTCGTTTGAGACTGCCACGAAGTTATTAGGGTTCGGCCGCTTGGCTCGGGTTAAGAAACACTGGTTTAGGGTATAGAAGAAAGGGGTTTAGGTGAACTTGATGAAACTAAAAAGTTATTGCAATTTTGTTCTCTAAGTTTTTTAAACGCGCTTTTATAATCGGTGCGGCTACAAAGTTACAGAGTAGTTTTATTGATGTAATATCACTGGTAAAGAGTACGTACTTGGTGATTTAAATTTCTATTACTTCTACTTACGTAGCTTAATTACGTAACACTGCCGAAGTGCCTCAGAAAACGACACGTGGTTTACAGTAAATTAGGCATTGCACCATGTAAGTGATGATATGTTTGAAAACAAAATGGACAACACTAATATTTGATATTCTTTTTCTTTATATAAAGATTTTATGATTGCTTTTTGTTTATTTATTTGGCGTGGGCATTATAAGCTTGCTTAGGCCTAATTGCGTTTTGTGGAGTATGTAAGACCCTTCGTCTTAAAATTTTCTTTTGATCAAATGTGCTATTTCAATATACTTTTTAAGCAACTGCAAAATGTCTATAGTTTTTTGAAGCAAAGTTGTCAATCGTAGTCTCCCTGTCTCGTTTCTTTATTTTTTTGTTGTTTTTATCGTAACTGTTATCTTTTTTGCTGTTGTGGAGGACAAGCAAATTAGGCTTAAGTGAACTGAACTGAACAATCGGGCTCTGGCTTTTCTGTTCGGATCGGGTTCGGGCCAGGCTCAGGCTTGGGTCTTAAAAAATGGTCGGGCTTCAATCGGACCGGACGCCGGGGCAAAATCGAGATTTTCAGTGAGTGATAGGGTGTTTGCGATTGATGGAATAAAGCAAAAATAAAGCAACACCTTGTACAAACAGGCTATTCCTGTTCGTAATTGATGTGACTGTGGATGGGTAAAACTAATTTTCCTTTTTTAAATTTCTTCAAAATTAAAACTGATGATTTTGATTTAGAGTTTAAATCGGGCTCAGACTAGCTGATGAATTAGGATTCGGGTGCGGGCTTGAAAAATCGGGTTCGGGTCGGGCTCAACATCTTCGGCCCGTTGCTTTTACCTGATAAGTTTGAACACCCACTTCTTTCCAGCGGTGAGGAGATTCAGCCGGTTTGCACCGTTTCTATGGAACCGACTCACGGAATTTGCTAGATCAGCGAACTGTGTACTGCTATTGCATTGCTATGTGTACTTGTATCATTGTTTGGAACAGAATCGGCGGATAAAAAACTGAAATCCCACCACTGCTTTCTACCCTACTTCAAGTACTTAGGCCTATGGCCCATAGTAACAACACTTTTACTATTACGATCACACAAAAACTATGGTTATTACAATTGTAATTGCATGACAAATTGCAATTACTTGAATTCAATCACAATTGAGCCAACTCTTGGTCAACCAAGGGTCAAGGGATGCATTACAAATGACGCAGTAAGTACTGTGGAGTGTTTTCATATCTGCAGCATTTCTTCACAGCTGTTTGGTAAATTTCGTTTTCAATTGGGTTCGAGGTCCACGCGAGACTAGACTAACGTGAAAAAAGGAACACATGTCACTGATGATTTCGACCCACTCCCATGCCACGTTAGATCGCCGACAAAAGCACAATTATTACTTCTTTTGAATAGATTTATTTTGGAGTGTTTTTGTACAGTAAAAAAGCAACCTTTCAACTAAAACTCAAGTACGCTTTCAAGCACTGTAATTAGTTGTTTTGTCGGCGAAGTTTTAAAAATCGCGCGTTTCCTAGGAATGCATGAGTCAGCATTAAACCGACGAACGACAGATTGGCCTATAAGGGATGACATTTTAGTAACGAAAAGAAACAAACTCAGAAAGCGCTAAGAGTAGGACAAACAGTGGCGTAACCACGGGGGGGGGGGAGTTTTGGGGGTTACAACCCCCCATTGAACCTCAAATGACGTCATTCTTACTTCTTATTCTGATATTTATTTCGAAGTGCTAGATACTTTGTCATTGATAATCTGGTTTTGTAATTGTCATAATAACAAGAATTACGTAGCGTTGTTTCCTGAATCCTGTTCTTCGCCGTAATGCTTATGAAGCAATGACGCAATCTTAGTAGCAGGGCAGTGCCGCTCCTGTGCACGCAACTGCCCTCGGCCCCTCAGACCTTCCGTAAAAAAAAATGACTAAACGATTTCATGCAAAAATGATCTAAGTAGCTTAAAAATGAACAGAATCGCTAACAGTTGAATATCGTTTTACCAGTTTCTCCAGAAAGCATTCTTTTGACTTCTTTACAACAATCGTGCCTTAACGCTGCCTTCAGTATTTTTGGTTTAAAACGTATCTTTTAAATTTGAGGCCATCTTTTGTTATTATACAACCAGGGGCGGATCCAGGGGGGATGTGGGGTATGATGCGCAGCCATTTTGAACAATGTTTTGGATGAATAAAATTTCTCCGTAATTTCGAACCTTTTCATAACAATATGCCTTAGCCGCCCTACGCACGCATAATCGAAACTGTGCAAACAAAATGCATCATTGGTGAAGCACTTAAAGTTAAAGGCCAAAAATATGACAAACTTTCCCCAAAAATTGTTTAAAAAGCACTAAAATGGCCTTTTCAGTAAGCAAATTTTCAAAATTTTTCCGGGAGAGCATGCCCCCGGACCCCCTAGAGTCGTTTTTGGTACTTAAATTGCTTAAAATTAACTCTTCCAAAAAACTAAGCTTGATAAAGTGACGAAAATTGGTGCCCCCTCCCTAAAAAGAATTCTGAACACGCCCCTGACATGAAACATTTACGCCCGTTTCCGGGTCTAAACGTCTTCATATTTATTTAACATTCAACCTAATTCAAAAGTACACCCCCCTCACCAAAAATTTTTGGATCGGCTCCTGCATACAACGTATGGTCAAATGTCTGGTCATTCTCAACCCACCCCATTGTAAAATCCTGGCTACGTTAGTGAGGACAAATGTTTTTGTTGTTTCTGATTTGAATTGAAATAAAACCTTGGTATTTGATCGCAGTTTCTTAAGTATAGGCTAAGCTGAAATGTTACCGTGTCTTCATTATGATCATACAAAACCAATCAAAGGTTGTGAGCCAAGATGCGACAACTCTGTTCGCTGGACATAGCCTGATGAAAACGTTGTTTTTTATGGGTTAGGCCCAGGGATGTGGAAGCGGTATATTTGCAAACAGCTTCCGCTTCCAGCCTTCCACACCTATCACTTCCGCTTCAAGCGCTTCCATTTCCAAACAGATTCACCGAAATTTTGCTAGTAAAATATGACCAGTCCGTTGGTAGCCGATAGCGTAAACCGTAACTTTTTTCCGACACGCTGAAAGCTCTTGGTCCAACTTTAGCAAGCGTTTTTTGAAAGATAATTTGCCAAAAGCAAACGAAAGTATAACGGAATGATTGAGTCACAATCCTGTAACTTTGCTACGAAACTTACTCCCTTTATTAGAAAAATGTTGATACACAGCACTCAGTGGCGTAGCGCGAAATTTTAAAAAAGGGGGCCATTAATTTCCACATTTGTTTCAAGGGAATTTTTTTTTCGGCAGAACTAATTTGAAGCTGAGTGAGAAAAAAGAAAGGCTCTAGGGGGGTCCGGGGGCCTGCTCCCCCGAAAATTTTTTGAAAATTTACATGTTGTTGGCCTATTGGCTATTGTAGTGCTTCTTGAATAATTTTCAGCCCAATTTTGTTTAAAATTTTTGAGCCTAATTCTGAGTGCTTTACCAAATTATGAAATGAAATGTTGTGTGGTTTTATGGCGCTTTATAACTACTAAGGTCCTTTAGCGCCTGGACTAAATTTTGTCAAGAATTCACGGACATATTTTTATTCTCTGTTCATTTCATCCTCCGCGCTACACTTAATTGCTGAGCGTTTAGCAAGTGTAACAGCAGATACCAGTTTTACAGTCTTTGGTTCGACCCGACTGCGAATAGAACCCAGTCTACCAGTTTCCAAAGCGAACGCTCTTAAGGTCCAAATTATGATGCAATTTGTTCCACATTTTCGATTATGCGTGCTTTTGGCAAAAGGCAGGGGTCGGCATCGTTTTGCAAACAGTGTGCCAATTTGTAAAATTTAATGTCTGAATCAGACTTTCTTAACCAGGGGGTGCGAGAAACGTTCCTAGGGGGTGCGGGATTGATGAACATTGCTTCTTTATAGGACAGCTGAATAATTTTTTTGCTCTCTACTAGATTTTGCGTGGAAAATTGGATATTTGCGGACAGGAGCGTATTTAGGGGGTGTGACATTGTATCATGCCCCTCCCTTTTGACTCTGCCTATAGGTAAAAAGAACAAAATTAATGGTGCTAAGTGACTGAAATGCCAGACTCTTTTCATGGCTTCCATAGGTGGGCACAAATCGCTAATCCGCTAATTAGCGAAGCTAATTTTTTCACTAGCGGATTAGCTGTTCAGCTAACGTTCAAAAATGTTAGCGGACTGGTTATCGAGGCTAATTTTTTCAGCCAATCCGCTAGAATAAGAATGGTTGCTACAGCGGTTTTAGTAAAGAAAAGCTTTTAAGCTGCCATATATTCCCGTTTTTTGTATCAGAGAAATATCTACCGGCACTTTTCTAGCTAAGCGCTTAAATCAAGCAATAATAACTCCGTCAATGACATAATGCTGAGCTTGCGCAATCACTGTTTCGACATTTTGGAGCTGAGAGGTTATAGACCGGCAGCTGAGAGGGATTAGCATACCTTTTCTATATTACCCCCTTGAGTACTACGTCAAAAACCATCGGCGAAAAGTGATTTCTACCGGGTCAAATTAGATGTGTTTGGCCGTAATCGGGGCCCAAAACAAAAAAGCGCAAGCGTACCTTTTTTACGTACCAAATGAAACCTAGTGGAAACAAAAGCTTGCATTGACCAGATCACGATATGGTATGTGACAAAAATTTTTCGGCTGCTCCACTCCCGACAGAAGTCCCCGAATTTCGACTGATGACGTCACAAAGGTATGCTAGCGTACCTTTTTTAGGTACCACATGAAATTTCGTGCAAGCGAAAGCTTACATTGCACTGATCACGAAATGGTATGTGACAACCAATCAATCAAAGGTTTATTTGTGCTCTCTGTAAGAAATTTACGACGTACACGAAAAATTATTTGTAGCACCAGGAGATGGTGAATATGACCATGCGGTCTTCGAAGTCAACCACCACCAGTGAGCAGGCATAGTATTGTTGGAATATGATGATCAGCTTACATGTTGAAGTACAAACACAAAAAAACACCCAGCAGGGTAAAGAAACTAAGAAAACTATATAAATCAAAATTGCTCAATGGTTTCTTCAGGCGATATGAGCAAATCTTGGACTAAAAATTTATGACGTCACAATTCAAACTTTGGGGGCTTCTGCCGGGGGTAAAGCAGCCAAAAAATGTTTTGTCACATACCATTTTGTAATTAGTGCAATGTAAGCTTTCGTTTGCACTAAATTTCATGTGACACCTAGAAAAGGTACGCTATCAATATTGGACGTCATCACTCGAACTTTGGGGGCTTCTGTCGGGGATAAAACAGTCGAAAAAAGTTTTGTCTCATACCATTTCGTGATCTGGTCCATGTAAGCTTTCGTTTCCACAAGGTTTCATTTGTACGTAGGAAAGGTATGCAAGCGTTTTTTTTTTTTTTTGAGCCCCCATTATTACGGCCAAACGCATCTAATCTAACCCGACAGAAATCACTTTTCGCCGATGGTTTTTGAGGCAGTACTCAAGGTCGCAGTACAGAAAAGGTATGCTAGCCCCTCTCAGCTGCCGGTCTATCAAGTTTCTTGCATTTCGCAAAGGCGCGATAATCAGACATGGCCAGATTGGTCAGACCGACGCATTTTAGTATAGGCCTACTGTGCTTATTTCCCTGCTCTACTTATTTCGGCAATGTGCTTATTTCAGTACTGTGCTAATTTTACTGCCGAGTTTATTTCAATGCTGTAAGTTCTTTCTACGTGTGCCCAAAACCTTGACAATATACCGTGGTATTAAATAAACTTTTGGAAATTGCGTTGATACGATATTGTTTAGACTTGGCTGATCAACTGGAAAACGCGATATTAAAATGATTGCTTCAAGTTACAAAGTTGATTTTTCGTTGTTTCTGTCTCGAATTATAATTTTATAATTAATTAGCGGACTAGCGTTAGCTTCCGCAAACGAAAAACTCGTGTTATCGGATTAACGTTAGCTAAGCTAATCTTTTTGGTTATTTTTATTTTTTTATTTATTTAGTTGCATACCGGTATTTATCCTTCTGTCACGAGAAAGCGATCAAAGCGCTATACGAGCTCGCTTAGGAGTTAGTTAGTTGCATATTTATCCTCCTATCACGAGAAAGCGATCAAAGCGCTATACGAGCTCGCTTAGGAGTTGCCAGCCATCTGTCTACCACACCAAGATGGGGGAATCCCGCTAAGTGCCCTTCTCAACGGCACAACAAGTAAACTTGCCGGCTTGTTCTCCACACTGTCCCTTAAATGCTGAGCATCAAGCAGGGAAGCTGTGAATACCAATTTTCAAGTCATTGGTTTGATCCGACTCGGAATCAAACCCGAGTCTACAGCTCAAAAGACAGACGCTCTATACCACTCGGCATCGGATTAGCTGATAGCGGAGCTAATTTTTGCGTTAGCTGAGCCCACCTACTGTATGATGGCTTCTATAGCTTACGGCAAGGGGCGGATTCAGGGGGTAGGATGAGTTCGATAGCGATAAGTCTTACGCCTTAAGCACGCATAATTAAAAATATGAACACAAAATGCATCATATATGGCGAAGCACTCAGATTTAGGGCCAAAAATTTTAAACAAAATTTGCGTGAAAATTATTCAAAAAGCACTAAAATAGTCATTACAGCATGTAAATTTTCAAAATTTTCCGAGGGAGCATGCCCCTGAACCCCCTAGAGCCTTTCTTGTTACTCAACTAGCTTCAAATTAGTTCTGCCGAAAAAATTACGTCTGAAAAATATGTGGAAGTTATCGCCCCCCACAGTTTTAAGTTTCGTTTTGTTGCTGTCTGCGAACGTGATGATCTTTTTTTGGTTTTCATCGGTAATTTTCAACTCTAAATGGGGGTGCGAGAATTGGTTGTTGGTTCAAAAGGGGTGCCAGCAAGTGAAAAGGTTAAGAACCACTGGTCTAAATGTATGTTTGCGTGCCAATAAAAAATTGCGTTATATAACCGCGTAAAAGACTTCTCACGCTTGGCGACACATTCTGCAATGCAACTTTGTTGCTACTTTCCGTACTCTACTTTGATTTGTACTGCAAACGACTTTTTTAAAATGCTACTCTGTTTTTCATAACGAGAAACCTCCTTTTCAAAAGCTTCATTCTTCTTCGAATCGTCTCCAAATAATTTTTTGCGTTCGGTTTTGAAATGACGTTTATTTCTTGAGGTAGGCAAGCGACATTTTCACTGCAGAGTGTACATACTGCTCCGTCATTACGACAGACAAACCAAAAAATATCTGCATTCCACGACTCTTGAAATTGTCTCGCGTTTAATTTTGACCTCTTGGCCACAGACATATCGCGGTTAACTTCTAGGTTACTAACTGCATAAAGCGCAAATATACACTAGTCACAAAACAATAGTAATGAAAATATATTGCCGACTAAACAATAAAACACAACACAGCAAATTAACCACTTGTTTCGCCCTCAATGTAATTTTTTTTATTTTAACATTTAAAAAAGTTTTCGGAGATTTTTCACGACTCCGCGTGCCGTAAAAAAACACGTCGCGCGCCATGATTGGCACGCGTGCCGGGGGTTGCCGACCCCTGGCGTAGGCTTTTTGCTATCGAACAGACTCGAAATTATGGAAAAATTGTATACACCAAAAACATTTTCGAAAATGGCAGGTGGGAGGATGCATACCCCTCATCCTTTCCCTCTGAATCCGCCCCTGGTCATAAGCTACAAAAACCATCGAAAAAGTCAGGCATATTTTAGTCACTATGCACCATTGTATTTGTTCTTTTTTACTGAAAGGCAGAGTCAAAAGGAGGGGGCATGGCACAATGCCTCCCTCCTAAATACGCTCCTGATGACAGCACTCCATCTAGTTTGTGACATGATTATAATTGGAAAAGAGTTAACTATTGCTTTTAGCGCTATTGATAAATTAGTTACTTTCAGAGCTGGATGTCTCGAGACGTGTCTCGGTCTCCAGACACGTCTCGAGACTCGTTTTTGAGTGTCTCGGTCTCGCTATGCCAATGTCTCGGTATCGGACCTTGAAAGTCTCGGACAATGATCTTGTCTCGAATTTTGACTTTGAAACAGCTATCAGGTCTTTGATAGGCAATCAACAACAATACGTACTTGATGTAATCAAAGTAAAAAATTGTGCATTATTTCGCATTTTGGAAAAACAATTGGCCACATTTTGTTACGTTGTTAGGGCCTGCAGAATTGCAGGCTTTTGCTTTCTTTTTGAGAGCAATACATATAGAAACCAGCCTGTTTCAACCATTAAGCACATGCATTTGATACTCGGTCTAGTCATACCGAAGACTCAAAGAAAGGTAGGCCTATCCAAAAACCACCCAGCTTAGCGCTCAGCACCAGGATTAGTGTGGAAAATGAAACAGAAATAGTAAAATATAAATCAGATAAAACATGTAACAAAACAGTCCTTCCGCTAGAAAACCTTTTCCTTTTGCTTGTTTTGGTTTAAGTGGTCATTCTAAAACAGTGGTTTTGGCTTTTTCCACACCAGAACCCGTTTTGCTACGCATGATAGCCGCACGATTCCTTATGGAAATTTGATGACTCTGGAAACGAAATTTTAAAGTTAGCGGTATCGGCATTCGAAAATAAATTTTACAAAAATATTTTTTCCAGGCAAAAAAAATCAAATTTTGATTATACTCGCAGTATTACGCCGAGGCGTGTAACGAGTGGCGGGGCCCATCTCCGTGGCTATTAGCGCCTGGACAACACAGCCTCGAAGTTCGAGGAGATATCGTAGCGACGGCGAGTCACTGGCAAAATTGTGTCCGATTTGACCGGCCCAGGACGTGAACCCCTGACCTCCCGCATCAATAGCAATGTCTTAAGTCTTAACCACTGATTTAATCAGCGGTTTTTTTGTAGGCCTACATCGAAAGTTCTCGAGACCCTGGGAAAAAAGGCAAAGGACCTCTAAGTTGAAAACCTATTTTTCTACTAGGTAGACTCATGTTTTTTGTCTCAAGACAAAAAATGTCATCAGTAAATAATCTTTTGTCTTGATGGTTTGAGCTCTCTGGTACACTAGCGCTGACATCTTATTTAAAAATGATGACCGCATGATTTCCACCTGCATTGTGAAAAGTTGTTTGTGAGGTATCTCGTTGCTTTGTTGAGATTGGCGATGCAGTAAGGCCTATTCTGTTTAGAAATTTTAATCTCTTCATCTTGCTCTTTTGAATGTTTATTTCTTTCCATGACGTGGATTGGTTAGATTCTATGAACATCTGAGGATAATTTCATTCATTTTCAGCAGGCAGCAAGCTGATTCTGAAAAAGATTTGTTTTATCGTAGCCTATTCAGTTGATTTGGACGTCACTTTGATTGCATTCAAAATGCCGTCAGTTGCTATCGTAGCCATCTGATATTTCCTATCTGGTACTATTCATCTATTTCTTTTGTCTTTTTTCACTATGTTTCTGTATCTTTTTGCTCAACTTTCTGTTAGCTGTATTCACCTGACGAGCTCATAATGAGAGCGAAACCGGTCGTGGATTGCTATTTCTATCCGCAGCAACATTAATTATAATCTTGTCTTTGTTTTTCTTGGAATTAATCTATGAGCAAACTAAAACTCCAATTTGTCTGTTCTTTACTTCTCTTTCGTAACTGCTGTTCTTTTCACTGTATTAAATGCCCAAACGTCAGATTGAATAATTATGTTGTGTGGTTTTCGACATGGTCCTCCATGATTGTTATCACTGATGAGGGACGTAACCTGAAATAAAATGGTCCAGGTCTTATCTTGAATCACCAGGAAATACTGTATAAATATCGCATTTTTCGTTCTCCGCCTTGTGGCACAATAGCAGTTTTTTCTGCGTTTCTATAAAACAGCTGTTATGGCTTGACAAATTCTGCCGGATGAAGAAATTCGTCGGAATGTCATATAGGCCTATTTACGGTTAAAATATTCTCAACCTTTTAAGAACCCCTGATTCCAAAAGTCTCGTGTCTCGTCTCGGAACGTTCAAGTCTCGGTCTCGTCTCGACTTTTTGCTCCAAGTCTCGGTCTCGTGGTGTCAAAGTCTCGTCTCGGAGATATTGGCCGAGACTCCAGCTCTGGTTGCTTTTTTTAAATTTAGAGAAAACTGAAAAAGCGATTCCACGTTAGTAGGCTACTATCTGAAAGTCAAGAGAAGAATAGTAGCCTATGGTGAGATCTGGCATCCATGCGAATCTAGCATTATGAAATAATATCGAATAATAACCAAAATCTAATAATCTGGATATTGAAGATCTCCTCTCTACCAAAGTTATATCAATATCTAATAAAGTGAATAAAATAATATCTGATTTAATTGATCTAATAAGGTATTTGCAGTATGCTTTTTTGAATGATGTGGAAGCGGCATACTTTTCGCGCTTCCGCTTCCATTAAAATATGGCCGCTTCCGCATCCCTGGTCAGGCCTAATTGCAAACGGCAAAATCGCGACTTTTTTTAAACTATCTTGGTTGAAAAAGTTGCAAGGGTCACCTTAACATTTCGACCACAAGAAGTCTCGTCAGCCTTGCTATGTGCTGCCTATCCAGGCTAGACTAATTTTAGATTGTCGGTCTGTCGTGGACGCTACGTTCGGCCAGCCCTCACTGAGCGATCATAAACGAACGCTCAAAATTTCTTGAAACAGCAATTTCTAATTAATAACTTTAAGCAGTTGAATCTGAGCACAGCACTTCCAATTAAAATGAGCAATCAATGTACATTATACAGTCCAACAAGATTTTTTACCACTTCAAGCATTTATATTTCCAAGCAATATTTTTGAGCACAACAATTTATATTTCGACCCGTCTGGTCGAAGCGCTTATCGTGAATGAAGCGAAATTAGCAATCCATGAAAACGCGGCATGAAAACGTCTGGAAGACCTGCTGTAACACCGAAATCTTCTCGCGGTAAAAAGGGATTTAAAGTTTTAACCAAGTCACATTACTCAACCAACAAAATATAGGCCTACCGAACTATGCGCGTCCGTAACAACTGTAAGGAATCTTTCTAACATTGTTCAATATTCATCCTAAACGTCGAGAAATTATTTCTTTTCCAGGTTGTTCTCTCCCATTAGCAGGATGCTCCCTCCGCATTCGCAGTTAAAACTTATAGGCTTTTCACTGACGAGATTTTCTACACAGTGAAGTCTAACCTATATGTCCAAATCGGTGAGACTTGTCTGGCATGAGGTTAAAATACTGTTTTAAAACTCCACACAACTGCAAGCCTGATATAAAATATGGCAAAAAGAACGAAATGTCAGCCTTGATGAAGAAATAAACAATACTGCGATAAACCAATACGCACTGAGCGACAGTAAATATAAGCAAGCACCCAATTCAAACTCATGCAATAAATTAATATGAAAGAATAAAAGACATGGTGCCATCACCTCACTATGAGACGAGCTTCCAGCGACTTCCAAAAACCTGCAAACTGCTATGAGCCTTTATTTTCATAAGCATATAAGCATAACTAAGTAGTAGCACCATTTCGCTGCAATAAGTACATAACTGCTTTAAAGCAACCTCATTACACAAAATTTCAAATTTTTTAAAGCCAGAAAATGTAAAAAATTACATTGACATCAACATGGAATACTTTGTCTAAAGCTCATAAATAAAGTAATCAGCATGATTTTTCTGTAAACACTGAACGTAACACTGCAATATCATAACACTACACACAATTGGCACAGCGCAACCGGCTATCTTTCTTATCAATCGCTAAATATTCTTTCTGATCGTTAAGTTGAAATAATTCAAAGCTAAAAATCTGTACAATCACAACCACAGGCTAGGAAGACTTCTCATTTATCAAAACTTTACTCTCCAACTTTTCGTGCGTTTGATGTCACGAACTACAGGAGCATTTCTTCACACCATGAAGATTGACAATAACAAGAAGTTAAGGCTCGAAAAGATTACAATATAATCTCATGTGATCAACATACTCATAGAATGCTTGACTAAAAACACCTACATCACACAGAGACCGTACTAACTGGATATAAAAGATTGCTACATATTTAATGAGATTAAGTCTCTCATAATACACCGGGTCATCTCAGCAGCAACGACCGCAGCTGGTTTCGATGTCTCTAAGTGTAATGCAAAGATGAAACTTTTACCTCATAACGCAACTTAGTTTTGAGAAACAAAAATTTTTGAAAAGTATACGAAAAAATTGACGGTAACGTGGTTCGACCACAGTTGAACCTAGATTATATCAAGCAAAAAGCAATGTTTGTGAAGATGAGAGAATATGAGAAAATCATTAAATATGGTAAAGCTTTTAAGCTTGCAATTGACAAAGACAGAAAAATAACAAGTTGCAAAAATAAATAAAATTGCGTGGAGTAAAACTAATATTTAAATCCATATTGACACGTATTTAGAATAAGCAAAAGCAATTGAACTGAATCATATCTATATGAGCATTGTGCACCAGGGTTGGGAATCGATACCCAAAAAAAGTTAAGAAATAATCGATATTTGATAGTTCATCAAAAAGTAAAGAAATTATCGATTTTGATGGTAGTTTAAAAAAGTTAAGAATAAAGAATATTGTAATCGATATTCGATATTGCACTGAGCACTTAGCAGTGTACGCCAACCATTTTTTGTGATGTCCTCACAGTCATGCGGTAACTTACATACAAACGACGGACATAGCATATGCGAAGCAACTTTGCTATCAACAATCTTTTTTTTTGTTTTTTTTTTTGGCACAATAAAAAAAATTTATCAGCAAAATCAAGGAAATGACATACCGACGATTATTTTAAATTCACTTAAGTGAGATAAAGCAACCTGGACAAAAAGAATCAAATATGGAATTGGGCCGAAAAAAAAAAGGAAAGACAAGGCCATATTCGATACTCATTCAAAAAAGTAAAGGCTCCAGTGCATTCGATGAACAAAAAGTAAAGAATATCGCAACCGAATATCAATTACAATTGATTTTTCCCAACCCTGTCGTGCAATAAATGGCATTCATATGCATGCATATCGGCAGGCCCTAAGAAGAAACGCGAAAAGAGGTTCATGAAAGAATACAACACGAGGGAGTTTCGTCTTAAAAACAAACGAATATGATGTCATAAATTTCCCAGCAAATTTGAACATATGTGTGATGTCATATCACTTAGGTTTTCAAAAGCAACGCCACAAGAAATGCACATTTGTGGAGTGCTGGAAGTAGAGAACAAAAAATCAGTATGCTCGTTTTCTGATAATAAGGGACCTATTAAATGATCTAAACTGTTGTCTTTCGCTTCTGAAGTAGCGTTACTTTTCGCGTGACATCTATGCTTTTTCAAATAAGTGTCTACTTTAAAACTTTTTCCACATGCTTCGCATTGATAAGGTCGCTGATCTGAATGAATTTTAACATGGCGAAGGTAGTGACTGTTGCGGTCAGTAGAATAGCCACACAACACACAGTTGTAGCGTTTCGTACTTGTTGAACTACCAGACGCTTCGACATCAACTGGAACAGTTGGCAATGGACCATCATTAGTCGTGCACTTGAGTTGAAAAGCAACCGCATCACCCTCACCAAGTTGCTGATTCAAAAGCCTAAACAACAAACACACCGTACATATCTTCAAGAAAACAATACATATAGTACAATATAATATAACATAGTTGTTGCTACTCTGTGGTTACTAGCTCCACCAAAGTTACAAAAAAAAAAAATAACTGCTCAAAACACATGATTAATAGTGATAACATATTGATATTACTTTATATCATAACGACGTGGACCAACTGCTGATCGTATTCCATTCAACTGACACTGATTTGTAATCTCATCTTTGCTTAAACCATGTCTTGATAAATGACGCCTGGAATGAAAAGGTAAAGCACTCAAGAATACAGGTAGGAAGCAAATTAAACAAGCTATAAAAACAAATCAATAAATGCTGCGAAGATGTCTTAAAAAGAATTATATACATGACGACCACAATTTGAGACCACAGCACAGCTTATCTCGGGGTCTATGATCATACTTGTAGGTCCATGATCAACAGTGGTAGTGTACGCAAATGTAGGGACAAGATCAGCGTCGATGATCAAAAACTGCTTATAGAAGACACACACGTAAACTAGGATTTAAAGCAGTTCTATTTGGGTAGAATTATTTGTTTCCAAAACTCATCCACTACTAACGTCAAATTTAATGGAGCATTCGGGCAGTCGGCTGAAAAATGCTGAACAATTTCTTGCAAACCGCAACGATATTGTAGCATCTCACCTGAAATGATCACTTCTTCCGGTCCCGTATCCACATATAAAGCACTTTAAAGGTTTGACATCCGAATGTATAATTAAATGTCGCTTGTAATGATCGCTTCGATTCGTGCAGTACTGGCAGATATCACATTTGTACTTCACTTCCTCCTGACCATAAACTGTAGGTTACGAAAGAATTCAGTTGAAACATAAAGGTGGATAATTTCGTTCATACGAACGCCTTGGCTCAACAGAGTTTGACTGATAACACAGAACACTGCTTTCAACTTCCAAAGTTGCCAATCAACTTTTGTGAAGGCGTGGAGTAGACTTTTGTGAAGACTTTTGCGAAGGAGTACGAGGACCTCTTTTGTGATAGCCCATAACTCAGGCATGTCAAACATACGGCCCGCGGGCCGCACCCGGCCCGTTTAATGATTTAATCCGGCCCGCCATTAATTTCTGAGTAGCCTATATCAAAAAAAGAAGAGAGTCTCTAGCTCATTTCTATCAAAAGTTAATGATTTTTTATATTAAATACAAATCAAGTGCTTCCTACGGCAGCCGCAGGGCAGTAAATGTGAAAAAAAACTCACGTCCAGCATGCGACGTGACACGAGCTTTGCCCATTTTTTCCAGAAGAATTAAGTACTTTCAAAATATTTGAGTTTTTATGCTTATACAAGGATAAACTCATTATTAAAGGTTGTAGTAAAATTATTTGTTACATAATAGAAAAAAAGTATCACAACGTAATGAGCAATGTGGCATAACATTCGAAAAAATATTCAAAGTTATCGCAAGAAACTTAAATAGAAGAAGGTACCACTGTGCAGAGCAAGTAAGTTATCAATCAACACACCTTTCCCAAAATGGCACTATCAAAAAAAAAAAGAAAAGTGAACACGGAGTGCAGAGTTTTCAAAGAAAAATGAACTGAAAATTAGTTATTCACAGAAGTGGATGCAAAGCCAGTGTGCTTGGTATGCAATCAGCAAGTTGCAGTGTTCAAAGAGTTTAATATTCGGCGCCACTACGAGACTCATCATAAGGACAAGTATGACCACTTTATTGGAAAAATAAAGAAAAATGAGATAAAAAGGATCCCTTTCATCTGTTATTAGAATACGTAGGGATAGGTTACAAATTAATTCAGGCTGAAGAATAAAACACAGAACTGAAAAACAAAGCTAAATATTTGGAGTTGACATTCTTTTACTGATCCGACCCACCTGAGAACAAAAAGTCTCGATTCGGCCCCAGAGTCAAACTGAGTTTGACATGCCTGCCATAACTCATGCTCGATAGCAACATTTTTCTAAAACATTTTCAGCGCTTCAAAAACATTCGATAAATCTCCAAATCAAATCCTTTTGCATTCATAGGGAATTTAGCGGTATATGCAAAGTTGCATACCGATCCCTGGAAGTAATACTGAAAACCAAACTAACTGAGTTTTGTAGGTACCTCACGATAATTTCTTACGTGAGAAGTTATTTACCTAACTGGAGGTCCAATTTAAGCTTACGGTTGTAAATTTAAAGAGCTCTAAAAAACACTTAAAATGTTAGGATATGAAGCTTTTTTTTCAATGACGATAATCAAATGCGTTGATTAGTCAAAACAAGAGGTTGCTACCTAGCAGCCGTTAGCGCAGTAGAGTAAACTCAATGAAAACAAAAAAAAAACAGTAAAAACCTGGGAATTTTCTTGATATTTGTATCGGATTTTTCTGGATTTTTTCGGAGGAGGACAAGCTGCTGTCGAACCCGAAATGAGCGGATCGTGATGACCTCCGTTCGTTAAAACATCTAAATTACTATTTCCGTCTACAAACAAAACGAATTTAAAACCAAATAACGTGCTTTTATTGCTTTTACTGTAGTCGGAAGCATTCGAGCAGCTTTGCTGATACTTCTAGTGGAAATTTAAAAACCACCTGACCAGCTTTTAAAAATAAAAAACACCAAACAGATTCAAAAAAGAATGGGATAAAAACTAACAAAATGGTTCCACTGTTCGATTAGTGTTGGCCATAATTTGCGGACCACATGATATTACAACTTACTAAAAAGAACCGTCTTTTTAAAAAGGAAATCATTAAAAAAACTTTGGTGGTATCCAAGATTTTTACTCAAACCCAAATTGAAACATTTCTTAAAAGGGATAGCGGGCGCTAATTGCATATGAAAAAAAAGTCCACGTAATTAACAGGATTTAATCCACAACTTTTTCAAAAAATATGCACCCAGTCGTCGACATATCTAGAAGTGTAATTTTATTCGTAACGTTGTATTACCATTGTTTTTATCACTGATAGTTGCGTTAGCCGGCCATTTGTAATTGACAGGGTTGACCATGGTTGGAAGACTTCGGGCGTGACTGGGAAGAGATATTGATAATTTCCATGATTCTGCAAGCAAATCATACAATTATATGTTTTTGCTATAAGGAGAGTCTCGTCAGCTTTGCTATGCACAGCAAATCAGGGCTAGACTCATTCCAAACTGTAAAAACTCTTGTTAAGGGATGAACAATGTCTCAAAGAGTCTTTACAGTTTGGAATGAGTCTAGCCTGGATTGGTTGTACAAAACAAGGCTGGCGAGACTTTTCATACAATTATATTTTCCACAACAGTATCTTGGCTGCTGCCATAACACACTCACTTAAGATAATGTAGATGTCAAAAGGAACATTTTTTTTGTTTTTTATAAGCGAAATAACATTGGCACTGGGTAAGAATTTGAAAAACACACAAATTACAAAACAAGGAACTCTGCGTTGTAACCATTTTGAGTAAAAACCTTCTACTGAGCCAGTAAGTGTACTGATCTTTCAAACTGAATCACCTTAGCCAAAACGATTGATCAAGCGTAGTGAACAAAAATCAAAGGGTAGTAAAGTCAGAGCGTTCACAAAAAAAAAAAAAAAACGAATGAAAAGCGCTGAAAATATAACTCAAAGGAAAAAAATAAATCCAATCTTAAGCCTACAAAAAAATTTAGAGACCATGCAATTTATTCATACCAGAAAAAAAATTAAGTTATTTAAGCTAAGTAATACTCATAAATCCTAATTTTATTCCAGATAGACCTTTCTCCATTGCATCTTTACTGTGGTCTGCATCATCACATATAGTTAGATCTTGAGCATTTATAGTTCCTGTAACAGCAAAAGCACCAGAGGCTAAACCATAAAATAACAGTTACTACCACTGTTCCCTCCAAGTTTTTAGTCAGTGCAAATTTGCCCAAATATAAACTTCCATAAAAAATTTGTCCATAGATTTTGGGGGTTTAAAGAAAGTTTGATTTACTTTTTGCCTTTAAGTTGAGTTTCCAGAGGATGAAATGTTTGTTTTGCACCAAAATTTTGAAGACTTTGGTTTAAATTTGGCCAAAAACCACCATTGCAGGAAACAAACTTACAAAAAAACGCAAAATTTTGCCCAAAATTTCTCATTTTTCTCAAATTTCGCACCTTAGAGGGAACAGTGGTTACTACACTGCAGCAACTTAACGGCAAAAATTCTTTTTGAAACATATTCAAAGACAAAGAGAAAGTATTTTTACTCGGTGGTCTGTTGTTACAAATCACAAACAGAACAAGTCTTGTTTTCAGAAATTCAGCATCCGGTACCGGTACTTGCCTACTCATACTGATACGGTACTACCCAAGCTCCGTGGTTCAATTTTTCTATTCAAACTGCAGCCCTGTCATTCCCAAGAAGTGCACTGTAACTTGGCTGTTTAAACTATATTAAAGAGATAATAAGTAATATCAAAAACTTACTGGTGTCTGTCAGGAGCGACTTCCCCTCTAACACTGGAGGATCTTGCACAGTAAAATGTATATGATTAAAAGCCAGCAAGTCAGACTCTCGATCTTGAAGTACCGGATCTTCACATAATCTCGTAGGTTTCGTAGTTTTTCTTTTTGATGACATGATAAATACTATTATTTGGCCCACAGTTTAAAAAGAAACATGCCTAAAAACAAAACGCATATTCAGCTATCTATGGTTTTGCTTGGCAATGTCAATACAAAAAAGCAGAGGCGAGCGAGTTTACAACACAAATAATGATCATAGTAACTTCATCGTATAGGTTAACATAGGTCGTATAGGTTTCAAATGTTCGGTTATTTAAACGCATTTAATTACACTCCAATTGGAGTTGCCATAATCCAGTTATTGATGCAAGTAAAAGACTTAGCTGTAAACTGGTGTTTAAAAATGTAGCAAAGTGAGAACAATAACAGAAGAGGAATACATACAACCAGTAAATTACAATACCTACCCCGTACCCAACATTCAACATCACCACAGTTGCATATTGTAACTGTGGTGATATAGCATATTCGCTCTAACTGAATCTAGCTATCGAGCATTTTCTGAATTACTGATCTCCACGATTATTGATCAGTATCCAACATCCATAGTTTAGTTTAGCAAACCACATTAGGCTAAATAAAAGCTGCAACAGTCAAATTCAAAAAACGGCATACAGTTAATAGGCTACTAAGTACCGTACCAGCATTCTGAATCGCAATTCACACTGTATGACCAAATACCAAAAAACGCGTAAATACCAACCTCACATTAACATGTAAAAAAGCATAACATATTTCGTTCATGCTAGCACACTCAAGTGATGAATACAATCTTTAACAGAGCAAAATGAATTTCAGTGGTAGATAAGCAATTTTTACCACAGAAGCAATGCAAGCAATAATTTCAATTACATATATACTGCAAAATATTACTGGTTATTCTTTGCAAAAAACAATTTTGCTTAACGTAACAACATGTTGAGATATAAGACGTATCATAGCAGTTTTTATACCCAGAGAGAAAATTTTTTCATTACAAAACTGTAGCTAAATGCAATTTTTTAAATATCGGTACTGAGATCTGTTGTAGCAATTTAAAACCAAAAACTTCTTCAGTTTTCAATAGTCATAGTAAGATACAAATTATAAAAATTGCAGTCATATGAAAAGCTAAATTTTGTACACATGGCAGCAAAAACACTAGCTATATGTGAATGTAAAACTTTACAATGAAATGACTACTTGGCAATTAAGAGCAACCAATACATGATGTTAAAATGTTTAAATATCCTGCTATTGGTAATTTTAAAAAGCATTACCAGTTCATTAACCTCTTTACAATTTGCAGAAAAAGTATAGAGGACATTCCACAATTTTAAAAACAGGAGCTATTGTGAAGCAGGCTCAACAACTGGTACAAAAACACAGCTACCCATTAACTATCAAGCTATTAAAAGTAGAATAAACATGAAAGTCTAAAACTAAGCAGTCAGGAATGATGTATAACTATTTGCTATTTGCAATTGATGTCCGCAAACAACATTTTAAACTATGATCATTTATTTTATGGTAAAAACATTACTCTTAAAATGGTTAGCAATTTTTGTTGATTGCTTATCATCACAAATAGAATTAAAAACATAAGGGTGAATATAAAACAAAAAGATTCAAGTAAAAAGTAGATAGCAAAGACTTGAAATATTCTACAAAGTAAAAATGAATTTGCTGGGCGAAAACTTGAATGTTCATAAGTAAAGATTAACCAATTTTTTAAATTTTAGTAAAGAAGTCTGGCAAATACATACAATTACATTATTTAAGAAGTCAAAAAAAGAATAATCAATTGATTGATCTACAATTGAATGTCAAATAAATCACAAGCACCCTCACTCTCATCAAGATTAAAACAATATTCCTGATCAGTTGGTAAGGGAGATAAACTAAGAAATGGCTCAAATGTGTCAGAAAAGCCCAATTCATCCAAAAATCCATGTTCTGTACCAGAACCATTCAATGGTAACATATCTGGATTGTCAGGCACTTGGTTAGTTTCAGCACTTGCAGGTGGAGGCACCGGCAAAACCACAGGTGGATAAGTTGAATCTTTATTGACAAGCAGCACAGATATTGGACCTGAGGTAGACCTTAAATGCACCTGGTATTTCTGTTTTCCATCTGTACATTCAGGAACAGGAACTTCAAGCTGAGTACCTGATGGGGCTTGTATTGACAAAAGAGTGCTATCTTGAAAACAACGACATACATCTTCATGAGTGACATAAGCCAATCGATTATTATCAGCATCATCAGTAACATTTCTTATACTTTGATGAATCCAAGTTGTTTTATTATCTATATCAACCTCAAGTTTTTCAAGTTCACTTATCTCTTTCCGAAGTTTGTTCAGTTGTGCTGAAACATCTTGACTATTGCTATCACTCACACCACCTTTCCATTGTATGCTATTTTTTGATCGTTTCTCAATTAAACCAATACCTTCCAAAACGTTGGTGATGTCATAAATTCGACGTTTCTGTCGCACCGCTAATTGATCAGCAGCCACTTTTAAATCCAAAACACCATTCTGTGCATTTTTTAATAAGTCAACAAATTTTGTGGTTAATAATCCCAATGATTTTTCTTGTCGACTTGTGGGGTTGTGGCCAGGCTCTGACATAATGGCAACAGGACAGTTTCACTCTTGATTCCTCAACTGATTTATAGATATAGCACAAAATATGATAAATTCTTAAAACGAACGACCTAAAGCACACTTTGCAGATGATATATATCGTCGCTCTTTTCTTTTAAAAACGTTTGGACTCTACTTAAAGCTTTTATTACTTATGTTTGTCCTAAATTGAAATAAAATTTTCCAGTATGAAATCCTTATCTTAAAAAAGACATACTTCTTTTGGAATCAGCACAAAAAAAGTTTACCCGTAAGGCCTAAATATACTTGTGCACAACAATATACCTCTTGACTCCTATGCTGATCGTTTAAATGAATTAGGTATTACTATTAAGCCACTAGAATACCGTAGATTAGAATTTGATATTATTCTTATGTTTAAAATTTATCACAACCTTTCTGATTTACCTTTTGACAAATATTTTGAACACTGTATAATACAAATATTTAGTCGGCAGCGTGGCGTAGTGGTTCGGAGCGTCGTTTTTACGACGACCATGATCGCAAGGTTAATGGTTCCACTCCCAACCTAGTCTCGTTGTTGCGTCCTTGGATAAGATGCTTCACGATGATTATCTCTGCTTGGTGGAATCTGGCAAGCAGCAAATTAAAGAAGTCAGAAGAAAATTCAACCGGAAAACTTGGAAACAAAGGTAACTCCTAAGCGAGTCTGGATTCGTCCTACGCATAGCGCCTCCTTCGCTTTCTCGTGATAGGAGGATAAAGATGAAGAAACTCAAGAAACTGTAGTAGAATGTACAACTTTCATTCTCATAATTTTAAAAATAAATCCAAATTTTGTGCCCATTAAAAATAAATCCAAATTTTGTCGGCAGCGTGGCGTAGTGGTTCGGAGCGTCGTTTTTACGACGACCATGATCGCAAGGTTAATGGTTCCACTCCCAACCTAGCCTCGTTGTTGCGTCCTTGGATAAGATGCTTCACGATGATTATCTCTGCTTGGTGGAATCTGGCAAGCAGCAAATTAAAGAAGTCAGAAGAAAAATCAAGCGGAAAACTTGGGAACAAAGGTAACTCCTAAGCGAGTCTGGATTCGTCCTACGCATAGCGCCTCTGTCGCTTTCTCGTGATAGGAGGATAAAGATGAAGAAACCCATACCGGTACTAACCAATATTGCAATTTCTTCTTTATACATATTACTAAACAGTTAAAGTTTGGAATAATCTACAGCACCTCATGACTTAGTTTCTGCACCCAATATTGTTATATTCAGAAAGCATTTGAAACACTTAAACCTTTCTTCTGTAGCGTCTCTTACTTTTTAATTTATAGTATTACAGTTTTACTCACTGCACAGTTGCTGTCGCTTGTTGTTAATATTTAGCTACTCTGGACAGTTAAGTCCTAGGTTTACTTGATTTACCTTGTTTTAATGTGTTATTTACCCTCACATGTTAATGTGCTTTGGTTTGTGACCTAGCATTTTTGTGTTGTATCATAAACAAATAAGCAAGCATAGGCCTAGTGATTTCCCTAACGTGCGAATTTTTTCCAGGTTGTCCATACATTTTTTCTCCCCAGCAAAGTAGGCTAGTTCTGTGTGAGTGGTTTTTTTTTGATTTTTTGCGAAATCATTTCCAGATACCTACTGAATACTGATAACTCATATAAAATTTCAGCTGATAGCTTTAACAACTCTTTGTTTTCTAACGAAAAGCAGACATTGGGGAAAAAATTCAGACAGTGGGGAATTTTCCTAATGTCTGTATGAATGTTGGTGAAATTTGTACACCTTTAAAATCTCGTATTATCGCCATAATTTCAAATATTTTTTTGATTTACTAGCATGATAGTAATTTCCTTGCTATATCTAGGAAATTGAAGAAAAAGTTCAGGTGAAAACATCACAGCCTAATAACCTGATACCGGTAATGTTTTATATTGTCTAAAATTATGTTACTTATATATGATCAAGTATGTATCGATGAGTTTGCACTGTTTGAATACTGTAACCTGGTAACTGCTAATTACACCATGTCTAAAACTACAATACTTTTCATCACATTTCCTCAAGCTTTTGATTTTCTGATCAAACTAGATAAAACTGAAGCCCTCTGCTTGAATTATGGAGGTAAACACAATTAGTTAATGAATTTCTCATGCTATTTTCGCATGCATAGCCTATAAATTCCATTAACATTACAATTCCCTATAATTTTTTGGAAATTCTTCCAGGCTTTGATTAGGCTAATCCGTGCAACTAGTTTTGGAACTGTAATCCCAAATTCTATGATAAGAACCGAGATTGTTACAAACTGCTTGTACATATTGCTCATCTGCTCATTAGCTTTTCATATACAAGTGTGTGTTTTATTTTTCAGTTGACTTTCTTTTGCTTGTTTTTTCTTTATTTTTTTTCAATTGTCAAACCGGTATCTCTTGACCAAATTCCAGTGATAGAGTACTCCAGTACACTCGAATACAGCTTTTCTGAGTACTCATACTTGAACAACAACAACTTTTATTTTGCTTACTGAAGCTTAACAGCACAGTAATTAGGTAATGAATATTACACAATTAATAAGTTTCAAACAATTTTTCAAACGACTGGTAAAAATTGCTACCGGTAGTTTTTTAACGAAATAAAAAATTTATATACCGTCAACTGGGGTTACTTTGTACACTGGGGTAACTTTGAACACTGCGGGGTAACTTTGTACTCTATTGTGAACCACAAAGTCTGCTTTCACAGAAAAGCGTAATGGGTGGCGTAGGTGTACCGTTGGTAAAGCTTTGTCAGATTTGGTCGACGCGGATCCAAATCTAACCAAGGTAACTTGCGCCGTAGTCAAGAATGGTACCGGTAACCAATTTATAAATTTGCCAGTTCACATCACCAAAAAAGGGCAATCCAATTTAAATCACGAGCGGATCTTTCATTTCCCTACAATAGACACAGCACTTCTATTGTAATTACTATATTATTTGCATTAACAAATACCTCACAAATTTCACTCTCACCACATTCACCAGCCTCGTGTAAGTATATGTCATTGCAACCAGCCAAGCCCTGGATCAAATCCAATAAGTTGAATCGTTTGATCATTAATATGCGTACGCTTTCGATCGGCCATTCCCCAACTCAATCTGAAAAAAGCCTACACACGTTCCCCATGCTTCTTGCACGCCCACACCCCCTTCACTGGTCCTGTCCTCAGTTTTACAATTTTTGATTTGGAAGCTCTGCGAAAAAACAAGTGTACAAAGTAACTCCTTCAGAGGGCAACTTTGAACAGTTTAAAGTTAGAAATTCATTGCTTATGGAACTTGGTGAAGTGTACAAAGTTACCCCAAAATCGGGGCAACTTTGTACACAATAAAATATTATTTTTCTTGCCACGCTTGAAGTCCGTGTAAAAAAATTAGTATAACTTTGGATAGCTCCAGTCCCAAGTGTCAAGATCCGCACAAAAAAAAACTGGTCAACCGGTAGCATCAGAGAGCTAAGTTCTCACAAAGGGAAAAAATGTACAAAGTTGCCCCGGTTGACGGTACATCAGTTACAGTGTTCCCTCTAGAGTGAGAAATTTGAGAAAAATGCGAAATTTTTGGGTAAATTTTACTGATTTTGAACCAGAAATTAATATCATAAAATGCAAAACTGAAAAATTTAAACAAAGAACTTAAATATTTTAATGCAATACTGTAGCTTGTATCTTGGAAAAGCAAATAATGCAAAAAATTAAAAGGAGTCCTGAAAGTAGTGAAATCATTGGGCAAAAATTTCAATGAATTTATCATCAGGCAAATTCGCAATAGTCAAAATCCTAGAAGGAACACTGATTAGTTATATAGACCAGTGCGAGCTATAAGTAGCCTGGACAGTGAAAGACCATTTCATGGTCACCTAATCAAACTGCCCATTAAAACTTTTAATCTCAAGAAGTACGATACTCGTACTCAAACCTAAAAGTAGAGTAGGGGTAGTGATTAATTTGGTGACAGCTACCACCAGTGTTCCCTTTAGAGTGAGAAATTTGAGAAAAATGCGAAATTTTTGGACAAATTTTACTGATTTTGAACCAGAAATTAATATTATACAATGCAAAACTGAAAAACTTAAAGAAAAAACTTGAATATTTTAATACAAAACTGTAGCTTGTATCTTGGAAAATTAAATTTAATGCACAAAATTTGTAAAAGGGGTCCTCAAAGTAGTGAAATCTTAGGGCAACAATTTCAATGAATTCATCATTTGGACAAATTCGCACTAGTCAAAATCCTAGAGGGAACACTGGCTACCACTGTCAGTATTTTAGTGCCAACTGGCCAGGCCTGTAACTAGATGGGGGCCAGGCCCCCCTGTCAAAATTTTGGTCCCTTCTGTCAGATATAGGCTATTTTGCTTGCTTATTAATTAATTACCTACGATACAGAGCTAAAAATGTGCACTGGCAAGTTGGCAACTCAGAACACAGTAGTGGGTCTATTCAAGTAAAAGTCCCTGTGTCATAAACTGCAAAGCTCCACTCTCGCACAACCGGGAAGAGCGAGACTAGAGTAATAATCAGAGCAGCTTTATGACGACCGGGTCATACTTGGATAGAACCGCAGTAGTCTAGTCAGTATAGCTGCAAATAAGCCGGGTATAGTTAGCACTTAAAAAGGGAAATTAAAGCGAGTGTGGAGTTAGTGAGCCCCTATACTTCATCCACGTTCAAATTCCGGTTCCTCACGGGTCATCCTTTTTTTAGGATTTTGCGGACGCAGCCGCGAAATCCTCAGCGTCCTAAAAAAAGACCACCAGTAGGGGTAGTCCTTTTTTTAGGATCCTGCAAACGGTTTGCTTTTTCGAACGTGTTTTAGCATTGTCAGCTCCATTATGATGAGTTATAGCCAATAAACACCGGAAACGATCGATTTTCTAACCGCAACCTAACCAAAATCAATTTTAAATGCGTAAAATCCTTAGCGTTCTAAAAAAAGACCACCAGTAGGGGTGGTCCTTTTTTTAGGATCCTGTAAACGGTTTGCTTTTTCGAACGTGTTTTAGCATTGTCAGCTCCATTATGATGAGTTATAGCCAGTAAACACCGGAAATGATCGATTTTCTTACCGCAACCTAACCAAAATCAATTTTAAATGCGTAAAACGAAACGCGTCCTAAAAAAAGGACTACCAGGAGGGGTTGTCCTTTTCCTAGGATCCTGTAAACCAGGGCTACTCAACTATAATGAGTATCGGTACAATTAGAAAAGTTCATTATTTGCAAAGGTCTAGAAAAAATGTATAGCTGATTTGATTCCGGCAAAAAAACTGTACCAGCCGGTTGCCTGAATGATTAAAAGCATTGCTATCGGTGCGGGCATAGTTACCCTGTCCAAATTGGTAGGCCTGGAAATTGAACTCCAAACCACTCGCGCCGACAGCAATGCCTTTAATCACTCTGGCAAGCGGCTGGTAGGCCTATAGTTACCCTGTCCATAACCGGCTGGTTGGCCTAGTTGTCAAGCGCACGCTATTGGTGCAGGAGATCTGGGGTTCGATTATCCGTGCGGTCAAATCGGACTCAGCGTTGCCAACGGCTCGCCATCGTTGCCACGTTTCTTTGGATCTGAGTTGCCCAGGCAATAAGCCGCGGAGATGGGCCCCGCAACTCGTTACACGTTTCGGCGTAATACGGCGAGTGTAATGAAGATTTGATTTGATGCAACAGAAGCTTACGACACACGAATGACATCAAAAGCAATAGCGCGCGTTGCGCGTCATCGAGTGATGATCGAGCAGCGTTATTAACCAACTCCCAGCCTTTAAAAATAATTTTATTATAGATAGCTTAATCAAAGAAACGAGTGAAATAGTGAATTTGTGAAGCATAAATGCAAAAAAAAAACACTAAAACAGAAAAAATGTACACCATTTGTTCTAACTCTAACAACTTTGTTACACATAACGCAACGCGTTAACTGTGTTATCATCTCTATGATACGTAGAACCAGTGGTGAAGTGCAACCAAAATATTAGGGGGGGGAGGGGGGCGAGATGAAACTAGGACTAATTTTATTTACAGCCCTTGCCAGGGCCAAAAATGTTAGGCATATTCCAAAAATTGCAAGCCCATAGCAAGTGCTGCTACGCATATACGGTAGGCCTAAGCCATTTCTGTCCAACGGGGCTGCAAACTCGAGCTTGAACTAGGCGCTTTTTTCCGAACTCGAAATTAGAAATCGAATTGAAACTCGGTCTGAAAAACCACATCCTGGATTTAGCATTCAACTTGGCCTAAACTGTATAAAAGTGGCTTAAAACTCCGTGAAAACTACTTAAATGTTTATAGCATGAAATCGGTAACATTTACTGAACTCAGACTTACACTGACAAAAACTGAAAATGACGAAGTTGAACTAAAACTTGTAAAATGTTATAAAACTCCAACTCGATAAAAAATGTCACGAGTTTGCTATTTAGATTGGTATAATATTTACTTCCGATAAAGAAATATAACCCACATTGGTATAAAATTGTCTACTGACAAATAGCTTACATAGGCCTTCACGTTACATCAGCAGTGACTTACGCCTTGATGCCTGCTACCAATATAAATCGCGAATATCGCCGATTTTTATAGCTTTGAGCTCCTCGTTTGCTACCTACATTTCCACCAAATCATTTAAACGTGTTTGTCCCATTGTGTTTCTTAAAAAGCAGGGAGTCCAACCGAACCCGAACCTGAACCGCGAACCGGTAAAAACCGCTTTTTTTCGGTGAACCCGAACCGAACCTGAACCGTTTCAATTTGAGATCATTCAACCTGAACCGAACCCGAACCTTTAATATTTCAAATCTGTGAACCTGAACCGAACCCGAACCTTTAAAATTTTATGCAAATGAACCCGAACCGAACCTGAACCTATAATATTTTGTGGACATAAACCTGAACAGAAATCGTTTAGTAACAATGTTTGAACCTGAGCTGATTCTTAAAAAATATTAATAAAAATCTCTAGACATGTGCTGCGATGCGTAACATTCTTTCTGGTTACTTGGATTTTTTTCTCGTTCTTCCGGTAACTTTGCAATAACCTCAACTAAATCTAGTCAGGTTTTTTATTTGTTGACGTTTCGTTGGTACTGACAACCAACATCATCAGAACGACGAAGCACTGACCTATTTCAACCTTTGCAACATTCTTTCTGCTTTGCAAAATTTAATGAATTTTTACATTTTTATTTAACCTTAATTGATTCGGGCATGCAATTTATATTTCGTTGTTTTAATGATATAAGACCCTAATTTAGTTTTTGGCCAAATTAAAGATTTTGAAGTGAACCCGAACCTGAACCGCGAACCGGTAAAAACCGCTTTTTTTCGGTGAACCCGAACCGAACCTGAACCTTTAAAATTTGGATTTAGTGAACCTGAACCGAACCTGAACCTTAAAAATTTGGTTTCGATGAACCCGAACCGAACCCGAATCTTTAAATTTTGGTGCAACTGAACCCGAACCGAACCTGAACCCAAATTTTTGAAAAGTCTTGAACCTGAACCGGAACTGAACCGTTAAAAATAAAATTTCTTGAACCTGAACCGGAACCGGAGCGATATTTTAAACGGTTCGACTCCCTGCTAAAAAGCTTTTGGCAATTTTAAGAGTCGAAAAAGCTGGCTCACACGACGAAGATGACACAGGCAATGTGAGCAATAATACCAACTCAATCATAAACAACTAGCCAGCTTCAAAACTTCCTCTTCGTTTTATTATATTGGCATATTCAAGAAAATGTCGCAATGTCAGTAATCCCATACAATAAACAATTTATAGCGAAGGTACAGGCATAAGCTTTGCATTTGACTTTGATCCGAAATTGTAGGCCCATTAAACCGAATGTGCGGCATATTACTCCCTCCCCTGGCGAATGTCAGCGTTTAGTGCGTTTGTAAATGATTTCCGCAGCTTTTCGTACTGGTCCAACAACAAAAAGCTTATGTGGCAGATGCAGTAGATCGTCGCCGGGTAAAGCATTTAGAGGCGAAACCAAAGCTAGAATATAGGCTGTACACCAGACCATCTCTCAGTGGTTCTTAAACTGAGTTTCATCGAACTCCTATACGGCTCAACGGAGTTGTTTTTAGGGTTCGGTGGAAATTCCTAAAAATTGTAACACTGTAGCGTAGAAAAAATTTGTACCACATGAAAGAAACCAAACCTATCATTTTGCCAGCCAACCCACCCAAAAAATACTTCAGTCGATTCTCAACGCAAAATTGGACCGAGACCCGCTTAAATACTTAATAAAGGACTATCCCTACTGGTGGTCTTTTTTTAGGACGCTGAGGATTTTGCGGCTGCGTCCGCAAAATCCTGACCTTTTGAAAGGTGATAACAATAATAGTATCAGAAAATATGTTAACGATTTAATAAGTTGTTCATGCAAATGCGTAATAGATAAACCTACGCGAATTTATAAAAATTCCACGACTCTACTTGACCACATGTATACAAATGAACCAAGTTGGGTTACGCAAAGCGGTATTGCGTACTATGACATCTCCGACCATCTTCCTACATTTGTTATGATTAATTTAACATCTTCTCGGCATAAAAAACGAGATGACATGTTTTTTAAACGCGATGCAAAAAGATTTAAATTAGAACTTTTCTGAGAAGATCTCAAACAAGAATTTTCTACATTCAAAGTAACAGAATCTTCTCCTGTTTACGGCCAGATTGACGATTTCACTGTTCGTCTCGCGAAAATAGTGAACTTTCAGCAAACTTATTTATCGAAAAAGGGCATGCAGTGAGTGCAGTCACTATGAACAATGCAAAAATGTTTTCGCAGCTTATGTCTAAAAGCAGAAGCTTGGCTAAAATAAATGAAAGGAGGCTGCGACCATTCGTAATTTAAAAAATTATAAATTTAAAGTTAGGTTTTAGCACCTTATTGCAGGGCCAAACTGGTAGGGGCATGGCACCGTAGCCTCCCCCTGCGTTCACCTAAAATGGCAGTTTTTTAAAATTCCCTGAGATGCAATGCTGCCAGAGAAAATTTTCAAAAATCACAAGATTTTTGAAAAAAAATCACAAGATTTGGACTCAAAATCACAAGTTTACAAAATCAAACTTTTGATGACTTTTTATGCCAAATTGAAGTCAGTTATCACATCTGAATCAACAGTCATGACTTTTGAACTACATAGACTTTCGTAAAAGAAACTATAATGTGTTTGTTTCTAATTTTAAACTCCGAGAAAAATCAAATGATTCCTCAAAGTCACAAAATTTTCGTTTATGAGATGTGATTAGCAATGTTCCTTCTAATTTTTTGTAGACTGTGTGCGCAGAAACTTTGGCGAGTGCGCACTTTTTTAGAAATGATTCACGTTTGTGCAACAACCCATGAATAAATTGAATATGGCAGCTATTGAAAACAAAGAAGCGCAACTTTTCTTAATTATGTTATTGCTGGTAGATTTTTCGCCCACGGTGCCAGAGGCGTCGTGCAGCCAAAAAACTTGAAAGGGCCCGAGTAACAACTTAAGCAGATACTGACCACAACCTTTGTAAATTATGCCGTATTGAGCATTGAGTAACAATGCGAAAAAATGAAGTTAGGAAAAGATACCAAAATATGTCGTAATATCCCAAATTTTGGATAATAAATCGAAATTTATTTTGATACCTCAAACCGTTTCCTAATTACGGACATTATACGCAATCAGTGAGGCCCCACAATTTAACAAAGGAGGAGGACATTGCTGGGGAGTCTTGGAGCGGAGCCCCCAGCCGCCAACGCATTTTTGCGGTTTTTACATGAAAAAAAAACTCGTTTCAGCACACTTTCTTATCAAAAAAGGACATACCGATACTTCCAGTGAGTGCGCTCACTATTATAGTCTAAAAGCAAAAGCTAGGCTAAAATAAATGAAAGGAGGCTGCAATCATTATTAGTTTGACGCATATGATGGGATGACGTGTATAGGTGTGTTCTAGGCAATGATCTTTAACAACGCATGCAAAAATTTTTTTTAAGTCTAATTACAGATCAAGAAACTAACTTTACTACTGAGTCGAAGCGATTGATTGAAGCAAAAATTAAAAAACAAAACAATGGAATTTATAGTATAAGAAAGGGGGTATGGGGTTAGTTTAAAGGATGAAAGCGGAATGGCACTGCATGGCTAAATTTTTTTTTTTTAATTTTTTAAATTGTAAAAAGTTACACATCTCAGAAAATTGGTACTGCACAGTACATTTTGCGAAGAAATGAGTCCTTTTAGTAGGTAAAAGAACAATTTTCCTCAACTTGCCCGCCGAAAACATTGCTTCATCATATGTCTGTGCGCAGTAAATTTAAGCGTGTGCGCAGTCTTTGAAAGCCGTGTGCGCGCGCACACGTGCACAGCTTAGAGCAGTGGTTCTTAAACTGGGTTCGACCGAACCCAGGGCCGGATTGAGGGTTTCTGAAGCCTGGGGCTGTCTGGAAGTCAGACGCCTATTTTGTCTCCGTCAGTCGAAGACCTGCTAAAATATGCAGCCTACATACCAGTATTAAACACATTCAAAAAACATATTTTCTGAATTTAAACAGAACGCCCTCTTTTGCACGTACAAAGCTTTAGAAGATGTCATACCACGGAGTCCCGGTTCCTGCAACTGTGCTTTCTATTTGCTGTTTTGTAAAGAATTTCTATGATTAGTTCCCCCCAAGCCATGCAAAGTTTACGTTAACTCCTTCACAGCGTCTATTTCGCATCCTAACGTCCTTTTGTGTACCTGCACAAAAAATCGTACAGCATTTAGTGGGAAACTATCTTTAATTTACGCTGCTGTCTGAATTATTACGAAATAATCATAAATTTCAATGACTCGCTAAAACGGCGACATTTCTTCGGAGCTGTGTTGCCCAGCAGGCGTTATGCCGCGGAGATGGACCCACCACCACATGTATCACGCTTCAGCGTAATTTTGAGTTAATGAAGATTTGGATTGATTTCGCTTTAGTTACAGGATAAAACGTTACGTAACACACGGTTACTGATGCTAGGCTATTGATGGTATTTGATTGTGATTTGTTGCAAAATTCACACAGCAATGAACATTTACTGTATATCAACAATCGTTTTATTTATCCAGTTTGAATTCTGTTTCGAAAGCCGTCAAAATCGTTGTACGATATGCTGTAAAACAATCATATTGCGTCAGAATGTTTTCAAGCATATTTTTTGCCATGTTTTCTCTTTCTGCAATTTTCACCCAAAACATAAAGAGATTTGATTGGTTAAGAGGGGCTGGAATAATTTCAAAGCTAGCGTCTGGACCCTGTTGCCTGCTCCAGTGAATGCCTCAGCCATTGGGCTGGTGACGCTGTACTGGTACAAATCTTGCAACTCGAGAAGGTCCGAATCTCACAAACTCGTAATCAGTCTTTTTTGATTTCGTTAATTACCGCAGATCTTGTGATTTAAATTCAAGAGTAAATTCCTTGAAATTTTTGGCATTGATACAATCTTGAATCACTTTCTTAGCCCTAACCTAAACTGGATAGATTAGGCCTACTTAATAAAGGTTGGTAATTCGTATTCAACTTTAAAATAAAATAGTTGATTGATGAAAAAATCACTTAGTTGTTCGTAATGCTCGTACGTTGTAATCGAAGGGCCTATTTTTTCGGTGGGCCTGGGGCTGCAGCCCCATCAGCCCCCGCCTTAATCCGGCCCTGACCGAACCCCAGGGGTTCGGTGAGGCTGTAGCAGGGGTTCGGCTAAGATCAGAATAAGTTTTTGCAAAAAGGCATACAGTTGTAGTAAATGACTATCTCTGCGTGGAATGATGCATCCCCCCACCATATTCTTTCAACGCTGTTTTTGATGAATACAATTTTTCCATAATTTCAAACTTATTTGATAACAATCATCTTTACGCCTTAAGCACGCATAAGTCAAAAATGAGCGAACAAAATGTATCATATTTGGTGAAGGACTTAGAGTTAGAGGCAAAAAAAATTAAACAGAATTTGCCATAAAAATTGTTCAAAAAGCGCTAAAATGGCCATTACAGTGTCTAAATTTTTGAAAACTTTCCGGGGAAGCATACCCCCGGACCCCCCTAGAGCCATATTTTTGTTCCTCAATTTGCTTCAAATTAACTTTTCGGAAAAAAATACGCTTAAAAAATGTAAAAATTTTATGCCACCCTCCACCGCCTTAAGAATATTCTGAATACGCCCCTGACGTGAAACATTTTCAAAGAGCTTATGCCCTTTTCCGGTTTAGACGTCTAACGTCTTTGCACTCATTTAACATTCAGCCTAATTCAAAACTGCATCCCCCCTCTAAAATTTTCTGGATCCGCTCCTGGTTATAATTAAGGGTTCGATGTGTGCTTGCATGACAACTGTTGGGTTCGATACTTCCGAGAAGTTTGAGAACCACTGGCTTAGAGGGAACACTGGTGATTAGCCTCAAGAGCGAATGCTACCAAGAACTTAAACTACTAACTTCATGTAAGCTTAGTAATTTCAGGTTGATAAAAACGTGAGACATTGAAATTAACAGATAAAACAATTTCAAAAGCTTAAAAAAACACAAACCACAATGCACAATATCAAAGAAAAAACAAGCATACTATACGATAATTTCAGATAAAATTGTCATCACGCTTAACAATAGTGAAAATCAACAGAAAGTTGTAGAAAGCACAGCTCAAAATTCAGATTAAACACAACTTTAATGGCATAGCAAAAAGTAATGTCACTTGGATAAAATTACTGTACCGCATACACAACTCCAACAAAAAAAAACATTTTCAAAATAGTGGTGGTGTCAGCAGTAGGTAAAACTGCAATTAGGCCTATGCTCCAGTCCAAACAACAGTGACTTTTTACCAAAACTCCACCTCAAAATTCAGATTGAACACTAACTTCTTACTTCACTTACACACTAAGCCCACAGCCACTACCGTAGCTCAGAGCCAGGATTTTGCAATGGGGGAGGGGTTAAAAATGACACCATTTTTGACCATGCGTTGTATACAGGAGCGGATCCCGAAAGTTTTGTTAGGGTACATGTAATTTTGAATTAGGTAGAATGTTAACTAAATGCAAAGACGTTTAAACTCGGAAATGGGCGTAAATAAGCCTTTTGAAAATGTTTCATGTCAAGGGCGTATTCAGAATTTTTTTCAGGGATGGGGCATCAATTTTTGTCACTTTTTCAAACGTATTTTTCCAGCAGAGTTAATTTTAAAAAATTTAAGTGCCAAAAACGACTCTTGGGGGGTCCTGGAGCATGCTCCCCAGGAAAAAATTTTAAAAATTAGCGTACTGCAATGGCCATTTTTAGTGCTTTCTGAACAATTTTTAAGGAAAATTTGTCATATTTTTGGCCGCTAACTTTGAGCGCTTCACCAATGATGCATTTTGTTCGCACAGCTTCGATTATGTATGACGTCATTAGAGACTCAATGGTGGGTTGTAACCTCCAAAACTCCTCCCGTGGCTCAGGGCTACGCCAATGCCCACAGCTACTGGCTAACATCACTAACAGTTTTCTTCACTATCCAGTTCACTTTACAGACAAAAAACCTTCCAGTACTCTAACAGGTTACCCTGTACCAGTATCCGCACCACACATTCTTAAGTCGATCTACTGTAGATACTAAGCTGGACTATAATTAGCAGATCTAACAGCACTGAGCGCCAGTCATCCACTGTTTGTTTCCTCTAAGGTGCGAAATTTGAGAAAAAAAAGAAATTTCGGGCAAAATTTTGCTGTATTTTTCTAAGCTTGCTGACTGGACAATGCAATGGTGATTTTTTGTTGGAATTAGAATCAAGGTGTTCAATACTTTGATGTGAAACAAAAGTCTCATACAATCTGAGGCCAAAATTGACTCAACTTTCTTTGACCCCCCTAAATTTTTGGGCAAATTTTTTGCTAAAATTTATGTTTGGGCAAATTCGCACTCGCTAAAAACTTATCTAGGGATCAGTGCAGGCATCTATGACCATGCTAATGGTGGGCTATGTAGTAATTTCATCGGCCAAGTTAATCGGTATATTTGCACGGATGAAAATCATGAGTCATGACACCTGACACCAACCTAACAAGTGACACTGTGACAAGTGCACAAGCCTCATGTGTGTTACCGAGCACTATTTTGCTTTTATGGTTCCGCAATCCGCATTCCGAATTCGATGTGCTGAAACTGCCGAGTGCCGATGGCCCGAGATCCGTGATGAAAAGATTTTGCCACGTTAAACAGAAAACTATTTTCATGCGGAGTTGGAAAACTTTTTACGTATTCAAACATCCGATTTAAGCATTTTTTCTTGAAATACCGACCAAACATTGTTTCAATGAAAAATCACAAGATTTTGCCCAAAATTCACAAGATGAAAATCACAAGATCTTGTGGAAAATCACAAGGCGTGGCACCATTGTAGAGATGCCGTTGTAGACGAATTTTACTGCCAATTTTGTTAACAATTGATTTCTGAATAGAAATAAATTCAATAACAATGCGAATCATTGTTTCAAAAAGTGCTGGATAACTGAGTTCAGTTTAAGCAAATATATAACTTCACTCGCCACAGTTTAATAACATATATTTAAAACCCGACAGTCTGTTTCACCCAAAAGAAATCATCAGGGGTATTTCATTCAAATAGAATCTATTTTAATTGAATAAGATAAGGTGAAACAGATTGTCGAGTTTTAAATAGAAGTTTCTAAACTGTGGTGAATTTGTAGAAATAAATTCAGATTTATTAGCAACATACCTATTTAATGATCTTTCAAAAACTTATACAAATGTGTTGCAAATAACGAAGTTTTATAAAAATCATAAAAAATTTCTCAACGCCGGAGCTGGGCAAACTGCGGGTCGCGTGCAGATATTTTTTTTGCTCTTTACCGATTTTCAGTGGAAAAATAGTAAATCTGCGGACGTGTAGACTTTTTTATTTTTACTCATCAATGCTTTGTGGGGGCAATTTGGACCCACACTTTCCAAAAAGAAGGATTGTGTAAAAATGATTGAATACCACTTGACTACGAGGAAAAAATTATTTCTCTGTCATTGAATCAAAGTAAAACTGTAGACTTGCAAATACTGAGAAAAATGTAGATTTTGATTCATCTAAAAGTTCTGAGTATGCTGCTGCTGATACACCAACCTCTACTGAAAATGGCTTTGAAAATGAAATCATTCTCCTTCAACACAATGATGAAATTCACACAGCAAGAACCTTTGCAACATTTTTTTCATATATAGACCATAAGCTCTTTTACGTTTTTAGCATTGTTCGAATGTAGTAACGTAGCCAGATGAGCAGGGGTGTGACAAAAGTTTCTGCTCTCCAGGGCGAGTGTTTGATGATGATATTCCTTATACCTAGCCTTGTAACGAATGAAGAAGACCAACAGATTATTATACATGTTGCCGTACATAAGAATGCTTTTTTTAGTAAGCGTGCCGCTGTCGCCTTGTTGATATAACCGACGTGTTCGCTTGCAGTATTAAGATTCGCGTGAGACTGCAACTCAGACCTTACGTTAGCACCAGATGCGACAAAAACTTGATAAGGCTTTAATTTCGTTGTTTTGCAAAACGAAAACCAAAACAAAAATTAATTTTTAAGAAAAAAATTTTCGTTTGAAAAGTACCGAAAATCAGCACCGAGTAACGATATCGTCGATACTTTTTTAAAAATGTACCGTTATCGGTACCAACGGTACTTTTTTAGCAAAGTATCTGTACCGATATCGTCGTTACTTTTAAAGTACCGAGTGCCCAGCTCTGCTAATTCCAAATCAAACCTAGCTCGTATAAGTTGCGGTGTGACCCTAGGATCGAGCCTCTGACCGTTATTTTTTCTAATGTACATAAATGATATCCCCAATTGGTCAGAATTTGACACCACTTTATTCGCAGATGATACATATTTGACTCTATCAGATAGTAACTTAGAAAATCTTGAAAAACGGGTGAATAAAGAACTTCAAAATGTCGATAATTGGTTACGACGAAACAAACTATCCCTTAATTTTAATAAGACAAATTACATGATAATTAATAAACACCTAGCTAAAACAGTAGATATTGATTTTAATCTCACGATTAATGGGGTTTCACTCGAAAGGGTACATTCGGTCAAATATCCTAGGGTAGTAATAGACGATAAATTAACTTGGGCAGAACATTTAAAGCAATTGTCTCTACAACTAGCTAGGTATTCGGGCATATTTTATAGGTTACAAAATGTGATTACGCAGAAAACACTGATCATGCTTTACTACAGTCTCGTATACAATAGGATACAATATGGAATTGTACTCTGAGGTACTGCAGCTAAAGCTCGTCTCCAAGAAATCAACGTAAGACCCAACAATATTGTTAGAAGCATCACCCGAAGTGGAAAATACGCACCAGTTACACCCCTACATAAACACCAGGGGCGCCGCCACGGGGGGGCGAGAGGTGGCGACCGCCCCCCCAATGATTTTTTGACCATTTTTCCAAATCGCCTAGAACCGCAGAGTTTTTTTTCTAGGGGTAGGGGGTGACGTCAGATGCTTTCGGCAATGTAATTTTTGTAACGAAGTGTCTAGCTCCATCTCGTGTTCTGATATTCTTCGGCATTCCTAATTTCGCAATTTGCAAACGCATGTAACAGAAGCAATCACTGCTTACTGTGAAAGACAGTGGTTACAATTCATATCAATGACCAGCTGTTGTATCATAAAAGCCACCTAAGATATCTCAATGCTTTGAGAAATCATACCTGGCTTGACGTGCGGTAATTTCACGAAGCTAGTGTAACGTTTTGAGAAATTTAAAGTAGCAACGGGCAAGTGAGGGCTTTTCAGAATAAGAAATCTCTTAGGTTTTAGCAAGTATTGATTATACATAGATTGATTGGCAATCCAAAGCAGAATGTAATTTACTGCGCTTCAGCAATATTTTTGTTGTTGTTTATTTCTACGCAAAACATACTCAGACGTAAGCAAAGGATGAAAAGATAGTATAGAAAAAGGAAGGCGCAACAAAATGTTTAACCGTTGAAGCATGCAGATTGCAGACCCATAACCACTATCAGTGATGGGCACGATAAACCTTTCTGTAGTAAAGCGATAATGATAATCGATAAATCTCAATTTTTCAAAGCGATATCGGTAATCGATAAAATATTGCCGATAATTTTTTTCAATAAATGTTGCGGTAAATTTTCAATGTGCTTGACGATGTTTTTTGTGAGTCAAATTGCAAAAACGTTTTGCTATATTTTTCAGAAGAAAGAAAACAGTCCACGGACTCTGCTGGGGCATTCAAAACAAAGAGAGATTTCTTATTGCAACAAGACTTTATGGACACCGTGTATTTTTTCCAGCTTTTGTATCGAATGTAATTGTATTTAGTTGCATATTCTTTATCCTCCTATCACGAGAAAGCGATCAATGCGCTGCACGAGCTTGCTAGGAAAGTACGAGCTCGTTTAGGATAATAATTTTGCGAAGCACTCAGAATTAGGATCAAAAATTTAAATAAAATCTGCCGGAAAATTATTCGAAAAGCACTAAAACAGCCATTCGCAGCATGCAAATTTTCCAAATTTTTCTGGGGGAGCATGCCCTGGTTTCTCAATCAGCTTCAAATCTGTTATAGGCCTACCGAAAAAAAAAGTTCGCCTGAAGAAAATGTGGAAATTATGCCCCCTCCTTTTTTTAAATTTTTACTGATCTTAGGGGAAGCTACTGTAGGCTAATTCTAATTTGATATTTTGATGTTTCGCTGTTATTTGATCTGAAGTATCTGTTAAAATTGGAGAAAATTTAACTGTGACATCATAATAGAGCTCTATGAGCTTTGTACACTTAAGGTACTAGGAAATCTTGCAGTTTTTGCGATTTTGTTCACTTTTGTCGCGAAGTTGCAAAAGTTAGAACGTTGGTTTGATGAAAAATTTAGGAATAAAAAAAATTATAGTGAGAAGTGTAACAGGCTACTTTAGGAATGCCGATTAAACTTCACCTACGCCAAGCTAATGCCTCTATCGTCTGATTCATGTTTTCGTGTAGCTCTGCAAAAATCACAAGTTATGACGTCATTTCGCCCCCCCAATGTTTTTCTTGGCGGCGCCAATGACGGCACAGCAAGCGAACTTGACGGCTTGCTTACCTTAACCCTACCCCTTTAATGCTGAATGTCTAGCAGGGAAGCTGTGAATACCAATTTTTAAGTTATTGGTTTGACTCGACTCAGAATCAAAGCCTCAGTCTACCGATCCAGAAGCAGAGGCTCTATCCACTCGGCCGTCCGATTGGTTCTTTACTAGAAGCCATGTTGTCAATTGAAAGTTTATGCGTACGATTTCCAGATTATGATGCTGTCATAAGAGCATCTGCAAACCAAAAAGTGTGCTCTAGACGATTTTGATGGTAATGGATAAATGGGCCTCACCAACTTGTCTTAAAATTACACCTTTAATTTTTTCTCAGTGACAACGAGTATGTTTTACTGCAGTATTCGCATTGTGGTGAGACACTGAGCTGCTACCCCAGGAAAAACCTAAAACAATTTATATCGAAAGCTTAGCGTAGAGGCCCTTGAAAGGATTTTGGGGGAGGGGGGCAAAGTTAAGCTGCTACGGGACTGGCTGTAGGAATGTTACAGCACCGATCTTCAACTCAGGTTTTCTTCTATGCAGCTGTAAATCAATAACGACATAATCGACTTCGCTTTCCTTCAAAATTTTCCACATTTTGCTCGATGTCGCGCTTTGTAATGATTACGTAATTCAGGTGTGTGCAAACTTTTTTGAAACCGGGCCAAATAGCAACAAGTGCAATATTCTGCGGGCCGCGCCTTAATTATCTTCATAGTAATTTTTTCATAGCAGTAACTGAATGTTTGACAACGGAGCTTCAGCTGTCATCATCAGCAGTGTATGCTAAAATAGCAGTAAAAAACCTACGTAGTACGAGTAAGCAGTAAGGGATCATGACAGCTGAATCTACTGCTGATAATGACAGCTGAATCTACTGTATGCTGTCAAAACGTCCAGCCACTATGAAGAAAATTACTCTAGCTTTGGCGAACTACACTAAGTCCAAAAAGAAAGTTTTGAGAATTTGGCGCAGTGGTAAAAGACATTGCCGTCTGCGCGGAAGGTTTGGGGTTCGATCTTCGAGTCAGTTAAATAGAACAAAGCGACGTCAACGCTCCTTCGGAGTTTGAAGCTGTATTTCCCAAGCGCTCAACCCTGGAGATGGGTACCCGCCACTCTTTACAAGCTTCGGCGTAATATCGCGACGATAATGAAGATTCAATTTTTCTAGAAAAGGGCTTGTAGCGTGAGCTAACTTTTTCAAATTGAAACAAAAATCTCAACGGATTTTGCTCAATTATTTGCGAAATCCTAAATACTTACGCTTCATTTGGTGCAAATTTTTAAGTCATATTTTTTTATTTTTTAGCGAACAGTAAGATGGCATGAAGAAGAAAACTCATTTATCAGTAAGTCGACGGACATACTGCGCCATAGTTGTCATTTTTGTCAATCAGGCTCGGGCTTTTCGGGTCGGGGTTGGATTTTGAAAAGTTGTCGGGGTTCAATCGGCCCGGACGCCATAGTTAAATCTTAAATACAAAAAAGTTAAGAATAGTATTCAGTGCGTATACTGCTTAATTCCGTATTCTTGACTGTAATAATCACTGCTGTCCGTAACTATGCGACTGTGAATCTATGAAGAAAATCACTCTAACTATGTGAATGCGACTGTGAATGGGCAAACCTGGTTTTCTTTTTTTTATTACTAGATCTTAAAATTTGCTGTGATATTTTTGATTTCAGGTTTACATCGGGCTCAGTTTGGTCAATAAATTAGGATTAGGCTTCGGACTAGAAAAATCGGTTTCGGGTCGAGCACAACATCTTCCGCCCGTTAACAACTAGGCCTATGTAGCCTACTGCGCTTTCTTTCGTTTAAATGCGAAAAAAAAGTTGGAAAACAGGCACTTTTGACTGTTGCAGGCCATTTGTCTTTGCTTGAGACTTTTTCTTCTCAAAGTTAGTGGGAAGGTGCATCATCGTTTTTTTTTTGTCTATTGACAAAAAAAAGTCTGAAGTACAAAAAATCAAAAAAGTGGACTTAATACCTACCATGTTTTTGATTTGCACGACAGTATTGTGTTTCGAATGCTTTATTTGTGTCATTAATTTTATCGCGCACCTTAAAAAACTTGCGAAACGTTCGCGGGCCGCAGTCTATTTAAAAACCGCAACCACTCGCGGGCCGCACAATTTTCCAGCGCGGGCCGCAGTTTGCACACCCCTGACGTAATTTATTACGTGATGTGTAAACTGTTGCGTGGCACCTTTGTCAGTTCGTTATTTCATTTCCAGTTTTACAATTTTAGCTACAGCTTACGTTTTACATTTTATCTGAAGCTTGCACGGCGAAGTACTGTTACTTAAGCGAGTTAAAACTCAATTTAATTCGTCTTTGTCTTGCCGTGAAATAATTGATTTTATTACTATTGGTTAGGGGAAATGTGGGACCTATCCAGTGATGGGATTCAAAATTTTAAGAACAGGTTCTCTTTTGTATCGTACGGTACTTCCTAACAACAGGTTCCTTCATGAAGGTCTGATGTCTGTAAAAAGAAGCAAGAACGGGTTCGCTGATTATCCTGACATTCTAAGAACGGGTTCGCGCGAACCCGTGCGAACCCCCTGAATCCCATCACTGGACCTATCGGACGATTGAACCTATCGGACAGCAGCATATTTCCGTGATCACGAGATCAATTTGCGGTTTTATTTTAGTGAAAGAAGTAAAGTTTTACTAGTGGTAAAATCACATGTTTGCGTGAGGATGGAGCAAGAAGCGTGGTGGCTACTACAAAAAAACTGTTTTTCTTGGTTCAAAGTAAAATAAATTAGGCAGGATAATTTTGAAATTTTAGGAAGCATGCACGCAGTGTTAAGATCTCGTTTGCACTGGTAGCTAAGTGAGTCTCGTGCTTACTGAAGGTAGCGAGAATACATCTAGGTGACATTTCTATGCCAGAATATTTTGGAAAGAAAGTTCAAAATGGCTACTAGGGGACCTTTCGGACATGTTCAATTACTCAGACACTGTCTGAAAGGTGTTGAATGATATTGTAAAAACCTTGCCACAACCCGTCTCAGTCGCAGCGACGAAGGGGCTGAGCGGGATTTTTACGTTCAAAGCCGATCTTGTTAACTGCAGTGCGTAGGTTATGTTGCCGTAATTATCGCTTATTATGGATAGTTGTTTTGTGTTAATACTTATTTGTTCGTTATCTAATTATAGAAACGATCTTTATGAAACGTTTTCTCTTACTTTAGGTCACATTCGCTGCTGTCAGAAAGGTTCCGACCCTATGAACGAAAGGTCACCAGGGGTGGGGATCGTTCGGACGTTTGAGTGGCACTTTTCAATCGCAAATAAAATCACACATAGCATTTTGAATCTTTCCGTTTGAGTGCGGGATAAGTTAACCACAAACCAAAGTCCAGCTTAAACTAAAAAGCATTTAAGATTGTGCAACCAGTTGGACAAAAAATAAAATTAAGTAAAATTTGTCCGATAGGTCCCACACTTCCCTTACTGCGTAGAATCTGGTAATCTTCTTGATGGTAGTGAATTTCGAAGAGTTCAAGATGCACAGCAAAAGAAGGTGAATGCCCAAGCGCTCCTCCTCGTGTAACAGATCTGACAGTCTGCAGTAGGGGATATAAAAGTTGTTTCAAGTGATCTCTGCTTATAGTGTTCCATGGCCCATGAGAGGGGGGGGCAGGGGTACAAATGACCCCGGGGCCCATTCTGTTCTAGGGGCTTTTTAGTCCATGTCTAACAAAAATAAATAGAGCAAAAGCAAGTTTGACAAACAATTATAACACCATTTGCGCTCGATATACTTTAATAATCAATTTTATGGAGCGCATTGGCCCCTAACATAAGTCATCATGGGCCCATATCTTACGAAATGAATACAGCAAAGAAACTTCTAAATGATCGATTTTATAGAGTGCATGAGCCCTCAGCATAAATCAACCTGTTCTAGGGTCCCCATTAGCCCATATCTTACAAAATACAGCAAAAAAATTTTTTTAATCATACCAGCATTTCAGCTATGCATCCAAATATTACCAATTTTCCGGAGCGTATGGGCCCCTTAAGTAAAGTTGCATCGTTTTAATGTGTATGCTATGCATAAAGGCGTGTTATAAGCTGAAAATTAAGATTTTTTGTTTTATTTGCATTTCATTCGGCTTCGATCATCTTAATTAAAGACAATGTTGAATCATAAACGGTCGCACGTCGCTTACAGCTCCATATATAAATACTATTCGGTTCCATTTTGCCCCACTTGGTACCATACGGTCTCATCCGGTTTCAATAGGCCTCATTCGGCCCCATACGGTCTCATTAATAGGTGTTGTGCGGCTCAATTCGGCCCCGCACGGCTTCTTTTGTGGTTCCTAAAGTCCCCATCTGGTCTCATAAATACCATTCGGTTCCATTTGGCTTCTTTGGTCCCATATTTATGTACTTTGCGGTTCTATTCTGCCCATACGGTTCCATACGGTACCATACTTTCCCATACACAGAGATACCACTTGGTTTCATTTGGTTTTATTCACTCTCATACAGTTCCATCCGATTCTATTCGGTCCCTTACGGTTTGCATATGGCTCCATGCGATCCCATACGATCTCATATAAAGATATCATGCAGTTTTATTCGTCCCCATACGGTTTCATGCAGTTCTATTCGGTCCCCATATAGTTCCATACGATCAGATGCGGTCCCATACGCTACCATATTGTCCCATAAGGTTCCGTACGGTCTCATAGAGTGCTTTTATTGTCCTAAGTGGTCCCTCTATGTTCCATATGGTCCCATTCGTTTCTATTTATGATCCCATATTGTCCCATAACGATCCATACGATCCCATGCGGTTTCATACGGTTCCCATACGGTCCCATGCGGTTCCCATACGTTTCCATTTATGATCCCATATCGTCCCATAACGATCCATACGGTCCCATATGGTCCTGTTAAGGTCCCATGTGGTTCCATACGGTCCCATACGGTTCCCATAAGGTCCCATACGGTCTCATACAGTCCCATACGGCCCCATACGGTTTTTAGTTCTACCGCCGTAGCTAGACCAAATTCTGGTACAAATTCAACATTATGGCTTAAGGGAAGGGCAGGTTAGTTGATACAATTTTCACATAAAAGACCATAATTTCCAAACTACAACTCTTAGAAACGTACATAATAATGCAAATGAATGAGAATTTATTGGACTACTGTAACTTTTCACCAAATTTCAACTTCCACAAATTTTCGACTTACCCATTATACCCATTTAAAATAGACCCACCCATTTGTATCAACTAACCTGCAGGAGCAGGTTAGTTGATACAGAGAAAAGGTTAGTTGATACACATATCCCAGTTGATACAATCAATAAAAAAGTTACACTTTGTCTGCAAATTTTAGCAGATATATGAAGGCTACCATTACGAAACATGGTCATTACGTTAATGGCTTGAGATAAAGCATTAATAAATCACTTTTATCAAATACAAATAATATCACGACCCTTAAGAAATTTTTATGCTAGTTACTTAGGATAAACTCGGTTCCGAAATTGATGTACCAGCTGGCAAAATTCATGATGTACACAATCAGCATATTACATCATAATAGAGGTAAAAGTGTCACCCTAAAGCCTTAAATATATATAAAACTGTAGCAAATGTAACCAGAAGCACCACATAAGCCCACAATGAAAAAATTTTGCACAAAATGTCTTAAGTAGTCATACTGCCAGCCGTAATGAATTGGCCTACTTGGTTTCACTGTTTAATAAGCCAAGTCCCAATTTCTAAGATTAAAATTAAACTTCAAGTAGTTCTTTCTTCGGATGGAGCCTCCCAGCATTATGGGTTTTGGCAATTTAATTAATATGTCTGTGGCACCAAAAGAATATTCAGACTCCTCATTAATGCGAAACGTCAATTCTTCATTTTCCTCCCCAAATTTCTTTGGAACCTGGTCTAGAAAGACTCCCTCATAATCGCCGTCTTCATCATCGTATCCATCAATACGAGCAATATATCTCAATGCCCGAGAACGTCCAGCAACCTGTAGTAAGTTTATAGCTCTTTAAAATTTTTATCTCAAATAGACCAAGCTTATACTAACAGCAAGACATAGTGTAGGGTATTTTAGCAATTCCACATGTTTTATTAATCAGCTTTTAATTAATTTGATGAAATTTAGAATCAGTACAAAAATAAACAAATCAAACAACAAAAAATTATATGCATATCCAGGGGTCCTTCTCCGGATTTCTATAGGGGTTCTAATAAAAAGGTAATGATCAGACATGCACATAGTCCAACATATATATATATATATATATTAGCTAGAGTTATTTAAAATTGGGTATTTTTATCCCTCCAACTCTTCCCGGGTTGTATCACTGTATTCACCTAACCCATAGTATTTCCAAGAAATGACAACAATAATATGCAAATGCAAGTTTAAACAACAACACGTATATATACATAATATGTATGTTTTCACATTGCTGAGCATTGTTAATGATTGTGATAAATTTATACAAACCTTGACAATGACAAAATCCCCATATTCACCACGATTTCTTTATCTGAGAGTTCAGATTCGTTATCATATTGAACTACCACAGCTTCTTCATCGGAAGGTTCTTCTATCAATACTGGTTGCTTCTTGGATTTTTTCTTTTTAAAAAGTTTTTTTTGGCTGAGAGTGTTTTAGAGCGGCTACCTGCACATTTTTTTTGAGCCTTATTAGCTTCTTTGTCTGCAACTTCATTCCTAACTGGTGTCAGTGTGTAAATTTGTGTTTTACCTTTTTTACGTCTAATTTTCTTTGTTTTTCTGGGAGAAGCTTTCGGAATGTTTATTATTTCTCTCGGTGAAATGTAAGATGTAGAAGGATCAGATTCAGCTGCTCTGTTAACTCCTGCAATCTCTCTTGCTGGGGATGACAAATTTGGAGTTTGCGATGTAACAATTTGTTCGGATACTTCTGGGCTTTGAGAACCAGTAGGGCTAATCATGGAGTCCGATTGTGCAGGTGCATCTGGAACAGCAACTGTAATATCATCAGTTGAGAAATCTATATCTGTAACACTTGCTGGGGCAAAATCTATATCAGTGAACACATCAGGGTTAAAAGGCCAATTTCCTGTGTGCTCAAACCCTGATAACACGGAGTAATGGCTTTCACTTGAGCTGGTTTGACAAGATGTGGTATGTCACAAATTGATATTCGCTTTCCAGGATGTGATCGAAGCGTGAATCAATTGCATTATTGTATGCACTCTTAAAAGGTCCAAAAACTGATTTGTCAAGAGGCTGAAGACGATGGGAAGTGTGGGGTGGGATTGTGAAAAAAACAATACCAAGCTCCTTGCATTTATCAATGGCACCTAATGAGATATGACTCTCATGGTTATCCGGTATTAGTAACACCATGTTGGTTGGTGAGCAATGAATATGTTTTGAAAAGTGATCTAAATATTTGAGAAAAGCTTTTTCATTGATCCATCCTGATGATGTTGCTGCACCAATGCATCCTTCAGGCCCACCACAAATAAAATGTTCATAAAAGTTCTTGCGTGGAAAAATCAGCAAAGGCGGCACTACACTACCACTAGCACAAACAGAATAAACAGCTGTAACCAATTCACCTCGCTCAGCTGATGTTATGGAGCCAACGTTTTTTGTACCTTTTGCAGTTACTACACGTTTGGGGTTTTGTACAGTTGTGACTCCAGTTTCATCCACATTAAAAATTTGTCTTCCTTCAAATTTGTATTTATCCAAAGCAATGCTTAGATTACTGAAGTACATCGTGACGTTGTGTTGATTGAAAGCTGAAGCCCTTCCAATCGATGTTGCTTCAGGTGTTCGAAGAGCCAGGTTTTGTCTTTTCTTAAAACCCAACCACCATCCTTTTCCTGCTTTTTTGCTGGCTAGCCAAGATTCAGGAACTTTAATTTTGTTCTTAACAGTAAACTCGTAAGCTAGTTCTTTGCATTTTTCTAAAGATAATCCATGGTACTGGTCAGCTAAAAAAGATACATGGCTTGCCAAGTCTTTTTCCAAAATCTCAGAAAAAATAGCATGAGCGGTTGAAACTGCACCATATCCCATCACAGCATCAGGTCCACTGTTCTTTACTTTTTTTTATATATCTTGAAAGTGTCATTTTATCGAAGTCATGCTTAGATGCTGCTTCACGAATAGAAGATCCAGCTTCAACTTCACCTGCTGCTGCACGCAGTAATTGTATTGATGATCTGCTTGCTCTAGCAGATTTTCTTTCATAAAACTGGGGCATTTTACAGTAGATAAAAATACTTTTCAGCGGGTGAAGCAAATTAGTTAATCAATAAGCAGTTTAATATATGTAGAAAACTTAAACCTACACATAAAAGAGTGTAGCCCATTTCTTTTCTTTAAACTTCTTTAAACTTCCATTGGTTTCATATGCTTAAATTTGGGTCTATTATTAAAGTTGGGACAGTATCATCTCCAATCCCTTTATCACAACCTTAAATCACTATCTTGACCTTATTTAATGCCCCTCTTATGAATTAATAGAGGGCTTGAAGAAAGCTGGTCCAAAATTATTTTTCTGTAAATTGTTAAGGATAGTTGATACAGTGTATCAACTGACCTACCTCAAAGTGTATCAACTATCCTTCAGCCTACCTTTACTAAAAATGTGTGTGCCAGTCATTACATCATCAAAGTAGTTAGCAAAAAGCAAACTTGTGTACTGGTTACCTCACTTATCTGTCCTAACTGACCACCACAATTGTTTGTTTGTTGTTATGTGAAGTAGAAAAATAAAAGGCGCATTAACGGCGATGGTTTTGTTGCGCTTGGACACAAATATGGAAAAGAAAATTTCTCTAACGCAATACTGACACTTACGAGACATTAAAACAAAATTTGAAATAAGAAAGCAGCCATCTGCAGCGATTGCAGGCGCCTGGTAGGCCTATCATCGCAGAGGACTCAAAAAGGTAATTTTTGAAATTTTGGGCGTAAGTCTCGTAAGAGTCGTAAGCAACGAAAAGTCGAAAACAATCATAACGTTACAATGAGAAGTATGAAAGAACAGGAGATATGTTTCGCAAATGTTGATTATCGAAGTGGAGAAAGTTAACAAATAACAAACACAATCAGTATCACACTTGCATAAAGGTCGAAAGCTTATCATAACGAACGAATTTCACTATTATTACGACACAATGCAACACATGAAGAAAATTTATTCGCTGTAGCCTACCGGAAGCAGAATTTAAAATGAACGAAATGAAGTGCAGTCATAACCGGTAAGAGAATCACTGAGACAATTAAATAAACTTTTTGCAAGATTTAACAAAATCGCAAACACAGTCAAATGTACACTTGTTAGTTAGAATATCATGGAGATCAAATTTTAAACCCATATTTTCCACACAATTTTTCATGACAGATCGGAAATGAATGTAATGTGGACATTGAAACAAAAAATGTGAAACCGATTCCGGAACATTACAAACTTGGCATAAACCAGTTTGATGTTTTGCTATACGATGCAAGTGGTAGTTCAGTCGACAATGACCGGTTTGAAGCCGAAAAATTTGATTATTGTGGTGTTTCGGATTTTTTGATTGAACATCAGGAAATAACGATTTGTACTGGCTGCCAGTAGTTGGTTGAATGTATTTCTGGTTCCATTTCTCTAAGCAGTGATGACGAATGATTGATTTAACTTACGAGTAAGATAATTTGGTTTCAAGTTCTATTGTTTGGACATCGGATTTAAATGATTCATCGTTTGATCTAAAAACAGATTTTGTTAAGTAATCAGCAGTTTCATTCCCGATGATTCCACAGTGACTAGGAACCCAAAGAAAGTGAATAATCAAACCAAAAGAGTCAAACGGTGATGCAAAAGCAAAATTCTTGATAATACTGTATATAATGCTTACCAAAAGTTTTGGATTGAATTGCCTGCAAAACAGAACAAGAATCAGTTATAACTAAACTTTTTTGTTGTCTGTTTATTGCTATGCATTGGAGTACTGTAAGAATACCGTAATACTCAGCAGTAAAAATAGAAGATGAAGTATTTGATTGCAATAAATTTTTTGGTGTTGGATGTTGGGACAAAGAGAGCCGAGCTTGTCCCGAGCTGACCTTTTGACCCATCAGTATACAATAATGTGAAGTTATAATAATAGACCTTTTTCCGGCGCCGCTAGTGGCGAAAATTTGTTGCTACGGTGGACAAGCAATCAGACTTCGCACATTGAAAAGCATAGCTTTTATGAGACGTTGGTTGGAAAATTGCTGCAGAGAGGTTAATTGAACATATCTACTTGATATTTCAATTGTGCACATCGAGTTAGTGCAAGCATAGGATGAAGAGCAGATGATTAGTTGGAATTTGCTAGAAAACATTTTAAGCTTAGGGCTTAGGCTAGTGGGTTTCATAGGACCAACGACCAACCGGTGCAAAGCTGTACGAGGCTGTGCTTTAGTATGTATTGCAGCTGTACAGTACAATACTGATTGTGATATCAGCTATGCTATAGCCTAGATGAAATACTTTTCTCTGGACTGTCCGAACAGCAAACTAGCGTTCAGTCAATGCTGAGTTTGACTGCAACAAAATTATGAACTGCCTACCGGTACCTCATACTCTCAGAGCCCTGGCTATAGATTAGATTTTAACTTCGAAGTGGATAAGGTTACGTGATCGTAACATTTGTCTCTTTGCTTTATTGTCACTCTGGTACAACTGGGGAGAGCGTGAAGGGATAATAAAATAAACCAAAGTGACAAATGCTACGGTCATGTAACCTTAGCCAATGCCTTTTAACTTAAGCTATGGCACGCCGATCATCACAGAAAAATAAAATGAAACTGGTAGGATATAGGCTGAGCTAGGCCTGCAAACCATATTATGCTGCTAACCTGTAGACATCTACAGTGCTTACGGTAGGCCTACATCAGTTTTTGTATCATCCATTATCAAAGCCATAGCTTTGCCAAAAACTTTGGTTTATTTGTCACGCATTGACTACACGTTAGTTTGCAATTAGGAGAGTCCAAAGGAAAATATTTCATCTAGGCTATAACATAAGCTGATATCACAACCAGTGTTGTACAGCTGCAGTACATACACAAAGTACAGCCTCGTACAGGTTTGCAGCAGTTGGTCCTATGAAACCCACTAGTCTAGGCCCTAAGCTTAAAATATTTTCTAGCAAATTCCAACTAATCGTCCACTCTTCATCCTATGCTTGCACTAATCGATGTGCATAATTGAAATACCAAGCAGATATCTTAAATTAATCTTTCTGCTGCAATTTTCCAACCAACGTACCATAAAAGCTATGCTTTTCACTAAGCGAAGTCTGATAGCTTGTTCACCGTAGCAACAAATTTTCGCCGCTAGGGGCGCCGGAAAAAAGTCTATTTGTGTTAATAATTTCTAAAAAAAAAAGCATTGATTATGGAAGGATTATTGTTTTTTCCTGCAATGGAGTAAAAAGTCATAATTAACAATTGGTTTATTGATGAACCATGGAGGTACATCCGAAACAAAGTGCTTATGGGCTGTGATGTTAGTGTTTTCAAAGAAGGTCCGAGTTTGCATGTTAAAAGAACAAAAGTTTGTGTAATCATCCGGCCACCTTTCCTGCCAACTGTCGAGTGTAATAGCTGAAGTGGGTGGTCCGTAAAAGTGGAAAGATGAGCTCTGTAATATAGGCATAGTTGCTGAAATTTAATTTTAAGTGGCATTTCATTGCAATAATGTTGTAAACAATCAATAGGTATGCTGCGAAGAGCACCAGTACATATTCGTAAACATTCGTGCTGAAGAGTTTCAATTATTTTAATAGTTGAATCTGAGCAGTTGAAGTATATTTCCATACCATATTCTATGATTGGTCGAATCAATGCCCTGTAAAGGGATGGAAGGGCGTCTTGCAACATCCCCCAATTTGACCCTTTCAACATGCGTAGAATGTTAATTCTTTTTAAACACTTTTCTTGAACGTAGCTTGCATGAGCAGAATAGATTCCATTGTCCTGAAAGATAATGCCTAAATATTTAACTTGTTTTTTCAGTTCTAAAGTTTGATTGTACAGCATTAGTGATACATTTTTGTTTTTGCGTTTTTTCGTGAACGATACTGCGGCAGATTTATTACCTGATATTTTAAATTCATTGGTTTCACACCAAGCTTCAACGTTGTTTAATGATGCTTGAGTGAGATTATTTAAATGTTGGATATCAGTTCCCATTTCCCAAAAACATAAGTCATCAGCGAACAAAGCAGCTGACGAGTTGAAACAAGAAGGCAGATCATTAATCATAATAGCAAATAATAAAGGACTTAATACACTACCTTGTGGGACGCCATTTTGCAAGATTTTGATTTGTGATGATGTTGATGAAACTCTAACTTGAAAGGTTCGATTTGACAGGAATGACCTCAAGAAGTTGAACATAAAATCTTGAATACCAGTTTTTAATAATTTTAGTAATAGAGTATCTTTGTGGACCATGTCAAAAGCTTTTTCAATATCAATAAACACTGCCAGCACAGATCTCTGATTTGCCAATGCTTTGTAAACGGTATCGTGTAAATTTAAAAGGTGGTCAATTGGTCGCCTGCGTTTGCGAAACCCAGACTGATACTTGTTTAAAATATTATTTTTCTCCAGATACCACCGGAGTCGTGCTCGTGCCGCAACCATTCTTTCCATTAATTTACATATCTGAATAGTAAGAGATATCGGTCTGTAGGATTGTGGTAAATTAACCGGTGTATTAGGTTTGTGCAAAGGAACGATCATAGAGTGCAGCCATTCTGGGGGAATTTCACCTGTAAACCATATTCTGTTAAATAAAAGCAATAAAATTTGCAAACAATGATTCGGTATGTGCTTCAGCATTTCGCAGTTCAGTTTGTCTCCGCCAACTGCCGAATTGTTAGAATGAGCTAAAGCATCTTCTAATTCACTTGTGTTAAATGGAGGGATAATCTCCATTTTCTGATAAGAGCAACAACTTAGTTGTTGCTGTAATTGATGAGAAATAGATTCAAAGTTGCTTTTAAAAGTGTTAGAAAAATTTTCGTTACCACTGACTGTTTGAAACTGATTTGCCAACATATTTGCTTTATGCCGGTCATTTGTACTAGTAATACCGTGTTGCTGCAAAGGTGGAAAATGAGATGAGGTTTGTTGCCTGGTAAATTTTCGAACGGTCGACCATATCTGGCCGAGTTTAGCGTTCGAAGAGATCGAGGAGCAATAAATCTGCCAACAAGATTGTTTAGTTTCATTTACAATTTTCTTAGCTTTGGCTCTTGTCCGCTTAAAAGTTACGATGTCAGTAGGATGACGGGTTTTAAGCATGCGATTTAAAGCATGTTTTTTGCTATTAATTGCTATTTGACAATTTTTGTTCCACCACGAAACAGATAGTTTACCACATGGTTTAGTAGTGGGGATTATTTTCTCTGCAATAGAAAAAATGGTTGAGTTTAACCTGTATTGGAAAAGATGAGTGTCGGTCGAAAATAAATTCATAGTTATTTCAACATCGCACAATTGATAGAAAGATATCCAGTCAGCACGATTTAATGACCAGCGTGGTGACCACTGTGATGGTAATGGGTTTGCAGAGGAATTTATCTTGGCTAAAATTAAGCAATGATCGCTATTTAAGAAATCACCTGTAACTTCTATAACACATTTGTGGGCTATTGCGGGAAAACATAGTGTTAAGTCGATCAGTGAGCAGTTTAGGCCTGAATTTAAGTTGATATGAGTTGGTTGATCAGTGTTCATAATAGAATAATCATTTTGTTCAATGAAATCAAGCTGCGGGTAACCATTGCTGTTTGCAGGCCGAGCATTCCACATTTTGAGGTGAGCATTAAAGTCACCACAAATAATGACGTTGCGGAAGTTTGTGATAAATCGTAAAATGTTATTGTCTACGAGATTTGAAGGAGGGTTATATACATTCAAAGTAACGATACCACTTATTTAATGGCAGGGCCGAAACTAGGCAATGCGCCCCCCCCCCCGAAATCATCTTTCGAGGCCCCCTAAAAATTTTTTTTGGATGGTGATGCAAAAGAGCGAGCCCCGAAGGGGCGATGCCAAGTTAGGGGGGTCTGGAAGCATGCTCCCCGGAAAATTTTGCGGAATTTGACCCTTATTTAGGAGGCTTTTTGTGCGTTTTGAGCCTTTAAAATTCCTCAGTTTTAACAAGGTTTAGTAGTCTGTTTAACTAGGTCCCTTCCAAACCCACTAAAACAATGCTGCAAGCAAACCCTACTCTAACATTTCGCTATCTATGCGACGTAAAAACGTTTTTAAGGCTTATTTTTGCGCCTTTCACTTGAGGATGAGGAGTCTTTGGCAGGAGCGGATCCAGAAAGTTTTGGTGGGGGGGGGGTGTGATTTCAAATAAGGTTGAATGTTAACTAAATACAAAGACGTGTAGACCCGGAAACGGGTGAAAATAAGTTCTTTCAAAATGTTTCATGTCAGGGGCGTATTCAGAATTTTTTTCAGGGAGAGGGCATCAAATTTCGTCACTTTTTCAAGCGCAACCTTTTTCCGGCAGAGTTATTTTAAGCAAATTATGTAACAAAAACGACTCTAGGGGGGTCCGGGGACATGCTCCCCAGAGAAATTTTTGAAAATTTACATACTGTAATGGTCATTTTAGCGCTTTTCGAACAATTTTCGGGCAAAGTTCGTTCATATTTTTGGCCGCTACTTTTGAGTGCTTCATCAAATATGATGCATTTTGTAAGCACAGTTTCGATTATGCATGCTTAAGGCGACTACGGTTTATCGTTATGAACAGGGGTGCAAATCTATGTTGAGCATTGGGGAAGATGATTTAGCAAAATCGACCATTTTTTGATATTGGGGGGGATGATTTAGCAAAATTGACACGTCTGCAAATGTCCAATTTTTTGCCCACAATGAAGTGAAGACCAAAATAAAAAGGTCATAACGTTCCCAGATGCTCAATTTTTTGCCCAAAATGAAGTGAAGACCCAAAAAAAAAGGTCATCACGTTCGCTGATGCCCAGTTTTGGGTCATGAAAATATTGGGGGGGGATGCTGCCGGATTATTGGGGGGGATACATCCCTCCATGGATTTGCACCCACGGTTATGAAGAGGTTCGAAATTATAGAAAAACTTTATTTATCCAAAGCATTGTTGAAAATGGCTGGTGAGGGGTGCATCCCCCACATCTTCCCCTGGATCCGCCCCTGGTCCTTGGTATGCCACTAAACGTTTGTTTGCTAGTTTTGCAACTATTAGTTTTCGAAAAATTTGCAGGGGCACTCCATGGCCAAAAGCATAAATATGGTAAGGGGGCCCCACCAGTGGCGTACGCAAAATTTTTCTGAGGGGGGGGCGTGCGAAACAGTGGGGCCCCTCAGGATTTGGCAGAAAGGGGGTACAACCGGGGGTCTGGGGGCGTAGCACCCAGCCGCCAACGAATTTTTGCGGTTTTCACAAAAAAACACTCATTTTAGCACACTTTTTCATTGAAAAAGGGCGTGCAGTGAGTGCTGTTACTATAAATAGTGTGATCCAAGACTAAGAGCATTAAGGGCCGCCTAAAGGTTTGAAAAAGCTTCGCGGGCCGCAAAGGTAAAATCTAGATTTTGATCATAGGCGGAGAGATTGTTATTCTACCATTGACACTATATGCCTTATTAAATGTCTTACGTTTCATGCTTGCTTAAGTCTTGAAAATTGGTGTTAGCGCAACGTCGTATGAAGCTGTTAGATGTGCAACTGAATCACATTTGGCAAAGCTTTTCAACATACCTGTTTGCTTAAAATTGTTTCTCTTTAATTCTTTCAATATTGCTTCCCTAGAAATTCCGTGGTACTGACCGTATCTTTTCTCATGTAGCGTTTTGTAAGTCGCTTAGCATTAAACTCTTTGGGAACAGATATTACTAGAAGACACACCAAACATTATGTTTAACCATTATTAATGACGAAGAAATATCTGTCCTCCCACTTAAAATTGAACTTTCTGTTTTCCTCGGACACTTTTTTTTTGGCACTCATTTCATGCTGTTAGTGCTACTCACTAAATTTCGTAACTTTTACGCTACAACTCTCGCTGAAGATCGTTTTGAAAAGCCCACAAGATAAGTATGCGAGATATTACATAACCTGCTTTAGTACGTAGTAAATGTCTTAATGTGACGTCAGATGCATTTCTACAGTACTTCAAAATGACGCGTTCAAGTGTACTACGAAACATTCTCGTTATTATTCTAAGCTTGCAAATTTCTCGCCTCTTAAAAAATCACGTAATTAATGCGAACGACGAAATTTTTAAGCCTTGTTAGATACAAAACAGGCAACGAAGATTAAAGTGTTCGAGGGCCTCGGTTTGGACCACACTGCTGTAGACAATGCAAAAATATTTTCGCAACTTATGTCTAAAAGCAGAAGCTTGGCTAAAATAATTGAAAGGAGGCTGCAATCATTATTAGTTTGTGAAATCACAGATTGAAAGTTAGGTTTTAGCACCTTATTACAGGGCCAAAGGGGGGATCATGGCGCCGTGCCCCCCCCTCCTTGCGTGCGCCTATGGCGCGAAGGAAATTTTCTACATTAAGGTACAATTTTTCGAGCAGTATCTGAGCGACACAGGCTTTTAACATGTATCGAAGAAGACCTGAGGGGGGAGCGCACGCATAGTAGCCCTCCCCTGCGTACGCTACTGGGCCCACATCCCGCGAGTTAAGACAAAAAATATGTTGAATATTGGAATAGGTTTATTTAAGGCATCTTTATCATACGTTGATTAAATAGTACTACGTGCTGACTATATACGGGGCCCCCCTTTTGTGCGCCCCCCCCCCGGTTGGGGGGTTCGGGGGGCGCTAGTTTCGGCACTGTTTAATGGCTATCGACTCCATATCGTTTTGAGAATTTGGGATAATTACTTCCGAAAAAGGTATGCTTGGCTTAATGCATATGCAAATACCGCCACCTCTCTTACCATTTGATCGATCCTTTCGAATAAGTTTGTAACCTGGTAAAATCGGTGTAATATTTTTGGTCAAGTAGGTTTCTTGCAAACATAAAACATCAGGTAAGTTTACCAAGTTAGCCAAGTAGGATAGCAGTTCCGGTATTTTGTTTTGAATAGGTCTGCAATTTCACTGCAAAATTTGAAGAGCCATTAAATCATAGATTTAAGCTGTTCTATGTCAATGGGGATCCGCATTCGCTTGCCTGCAGATTCAGATATCATTTCGTAAATGTTAATATTTTCGTCTGCCTTAGTAGCTAGAATAGTACAGTATATTATTTTTGTTAAAAATGCCAGAAAATATATCGGATTTCCGAACATGAAGTTGTGGGAAAAATCAACTTCATCCATTACCTGCGTTTGTAGCTCACTGTTTTCATGTGTCGTAGTAAGTGTTGGTGAATTCGTAGCCACAATTCTGTCCTTGCTCGTGGTTGGACAGTTTGTTGGTATAACGTGACTAGTGGGCAGTGGTGGAAATTCATCAGCATGTAGGTTAGTATTATATTGACCAGTAGTTACGATAGCCTTTGACCTGCTGATGGCTCGCGTACTATATAGCTGAGCAGCCTCAGCGTAAGTGAGATTTTTGTCACTTTTTGATTTAAGCACTTGTGTAGGGTTATGCCTAGAGTTTGTACCGTCTTTGTGTCGTACTTATGACATCACTATCGCTGCCCTACCGTTATATTCTGTTATCGCACTGCGTGCTCAGTTGAGCTCAGCGGTTAAGAGTAACCTGCTTTATCAGTTATTGTGTGGCAGCGTAGTTTCGTTAGTTCAGTTATTTATTTATGTTCTTTATTGCAGAGTCGATTCAATCATTTTCGGGTATTATATTTTATGCTCCGAAAATTGGTGATATTTCTTCATGATTGAATCGACTAGGTTAGCCTAGATTAGTAATCACTAGTTAGGCCTAGTACAGTAAGATGGTTGTTATATCCTGCGCTTATCCGGGATGCGACTACCAGTCAGAAGATGTGACAGAACCCATCGCATGCGCCCTTCTGCAAAGTCATTCATTTAGTCACGCGACGGCGGCACCTGCTGGTCAAGCCGCCGTTCCTGCCCCTGTTACTGAGAACCGAGGACCTAGGCTGGAGAGACCCCACATCGGTATTGGGGTGTCCTTGGAAGAGTGGAACGTGTTTACGCGTCGATGGCACGTTTTTAAAGCAGGCTCTGGCATTGATGAAACGTCAGCCCCCTCACACCTGTTTCAATGTGCCAGCAAGGAATTAGGAGACAATTTACTAAAATCTGATGCCGACGTAGCCTCGCGACCTCTTACAGATTTACTCACCTCCATGCGGCGTTTAGCTGTCATCCCCATCGCCACTGGTGTTTTGAGGACAGACCTTATGCAGATGTGCCAAAGGCGCGACGAAGCCTTTCGATCTTTTGCCGCACGGGTGCGTGGAAAAGCTGACACCTGTGCATTCTCTGCAGATTGTCAGTGTGGTCAAAAAGTTGACTATACTGACCACATGATACGAGACACACTGCTGAAAGGCATCTGCGATGTAGAAATCCGTCGCGAGGTATTAGGTACCGCTAATATACTTACTACCGCTATCAATGATGTCATCGCCCTCGTCGAGAGCAAGGAGATGGCGCGGAATGCTGCACCCATTTCAGATGTTTCCGCTGTATCCGCTTTCAAGCGCCAGAAGACCGCCCCTGTAGCTCACGACGGATCAGAGAAGTCTCCATGCCCAGTCTGCAAACAACTATTTAGCTTGTACTCGAAAGGGCCCCGTGGATGGAACTCAACACCACACACCCTATGCATTGACTGTTTTCGTTCTCGCCGCCGCAAGAAGCACCACAACCAGGCCTCGCCAACATCAGCTGCCATTCAGAATGAAAGAAGTCATTTACCCGTTAACAATGACAGCCACTTAGGAGCAATTCTTCCGACCAATTCATCTACTGAGAGTAACGATGCCGAGGATAACCACCACGCCCTCGTCAATGATCAATGGGTTAAAGCAAACATGCGAGAACATCCCACTATCTCCGTAAACATTTCTATGGACCAAGCCTGGTGCCGCAGTAAGCACCCTCCTCCCATAGCAAAGAATGTAGTGGCCATCGCAGACACCGGCGCTCAGACCAATGTATGGTCGCTACGCGAGTTCCTAGCTGCTGGATTTGAACGCAGTATCCTCCTCCCTGCTCCTAACTTAGTGGCCGCCAACCACTCACGCATTTCCATTGATGGGGCTTTCTTCGGTGTCATACAGGGGAATAGCCGCGACGGTCAGCGTGTTCAATGCCACGCCATGATATATATCAGCAGCGACGTCAGCACGCTATACCTATCTCAAGAAACCTTAGCAGACTTGGGTGTGCTGTCCCCACGTTTTCCTTCAATCGGCGAACACCGTGTGTCCGATGAAAATAACAACACTCCCTGTCCTTCACAAAATCCTACTCGTTCGTTAACAGGCGGATGTGCCTCCGTTAGCCATCAAACTGAACCATGTACCTGTCCCCAGCGGACAGCTGTTCCACCCCTCCCTCAAGCACTCCCATTTCCATGTACTCCGGACAACAATCCAAAGATGCGAGAGTGGCTCCTTAAACGGTACGCAGCTTCCACCTTCAACACCTGTCCACATCGAGCTCTTCATTGCATGACAGGACCCCCTATCGAAATACATGTTGACCCGCACGCCAAACCAGTGGCTTGCCATACACCTGCCCCCATCCCACTTCACTGGCAAGAGAAAGTTCGTGAAGATCTTCTCCGTGACGAGGCCCTGGGAATTCTGGAGAAAGTGCCTCATGGCAATCCTACTACATGGTGTCATCGTATGGTCATAACTAGGAAACACGATGGCACCCCTCGCCGCACCGTAGATCTTTCACCTCTCAACAAGTTCTGCAAGCGTGAGACGTTTGCTTCCGAGGCGCCATTCCACCTTGCTCGCCGAGTACCTAGGAACACGTGGAAAACTGTTACAGACGCTTGGAATGGTTATCACAGTGTACCGCTGCGTGAGTCTGATCGCCACCTCACGACTTTCATCACACCCTTTGGAAAATGGAGATATACCAGAGCCCCTCAGGGTTTTCTGTCGTCGGGAGATGGTTACAACCGCCGCTTTAATTCCATCCTTGCTGATTTTGTTCGTAAAGAACGTTGTGTTGATGACACAGTCTTTTATGATGATGACCTTAGCCAGCACTGGTGGCGCACCATGGAATTCCTTACCCTGGTTGGCCAGTCAGGAATCGTTTTGAACTCAGAGAAGTTTCAATTTGCCAGCCGATCTGTAGATTTTGCAGGCTTTCGCATTTCCGAGTCAACTGTGGAGCCACTACCTAAATACTTAAACGCCATTCGTGACTTTCCTGCCCCTAAAAACATCACAGACGTCCGCAGTTGGTTTGGTTTGGTAAATCAAGTAGCAAGCTATGCTCAGCTCCGTGATCTCGTTGCACCATTTAAACAATTTTTAAGCCCGAAACGCAAGTTTGAGTGGTCTGACGAACTTGATCGGGCTTTTGCTGCCTCTAAACTTGCTATTATAGTCGCTATCCGACATGGTGTAGAAATCTTCGATTCCACTCGGCGAACGCTTACGCCCAGATTGGTCCAATCGAGGTATCGGATATTTCCTCCTTCAGAAACACTGCTCCTGCGACTCCTGCATCCCAGACTGTTGTGAATTTGGATGGCGAGTGACCCTCGCCGGATCTCGTTCCTTATCATCGGCCGAACGGAGATATGCTCCAGTCGAAGGTGAAGCCCTGGCAGTCGCCTGGGGCCTAGAACAAACCAAATACTTCACGCAAGGCTGTGACAACCTTGTAGTCGTTACGGATCATAAACCGTTAACGAAAATTTTTGGTGACCGAACCTTAGACGAAATCACTAACACTCGACTGTTTAGGCTTAAACAACGCACCTTAATGTGGCGTTTTCAAATCTTTCATTTACCAGGGGCAACTAACTGCGCCGCCGATGCCACATCGCGTCACCCAGTGTTGTGTACTTTTATCGCTACCGTTTCATGTCACGAGCTTGACTCCCCCGACATTATCAAACAAGCTCTCGTAGCTGCTGTGCAGCACGATTCATCTAAGGCATTTAGCATACAATGGGAGGAGATTGCACTGCACACTAAAAACGACCCTGCGTTAAATCATTTGTTGCATGCTATAGAGTGTGGATTTGATTCTGATAGCCTTAAAACTCATTGTGTAGGCCTAGACCAATACCTTCCTTTTCGCGAAAGTTATTACATTTTAGATGGTGTCATTCTATATAATGATCGTGTTGTTGTACCTGCATCGCTGAGGCATATAGTACTCTCTGCATTGCATGCCGCCCATCAAGGTACGTCTGCTATGGAGCGACGGGCGCGGGCAACTGTGTTTTGGCCTGGTATGACTCGAGATATTCATGATGTACGTAATTCTTGTGCTCATTGTAATCGTAACGCACCATCCCAGGCAGCTCCCCCGCCGATGCCCGCACACCCACCCGCCACGCCCTTTGAGCAAGTTTTTGCTGATTACTTTAATTACGGGGGTCGTAACTTTTTGGTAATCGGGGACAAGTTCTCTGGCTGGGCGGATGTCTTTGGTACATCCACTGGGTCGAGCATCAGTGGCGCAGCTGCTTTGGTTCGTTTATTGCGATCATACTTCGGCGTTTTTGGGGTTCCCGACGAAATATCCACAGATGGGGGGCCCGAATTTACAGCTTCGGCTACTGAGACGTTTTTGAAAACTTGGGGTGTAAACCACAGGGTGTCATCTGCAGATTTTCCCCAGTCCAATGGCCGAGCCGAGGTTGCAGTCAAATTTGCCAAAAGGATGTTGAGAGATAATGTCAGCTCTGACGGTGACTTAAATAACGACTCCTTCTTGCGAGCTTTGCTGCAATTGCGCAATACTCCCGATCCTGATTGTGGAATGTCCCCCGCGGAGGTCGTGTTTGGCCGGCCTCTGCGAGATGCTTTCTCATTCGTGAATCGCTTAGCCAAATATTCCAATCATTTCGTGCGTCGCACATGGCGTGAGACATGGAAGGCCAAGGAAGATGCACTCCGTTTACGCGCAGGACGGAACGCAGTTGCGTTAAAAAGAAATAGTCATCCCTTGCCCGCCCTGAACTGTGGCGACCGCGTGTTCATTCAAAACCAGGCAGGCAACTACCCACTTAAATGGGATAAGGTCGGCACCATTATGGAAGTCTTAACTTTTGATCGCTATGTTGTTAAAGTTTGCGGATCTGGACGCTTTACCACTCGCAATAGGCGCTTTCTCCGTCTTATTCCGACAAACCAAGCTCGATCGTCCTCCCCCAACGCATGTGAGAAACCTACCTCCAACATGCCACCCCTTTTACCCGATACCGCTCCAGGTCCCAGCCCGATCCCACCTGCTTCCAATTATCATCACAGCTCTGTGTTTAACGACCCTGTCCAAGGATCTTGCCCCGAGCCCTCTACGGAATTGGCATCAGACCACAGTCCTCCTGCGGACACCGATGAACCTCCAATGGAACTTCCCGTAGAAAACCCTTCTTTAAGGCGATCTACTCGTGCTCGTCGCCCTGCTTTAGAACTAGATCCTGCAAGCGGGCGTTGGATCCCAAAAGGCTTAATATCCTCCATGGAGTGGGGTAACAAACTGGGGGGGATGTAGGATTATGCCTAGAGTTTGTACCGTCTTTGTGTCGTACTTATGACATCACTATCGCTGCCCTACCGTTATATTCTGTTATCGCACTGCGTGCTCAGTTGAGCTCAGCGGTTAAGAGTAACCTGCTTTATCAGTTATTGTGTGGCAGCGTAGTTTCGTTAGTTCAGTTATTTATTTATGTTCTTTATTGCAGAGTCGATTCAATCATTTTCGGGTATTATATTTTATGCTCCGAAAATTGGTGATATTTCTTCAACTTGCACCTCTCTTTGGTACCTGGGGCATTCTTTGCTGGACGCAGTATGATTGCCATTGCAGTTAACACACTTCACACTAGAAGTTTGGCAATTCTCGATTTTGTGTTCACTGCCACACTTAGAGCACCTTCCTTTGCCCCTGCAATTTGCCGTTACATGCCCAAAACGATTGCACTTAAAGCATCGCAGCGGTTGCGGAATATACTTTTTTACGTTAAAGCTCATGCATCCAATATGAACAGAGAGAGGTAAAGCAGTACTATCGAATTGCAATAGTACTGTTTTGGTATCAGTTAGAACAGGTTTTAAGTCAACGAATGATTTCTTCACAAATCGTTTAATATTAGTGACATGATCATCTTTTAAACACATAAGCAAATTGTCGTTAGTTATGTCCAACGGAACATTATAAATAACTCCTTTGGCTCCAGCTGGAATAATAATTGAAGATTTTACTGAAATAAAAGTGTTCGCATTAGCATCGGCAAGATTTTCAAGATTTAGTAGGGTTTTGATTGGGTTGCTAGTTTTGCAATTTACTAATAAGTTGCCGTTGCGAATTGGTTTACACGAGTCATACTGACCAATCAAGTTTCGTAAGCATCTGTCGATTTTAATTGGGCTGAATGAAGCAAGTGGTTTTTCACCATTGACAGCAGCCAGCATCACAGGTTGCAGCTGCGTAATAGCAGCTCTTTTCGTTGAGCTACATTGATCATCGCTAGAGTTTTTTTGAAGAATTTTTTGTTGACTTTCGTTTTAACTTTTTCGTATTTGTGACCAGTTTAAAAGTCTCGTTACTCGAGGGATCACACGATGAAGACATTTTGTTAAGACGAAGTCTTCACCGAGCAAAACTTATATACCGATACCGGTATAGCAAAAAAGCTTTCTCTCCTAATACTTAATAAAGTCTTTTGGTTCGCTGCTTAATCCGCGCTTGCAAAACCTAGAAAATCAAAGCTCGAAAAATACGTCCTTCTTCCACAATTGGAACAATTCAATCTGGTTGAAGTTTTCAGTACTTCATTACAAGCAAAAAAACAAAAATAAAAAAAATTGCTTAAAACCTGAATTTTCAGCTTTTGCTAGATTAACCTGGGAAGAGATGTGCGGATCTGCTCAAAATTGTCAACACGTGAGTTAATACTTTAATATGACCTTGTGGTGACGCTATTTCGATTTATATTCATTCAAGAAATCCGCTGGCAAGGGTGTATTAACTAATCTTTTGTATCAACTAACCCGCCCTTCCCCTACTACGGATACAGATGACCATAAATCCAACGTACCGGTACTGAATTAGCTGCTGACTAAGTCAGTGGCTCATAATCTTTTCTGGTATTTTATCGTCAGTGCCTCAAAATCTTTTCTGGTGGTTTGTCGGCGCAGTTGTTTGGAGCGTCGTTTTTACGGCGACCACGATCGCAAGGTTAATGGTTCAATTCCCAACCTAATCTCGTTGCGTTCTGGGATAAAATGCTTTACGATGATTATCTCTGCTTGGTGGAATCTGGCAAGCAGCAAATTAAAGAAGTCAGAAGAAATAATCAACCACAAAACTTGGAAACAAAAGCAACTCTCAAGTGAGTCTGGAATTGTTCTACTCAAAGAGCCTCCATCGCTTTCTCGTGATACAGTCTGTTTTCATGTCCAAAAATCGTGGGCTTTTGGCCCGCGGGCTTTGCTCGAGTCAGTTCGAGTCAGGCTTTATGTGGGCTAATTTCAGCAAAATCGTGGGCTTTGCTAGGTAGTCTAAGAACGTGGGCTTTTGCAAAACGGTGGGCTTTGAGAAAGTTGTTGCGTGAGGTCTAGTGCTTAGACTGTAATATAGGCTGTTGATATTTAAGAAGTTGGCGTATGATTATCAAATAAATGTAGGTTTGGGGCAATTTCGCTTCATAAAAGTTAAAATTAGAGTAAGCTGTTGATAAATTCAACTTGTCTTGGGCAGTTAGCTGGTTAGGCTCGTTACTGAATTCACCTATTAGCCAGTTAGCCTTGTTTTGCTATTCTGAAGTACTGGTAAGAGTGAAGTCAATTCACTGTTCAAGTTCTGAAGTCTGTTTGCCTAGTCTAGTTGCAAAAACAACCGGTACTGGTAGGTGGTACCGGTTCGTTCTTACTTAAGTGGTCGCTGGGTCAGCCTTGGCTTTTTTGCATAGTCACAGCATTGAGTGACATAGGTAATGCTACGCAAGCAGCTTTCGCACCGGTACTGCATGCTACCAGCGTAGGTCTACCGTACTTTATTTACTCATTGCAATTAAACTTTGAAAATTATTGTTGGTGTTGCAGTTGCTTTTGATGACCTTAAACAGTTAAATATTTAAAGGCAGCACTGGCTATTTGTACAGGCTTGTACAAATAAGCACTTGGTTTATTCTACTATCAGATTATCCCTTCACGCTGACTTCGATCCAGAGAGCATGACGAAGTGATAAAGTAAACTAAGTCGTTATTTGTACGGATCTGTAACAATAGCCACTTTGATGTTTAAAAGTTTGCTTGTAGGTGATTTAGCCCACTGCTACTCCTGATATCTAGTACCCTTACCCATGTCTAATCATGACTGGTATTAAAATTGGTGGCATTTATTCAATTTTGGCATATCACTTAGTATTCACTACCGGTAGCCTAATTCTTTAATGGTCATAATTTGCTACGTCCTAACTTGATGTTATTACAAAAAATTATGTTAGTTGAAAAGTGTTGATTAGTCTGTTAGTTATAGACTCTTATCCCTGTTAGTTATAGACTCTTATCCCGTTATAGACTCTTAGCATGCACACTGCATGCTCGCATTTATTTGCTTAAATGATATTCTAATTGTTATTGTTTACTTGTATTACTGACACAAGCTAGCAATAGACCATACCCTGACAAATAGCATAAATAGCCACAAGTTAGACACCAACTAAAAACTGTATATCATTTTGTCGCTGGGTTAGCGCCTGCGCTGCATTTTCATGACATATTTTTTGCCCAAGGGCTTAGTATTTTATGCAATGTTAAGAGCTATTGTTTTGAATTTTTGTCAGTGGAAGGCACTGTGCAAAAACATTACCATTAAAGAATAAAACTCACTGGTACCTTACTTATGTCAAGAACTGGTATTTTCAACGTGATGTCATTGCAGAAATAAAGGAAAATAATTTAACACATATGCAATATTGATGGTATTTATTTAAATAGATTATCTCCTTAATCTTTCAATTTCAGATCATTTGGTGCTACTAGTGTGTTTCAGAAACCAGAAAACTTGCTGATTGCTTATTGAAATTCTTGAAAACATGTTACGGAAGCCAGCAAGTGAAGTTTTTGCCTCACTTGTTTTAAAAGTGGATTGAAACGTTGGTCTTATATTCTTATCAGGAAAAAAATAATTGCAACAAATCTTGGTTAGTATTTTATGAAGCTTTGCTTAATATCTTGTAAATGTGCTACATGCAAACTGCAGAGTGAAATTTGCTGCTGATTTGATCCAATGGAATTATCAGTAAACTAAATTTTTGAGCAAACTTTGATATTTGTGCATGAGAGCTACTTTCACTCTTGGTAAATGCAATTTTGTTGTGTTTGGCTTTACAACATCTGTATGTACAGTACGTTGTGCTATTTTGCAGTTGTAGTATATAATAATTGTATATACATACTGTATTACTCTGCAAGAGCTATGATATCATCAGCAACAGCTATAATGTACCAAACTATATTTTCAGTCGTAAATTGCAGCAGGTACAGAGTGCAGACAGCTGATAGCTACTTGTTCGTGAACGTCTAACGGCCAAGTGGACTGTGGGACTCTGGTGTAATTGGTCAAAGCAATGTTATTAAAACTGGTATAGACAGCTTTTCTGCTTGATGCACAGCTTGAAAGGAATGATGATTTGAACAAGGTCGCAAGTTTACTTGTGTTGTTGGGAAAAACACTCATTGGGATTCTCCGCCTCTGAGCAGGTAATCAACAACTCCAAAGCAAGCTTGTTATAGCACCTTGATTGCTTTCTCAAGATGGGATGATAAATATGCCCTAAGTAACCACTACTAAGCTGTAACATTTTAACAGTCTACAGCAAAGTCTTGATTGTAATTCTCTTCAATTTTCGAAACTGAAGAAAGATTTAATCTAAAAGCGAGATATGCTGTTTTTGAAATTGCTTTACTGCTTCGAAGAACCAAACTACCTGCAAAAGTATGTCTGTAGCCTACGATGTAAACTTACATCGTATTATTGTGCATTTTAGTGCCAGTGAGGTGGATTTTGTCAACAGCTGTTTGTAAAAGAAACGCATATGCAATGACCAAGATGCTCACGTGAATGGCTCATGCAAAGTGCAAATGAACTGGCTTGCTCCCAACTTAAATGAACCCGGTGTAAGAAATTGATGGAAAACTTTATGGTTACCTTATTCTTTTGAAGCGGGATTTCCCAGCTTAAGCTTTGCTGAAGGATCGTTCATCGCAAAAAGCTGAAAGTGGAAGCAGTAAAGACCGACATGATGTTACATGGCTGACTCTGAACAAAAACATCTTATGGACAGGGCTATTACGTAGCCTGATATGGATTTTTTAAACGCACTGCTAAAATAATTGTTTCTTTTCTGATTTGCGTGCTGGCAATTGAAGTTGCATCTAAGCACAAGGCTTGCTTTCCACCAGATTACGCAAGCAGCTCGTTTTAAGCATTCAAATTACTAGGTGTTTAAGTATATATTTAAAGGTTGTGAACGAGCTCTTATAAATTTTAAGCTTTTTAAATGGCCAAGTGCATAGATCGACTGCCTCTGGCGCCGTACACGTGAGTTCAATTACAAGTCGGGCAAAACCAGTGAATTGGTAATCATTGCTCTCTACATGATATTAAAAAGGTTACTTGTGGCGTTCCTATGTAGCATTATTTACCACGTTTTGAGTTGTAACAAAGTTCTATGCATCTTTTGATTGAGCTCGTTAATAGCGCCCCTATCGCCTCGGTACACGACATTTAGGCGCGAGACATGTGGGCGCAGACATTTAAGCGCGAGGGTATTTGGGCGCAGTGCCAAATGGGCGCGAAGTACGTTCTAACGCATTTTAATCAACTTTTCGTTAGTTTTTTTTTTTAATTAATGAAAACTATTTTGTGTCTGCAACGATCTTATCCAGTACTTAATTTTCTGTTTGCAACGATCTCATAGAAGAAATTAAGATGTGTTAATTAACGGTAACGTATATCAAAAAAGATGGAGCAAAGTAAAGGTCAAGTTAACGACAGATAAAGACTCATTTTTACGATCGATTGTCTAGCAACCTAAGAGATTGATTATCAAAGAAAATGTCCACGCAATGTAGGACAGCGAAATAAAAAAAATTGAGAAGATGCTTAACGCAGTGGTGATTTGTAAATTCTTTGAAATGGAATCATGTTTGATAAAATAAATTTTGAGTCAGCTGTTAATTATGATCGATTTCATTCGTATATATTAGATTGGTCAAGTACCTTTTCAAAATCACGTTATTTTTTTAGGCGAAAACTTACTTTTCTTACGTTTTCATTAAAAATTTGCTGCGTATTAATCACGCATTACCGTGTCGTTGCAATTGTCTTATTCTCACGTGTTTCCGTCGTTCGAGAACGTTGCAACAAAAATGTTCCAACTTTTAGATCTTTTGTTATCTTAATTTCTTCTATGAGATCGTTGAAAACAGAAAATTAAGTATAATATTGGATAAGATCGTTGCAGACAGAAAAGTTATTATTTAAAAAGTAACTAACGAAAAGTTGATTAAATCAATCAATCATCAATCAATTCGTTTTTATTTCCGCACTCCATTACGTTAGAAACACACGTTCATAATAAGTATTGGCCAAGCGCGGAAAAGGGCACACGCAGCAAAACGGGTAATCGTTGAAGCGTGCCCGTCAAAAAGACTAGGCATGGCTGCGTGACCCTAACTAGGCATGACTGCATTAAAAATGCGTTTGAACGTATTTCGCGCCCAAATGGCACTGCGCCCAAGTGTCCTCGCGCCCAAATGTCGAGTTTCGCATCGCTTTTTCCCCATGAAAGGATAAAAATTCAAATTAAAATAAAACATATTCTGCTTGGATTTTTATACACTTCCATCTAGAGGTCGTGACCGTAACGTTAGAGTACGCTTGGAGTAGCAACTCCCAGTGCAACTGTTTTGATGAAATCTGCGGATTTGTTTCTTGAGTAATTCATGCAATGTCTTTGGTGTAGAGATTGTTTTGGTTATAATATTACCGAGAAAATTTTGTTAGCAATGATCCAGTTAATTTTGCTGATTATTATTTTGGCATAATAATTGTGGACCATACTTGATCTTACACCCAGGGGCGTGCCAAACTTTTCTGCAGCGCGAGTTTTTGAGAACGTTGCCACAGGGCGTCCTCTGAAATACGTCAAAAGGGTTTTTTAAAAAAAGATCTTCAAACCCTACAGCGTGCTACCCCCTTGCCTCCTCCAGGCACGCCCATGCTTATAGTCGTTGCTAACAATTTACTACGTACATTATTGCTTTTTCCTTGCGTTTGCTCGTGCCGCCCCGATTTATTTTCACGTTATTATTACCGGTACTCAAAGGTTGACGCTGCAAAATTAAAGGCATTTCTAGCAGTTATGTACTTGTGGTATATTATTCTTTAAATTGTTGCGCATCATTTTTCATACCGGTATGCGCAGCACCTCGCCCAGAGCTTAGACTTACCTGAGACAGCCTTCAAGTTAAACAAATAATTTTATTGTTTTCTGGACGACGTATAACGTTTATGTCATCGCTCACTTTCAGCTATGAAGTTCATCGTGCTAAAGACTGCATTTTTTGGCTTGTATAGGCCGACTTGTGACGATCAGCCTTTAAAATTATAGGTTGGCAATGGCTAGTTGCAGCTACTTCGGTTCAAAAACGTTTTTGCAATTGTCACGGAAAGGGATGAGTTTTAGGCGAAGCGTTTCTACGAACTGGCCAAAATTTTCACTCTCTTACTCCATGTTTTTGTTTTAATCGGAAATTCGTTCTCTTAAGGGAGGTAGCTAGCTCGGTCTCTAGTTACTCCCCTGAGTAGAGTGGAATTAGTCACATCGATGTAAAAATAACGCCCGGCAAAGTGATATATAAGGCGCGAAAATCTTTAGTTTGAGCAATGACGCTGACGAACTTGACAATTGGTATACGACCTTGCCAAGCAGCTGTGGGCACCAAGAGTGATCTTTATTTTGGTTGCAAGCTCATTGGCTGGGTGCACCTGATCCAGGCAGTAGATCTCTCCCCCCAAAAAGCCTACCGGTACTACTTTAAATCCGGCGATTGAGATTTGTTTTCTTCATCTTTATCCTCTTGTTACAAGAAAGCGGTGGAGGCGCTATGCGTACGACGAATCCAGATTCGCTTAGGAGTTGCCTTTGTTTTCAAGTTTTCCGGTTGAATTTTCTTTTGACTTCTTCAATTCGCTGCTTGCCGGATTCCACCAAGCAGAGATAATCATCGCAAGGACGCAACAACGAGACTAGGTTGGGAGTTGAACCATTAACCTTGCGATCATGGTCGTCGTGAAAACGACGCTCCAAACCACTGCGCCACGCTGCCGAGATAGTAGCATATTTATCCTCCTATCACGAGAAAGCGATCAATGCCCTATACGAGCTCGCTTAGGAGTTGCCAGCCATCTGTTTACCACACCAAGATGGGGTAATCCCGCTAAGTGCCTTTCCCAACGGCACAACAAGTAAACTTGCCGGCTTGTTCTCCACACTGTCATTTCAATGCTGAGCGTCAAGCAGGGAAGCTGTGAATACCAATTTTCAAGTCATTGGTTTGACCCGACTCGGAATCTCACCCGAGTCTACAGCTCAAGAGACAGACGCTCCATACCACTCGGCCATCTGAGCTGTTAAATCAATGTTAACTGTGAACTACTGGTACGTATACTAACCAGCCGCTCATTTATTGCTGATACCTTGTAAAAAATGTAAAAGCATTTTTTCAGTTGTTAACTAAGTAGGCTACAAATCCGAGTGGGGATCATTTGGACATGGTTTGGGGTTATACTGCTTCAAATTGGGATGATCTAATGCGTAAGTTTTGAGTTAGTGAGAAACAGATTAGGTGGAAATAGGCCAAGCGCCTTGAAATGGAGGAGTAAATTGCGAAGATGCATTGTTTAACCACCCTTACTAAGCAGCTTTTAGTTTTGATACGACAAAAGACGAGAGCTTCAGCATTACCGAAGCCAATCATGCCAAGAAAAATTAGGTTACATCGTTGCTAGGCTGTTTCACTATGCGCCTCTACCGGTAAATTAGTTCAGCATTCAAAGCCCACTCTTAGCATTTTGGACATGGAAACGCGCAACGAAAGTGGGCTAGAAAAGCCCGCGACTTTTAACTCGGCCCACGTTTTGAGCGGACATGGAAGTTAGTCGCACATTTCCTGCGTAACAAATCATTGTATCCATGAATAGGACTAGACTAAGAGAAGATATTAATTTTTTAGTGTGGGCCAAATCTACGGTACCGATATATACTCTTACTGCTAAAAACTTGGGCAGTGTGTAGAGCACCGGCCCAGTTTCCATAATCAAAACGCTGCTGAGCCGGACTGCTGTGTTTCTAGGCCTATTATGACGTTGCTGTCACGTGGGGCTAGTTTCCATGGTTACCAGAAGATTCACCACATGGAAGATTCGCCACGCAACGGGTGAGACATACGAATGTGACCGAGAATTTGAGCGTAAGCGTCGGACAAACGTTTGTAACAGTGCCGATGTGGAAGATTCGCCACACAACGGTGATAAGTTGGGGTCGGGGGGGGGGGTTGGGTCGAGAGGGTTGGGGTTAGAAGGGTTGGGGTCAGGGGGGGTTGGGGTCATGGGGTTGGGGTCGAGGGGTTGGGGGGGTTGGAATCGGGGGTTGGGGTGGGGGGGTTGGGTCGTATATGTCTCACCTGCTGTTTGGCGAATCTTCTTTGTGGCGAATTTTCTGTGGCGAATCTTCTATGGCGAATCTTCCATGTGGCGAATCCTCTGGCAACCGTTTCCATGATCAAAACGCTGCTGCACTGGATTGCTTGTTTGTTTCCATAAAAGGTTTGCCAGTGCTCTGGACACTTGCTAAAACTTGCCAGCATATAACAACTACAGTAGATTTATATACTGCTTAAACATCTCTAGGTATGTAGTGTTGACTAAGCGTTGTCAAAAGCAAAAATACTGCAAGGAATAGTCTACTGGAAAATTTTTAAAAAAAGGGGTCATGCAGCTCTAAGCAAATTGAATGATATTTGCCTACACTCAACAATAAATAAAAAGGCAATACTTAAAGAAAAAGTCAAAGATCGTGTGTGTTTATAAGCAATATCAAAATAATGTGCTTTCAGACTTGACTTGGAAGTTATGGAGCATTTTGAAGGTGGTAGATCATTCCAAACTGAAACAGCACAGTGTTTAAAGGCGTGAGACATTTTTACGTATTTATCTATAGTGGTTTTAGTCAATAATACAAATGGCGGTACGTTAACTACATGAAGGTTTAGATAAAGTATTAAGTTTGTAGTGATAGCACTTCAGTTTTGTGACGTCACACTTTTCGCTGCGTGTATGTTCTATTCTTTAAAAGTACATTTGTAGTATGCTTTGATGTACAGGATACATTTTCCGATTCATTAATTTCTAATCAATCTCTTGTGCTTCGAGAAGCACATTGTCAACTTTGCATTTTTCTCATATATAAAAGTTTTATAATTGAAAGTGGATAGCTAACGTTGGTTTCTCTCTAAAAATTTCAGTTTTCTGATAACTAGAAGAGCGTATTTGAGCGAAATCTACAATTTGTGCATGCGGTGTTATGCTTCTATTTGAATAAGAATATATTGGAAGACGGCGATAAGACTTGTTTAATGTTAATTACCGGTAGCTTGTGTTGACTTGATCGTGTGGCCTACTAAGAAGAGGCGAAGTTTATGGCCTATTGGATTATTTCATATGGTAGACTACCAAAGCTGTTGCAGCCTTTCCCATCATTACAAGAAGGATTTTAATGTTAGCTAACTAGAGTTGGTGAGTCATACGTTTCAGTATCGGTAATACTTCTAGTAACGCTAAAAGTTCTTTGAGGGAATCAGGAGCATTGCCATGCAAACACTTGAACACAGTATATGAAATTTAACAGGTAAAATATGCAGGCCTTTGGCTAGAGAGGTGACAGATACATCTTTCCAACTAGATCTACCCTCACCAAAAACAAAGCGAACACAGTCATTTAGAACCAGGGATGGCAATCGCATTGAATCTTTTTTTTCAAAAATATTGCATCCAAGAATCGCATCAATACACATAAAAAAAATCACATCAGTAATCGCATCGCATAAATTGATGAAAAAAATCTGTGATTTTTGTAGGTCGCAAAATGCTTCTCATTGTTCTCAGCTCCATTTCTTTGAAAGAGTGAAGTATCAGTAACTATTTTGTCATTTTGTGGCAGCGAAATTTAATTGACTTCATCACTAAAACAAGCTGTCCATCAAATAAAATATTCTCTTTTAAGACCTGCATGGCAGTGTCCTACAGCTTCTGGTAAAAGATTTTTCACGCTTTGGATATATTGCTTGATTAGTTTCATCAGGACAGCAATTTTCATTTTACACCATTGTATTGATATTGCTTTGATTTTAATTGGGAGTAGATTTAATGCAAACTAGTACTTTTGAAGTGCAAACTCACGCAGCGCGAAGAGATGGACAGAAAGCCAGCAGAGCTAATAATCACAGCTGTTTTGATTTTTTTTTTTCACGACTCAGGTTTTCATTCTCAAGTGAAAATACTGTAAATCCATTTTCTAACCTACAATGCACAAAAGCTTGGTTGGGATCGCATAGTTCAGGGGTATGCAAACTTTTCGTATAAAGGGCTGCATTGCAAAAAATTTTGAAGCCGAGGGCCGCACTGATTGGTAGAGTAAAATAAAAAGGGTCGTCACGACTGCACACGTCCTAATTTCCACTCTAAATCAGGTAATAAGCAAAATAGGTCCTCACAACCACGCAGATGTTCTAATTTCCACTGTAAATCAAGTGAAGAGCAAAAAAAAAGTCTTAACGTTCGCAGATGTTCTAATTTTCTCAAAAATGTTCGTAAATGTCCTAATATTCCACTCAATATCAGCAAGGTAGAGTCGTAGAGATGGCACGGGCTGACTTTTTTGCAAACTGCACCGCCCATGGCCCGTAACCTCTTGCTCAGTAACGGTAACCGACTGGGAAACTCATCCCAAAAAAAAAAAACTCGACCCACCCAAGGCCCATTCTTCTATAAATGTTTAACCACATTTAGCAGAAAAATGAAAGTTGAAAGGATTTCAAAAATTAGTAGCGGCTCAATTAGAAACAAAAGATAAAACTGAGCCGTTAGCAGTCCGTTAAAAAGACTGGTTAACGGCTTGTTAGCGGGGGCCTCTTAGTGGCCCATGCCATCTCTACAGAAAGGTCTAAGGAGCAAGGTTTATATTTCTGTAAGTGCTCGCTGGCCTCGTAAAATGATCTCGCGGGCCATAGTTTGCCCATCCCTTGCATAGTTAATAGCTATTCACTATAGACATGAGCAAGTGACTTATTTCAAATTTTAGGGGGTTTTGCAGTCTGCACATTTACAGAAATGTGTCAACTAAACTAAGAATTTTTTATGCGAGCATTGGTTTTAGACTTGAATAAAATTTGAAAGAATGATTCTCAAAACATACCGTAAAAAAGATAAAATGACCGGGTTAGCATCAAGTCGGAAAGCAATCAATAGTCCTTAAAAAAAGTCGTGGTTCAGCAAGATGATCAGTTAAAATTTAAAAAACATTTCCCTGTCATCAGTTAACTTAAGATGCACCATTTGCACATAGGTTGGAAGGTTTTGCTATGCGTCGCGGATACTGCAGTCATATTCTAACTACAGTCAAACCTTGGTTTTTGAACATAATCCGTTCCAGAAAGCTGTTCGAAAAGCGATTTGTTCGAAAACCGAAACAATTTTTTCCGTTAGAATTAATGTAATTAATTTTAATCCGTTCCAAGTCTAGAAAACAGCTTTTGTAAAGAGTATTTTACACCATAAACTGTACTTTATAATGTATACCATAAATAAAAATGGGTAGAAATAGATTGTGCTTTATTTTAATAACGGATTTCCTAGCTAAGATGATAAGAAAAACGTACTGTAAAGTAAACATTTCGTATCTTTTATTTTTAAAACGTCAAAAACATTAAAGGTTAAGATACTGTACAGTACTAGTGCACAAATTAGTAATGAAACAGTAAAAAAAATACAGTACTGTAGCCTACTGTGCAGCAGCAAAAGCACTTTTACAGTACATCACTTTTTTGAAGGAAAATCCTCTTCCATAAAAGTTGCAAAACTATTGTGATGAATCATCTGTGCGAAGTGATAGTCGTCGTGTTAAAGTGGTGGGAGCAGGCAATTAGTCTGTTTGCATTCGCTTGGTTTGTAGGGATGTGTGGAGTCTAGTCCGAGTACTCAGCCGAGTAATAAGGCATTACTCGGCCGAGTCCGAGTATTAAACCATTGACACTTTGACCTTTGTTTTTGCTTTTTAACCGAATTTGAGTCGAAATTGGGACTTCTACGGACTTGATGACTTTTTTTTGCTCTTCACCTAATTTTGAGTTCAAATTTTGACGTCGTAGATACTAAGACTCGGCCGAGTAATGTCGTGAATACTCGTTACTCGGCGAGTCCGAGTAATTTTCCTTGAGGCACATCCCTATTGGTTTGGTCATGATCCAAATTTATGTTCGAAGTCTGAATTCGAATTTATTGTTCGAAAACCGATTTGGTCGAGAATCGAAGCGTTTGAAAACCGAGGTTTGACTGTAGGTAGAGTCCCTGGCAACTTTTATCGAATAGGTTAGTGTTAGCGGGCACAGACGAGAACCTCGATAAGATTGCTCAAATAGCGGTGCAGTTGCCAGTGACACAAATTTCTGTCGACAGCGTCTTTTCGCACTTGAAATATGTGCTAAATGACTTAAGGATGCGTTTTGAGGTTGATGTAGTTGATGCCATTCTGGTTCTTCGTGCTAGTAATTAAGATAGAACAACTTGTGTCTTCTGCTTGTACTCTTTATGTTTTAAGTTGTTACACAAAACTTGTGGGATGTTACTGACTTTTTGTAAAAAAAATTTCGTCACGTTTGTGCAAAAACTGCATCAGCCATTTTTTTGTGTTTTGAAAAAAACGCATGTGATTGTTTGTATTTACTGTTGTGCCATGACAAAATAACAATAGACGAAAGACTGAATGATTACATCAAATAAATTGTGTTATTTTATATATGATTTATTGTCAATTTAATGCGCTGACTTATGCATTTTAGAAACTGGAGCATAACTCACGAAAACGTCGATATATTTCTCCAAAAAATGTATCAGGCGTTAGCGCTGACCCAGCAGAACAACTTGGTGCTAAAAACTCAATTTCACCAAAAAATGGCTTACGCAGTTTTTGCTCCAACGTGACGATTTGTAAAATAAGAGAATTCAAAATTGCTCGAAAAATCGAAATAATCGAAAATCGCACAAATAATCGCAAATGCCAACACAAAAAATCGCATCGAAAAAATTTAGATAATCGCAACAAAAATCGCATCCACAGTTTAAGTGAAGTATCACATCGCATCGCAGTTTGACAGTCGTTACAAATATTGCAGAAGCTCTTTGATGCAATGCGATTGCCATCCCTGTTTAGAACAATTTAGTCTCAACAGCAGTTTAGATGACATGCCATAATACAACATGTTATATACAGTAGTCCAAGCATAAAAAGATATGCATTGTTACAAATTGCAATGACATCTGGCATCACACAATTTCTCTGACATTTTCTTTTTTGTGTATTGCTGGGTTTGTAAATCATGGTCTATGGGCCAAGAATTTTGTCACTTTGGTGAATGTGCGTGCCACTGTTCCCTCTGAGGTGCAAAATTTTTCACTTTATTGTGAGCTTGCCCACAGGAATGGTGATTTTTATTTAACTTGGATTACCGATCAGATGGCCGAGTGGTATAGAGCGTCTGCTTTTGGATCGGTAGACTTGGGGTTCGATTCCGAGTCGGGTCAAACCAATGACTTCAAAAATTGGTATTCACAGCTTCCCTGCTTGACGTTCAGCATTTAAGGGACAGTGTGGAGAACAAGCCTGCAAGTTTACTTGTTGTGCCGTTGGTAAAGGCACTTAACAGGATTCCCCCATCTCATTGTGGTAGACAGATGGCCGGCAACTCCAAAGCGAGCTCGTACAGCGCTTCGTCGCTTTCTCGTGATAGGAGGATAAATATGCCAATAATAAAAAATAATAATTAATTAAGTGTTCAATATTCAGATATTCTGGTGCAAAACCAAAGTTTCGTATTCTGGTAACCCAACTTTGAGGCAAAAATTAGATCAAACTTTGTTTAATTCCCCAAAATCTTGGTCAAATTTTTTATTAAAATTTACGTTTGGGCAAATTCGCACTTGCTAAAAACTTGAGGAAACAGTGATGCCTGCTAATCACATGCGCCAAGGTTCATTGGAAAGCAAAGTATATATATATAGCTTTTTAGTTATTTTTGATTAAACGGGGCTATCCTTATCTCTTGCACAGTGCCTTCCCAATATTAATGTATTAATGATGTGTTGTTTTTATGTTTTTTCCCAATTTTTCAATGTTCAGGCATGGTTTAAGGTGGAATATTCACTTGTAAATTGTTGTGTACCATGGAAGTTGATAAACTAGTTGAATCTGTTCGTAATTTGGATGAAGAAATTCAAAAATTTAGACTGCATTGGGAAACTCAAAAAGAGTGGAATACCAGAAAACAATTTCTGCTACATAACTGGAAAAGCCACGTTGATAAAGATAAATTAATCAGTTTATCTTGTGCCTGGTCTAATGTGCGACATTTAGGAAATCACTATTCTTGTTCTGTGATGCAAAGGCTTAAGGAATTGGAAACGGGATTAATATTGCCAAGTAATGTGGAAGAATCGAGTAATAAAGAAACATTTCTTAACAATAATCAGCCAAAGCTTGCTGATATAAAGTATGATAAACTTCCAGAGCATTTCAACATAGTTAGGTTTGTCAAAAGCAGTAACACCGCTGACAAAGAAGCAAGTTCAAACTCTCATCCTGATATTACAACTCCAAGTAACAATAATAAGGAATCATCTGGAGTAACAGAAAAAGTTAGAAATGATTTTGCATCTGTCAACAAAAGCGATTTGAATGAACTTGATGAATTAACATGCAATCCAAGCAAACACAAACTGCCTGAAAAGTCTCTTTGCGATAGTTTAACTAAAACTTTGAAAAAAGCGTTAAAGATTCCCTCTACTTCGACTATAGAAGCTTCAAGCAATCAAACGTTTGAAAACGGCTGCGATTCTCACGAGTTGACATTAAAAATTGAACAATTATCTTCAACTCTAGATGCAAAAGGTGGTGTAAATTGTCTTAATGCTGTTTCATTGTTTTTTGCTGCTGCTGATAGATTGTCATTAAATCCAAAGCTTTTATGTGGATTAGCTGGCGAGCAGCACGTGCGTTTATTCAATGAGTGGAGAAAAAAATCTGGTGCTAAATACAAAGTGGTGAAATTTAGTTGGGTTTGTGACGTTTATTTAGACGGTGTCTTTTTGGCACAGGGATATGGAAAAACAGAAACTCTTGCGAAGGTCATGGCAGTCGCTTCAGCTTTAAAATTAGTTACGAAACCTATTAACGTTTGCACTGTGGTTCGTAAAGCTACTAATACAATGAGTGCGTGGCAGCATTCAATAAATAAAACAACTTTTTCTCCCCCAATTGTTAGTTTGAAAAATGCTCCTGTTATTAAAGTAGCAAAAACCCCTACAGATCTTGATCTGCTTTCAAGAAATACGCCTCCGTCACAAACGTTGTCTAATGATGAGAATTTGCAAACGTCTGACAAAAAAACTCCTGCCTTCAAGCCATTTACAAAACAGTACTGTCCACCAACGAACAGTTCTTCAGCTATCCCAAAACAGAAATCTACGTTTTCAAGTGAACCAAAAACGGCTATTGTTTCAAATGCATTGCGAAATGATTCAAAAAATAGAACTTCCGCAGTTAAAAGTTCAAAGGCAGAAACTTCTGCTGGAAATATGAAAACTTCGGAAAGTGATTTGGCGTCAAAAAGTGAATTAAATATACCCACGATTGTGAACGAATACTCTCAAGCTATTAAAGAAAAGAGCGATTTCTTTGGTAAACCTTCGAAGAAGATCAGTTTCAGATTGAAAAATATGTTAAGAAATTTTGTAGTTGTTGTTGCAGCTTCCGCAAATGATCCTACTGTGATGCTAAGAGAAACTGCTGACCAGAATCACTTTCCTGTCGATTTTCAATTTGTAGACGATGGACTGTTAAAAACTGAACCTCATTTTTTCTGTAGTATTAATTTGAATGGTTTTGAACTTGCTACCGGTGAAGGTGCAAGTAAGACAGTTGCAAAATCGGCTGCTTCCGACGCGGCTTTGCGGATTTTAATACAGCATTGTCCGTGCTTGATAAAAGTAAAAGTCCCCGGAAACGTTGACAATCTTCTGGAGCGGAAAAATGTGTTGCAAAATTCGTCTACACACAGTGCACTATCATCCGACCAACCGCTGTCTGCTGAAAACATTGGTAATAAGATGTTGAGAAAAATGGGCTGGTCTGGTGCAGGTGGACTGGGTAAGTCGGAAAAAGGGATTGTGGAGCCTGTATCTGCCGAAGGAAAGCTGGTTGAAGGTTGTTATGCTGGTATAGGACATAGCAGTGATGGATCCAATGCAATTCAATTTCGAGACGCAGAGAGGGTGATTCGGCAATATGTGAACAATGGCTGTAACGGAGATTTATCGTTTTCTTCTGAGTTAACGTCTGATGAAAGAAAAAAATTGCATTTCATAGCGAGAAAACATGGACTTAAGAGTAAATCGTACGGTAAAAACGAGAACCGTCGCATAGTTGTGTTTAAAAATCTTTCTCTTCAAGAAATATATCAACAATTGCTGACATTTGGTGGTGAAATAAATGGTTTCGTTCTTCCAAATTAATTCAATTGTTTAGGTCAGTGGTTCTTAAACTGGGTTCGACCGAACCCCAGGGGTTCGGTGAGGCTGTAGCAGGGGTTCGGCTAAGATCAGAATAAGTTTTTGCAAAAAGGCATACAGTTATAGTAAATGACTATCTCTGCGTGGAATGATGCATCCCCCCACCATATTCTTTCATCGCTGTTTTTGATGAATACAATTTTTCCATAATTTCAAACCTATCTGATAACAATCATCTTTACGCCTTAAGCACGCATAAATCGAAAATGTGCGAACAAAATGTATCATATTTGGTGAAGGACTTATTAGAGTTAGAGGCAAAAAAATTAAACAGAATTTGCCATAAAAATTGTTCAAAAAGCTCTAAAATGGCCATTACAGTGTCTAAATTTTTAAAAACTTTCCGGGGAAGCATACCCCCGACCCCCCTAGAGCCATATTTTTGTTCCTCAATTTGCTTCAAATTAACTTTCCGGAAAAAAATACGCTTAAAAAATGTAAAAATTTTATGCCACCCTCCACCGCCTTAAGAATATTCTGAATACGCCCCTGACGTGAAACATTTTCAAAGAGCTTATGCCCTTTTCCGGTTTAGACGTCTAACGTCTTTGCACTCATTTAACATTCAGCCTAATTCAAAACTGCATCCCCCTCTGAAATTTTCTGGATCCGCTCCTGGTTATAATTAAGGGTTCGATGTATGCTTGCATGACACCTGTTGGGTTCGATACTTCCGACAAGTTTGAGAACCACTGGTTTAGGTGCTAATTTATGTGTTTTACGGCAATTCTTTTAAAGGAGAACACCATAACCAAGTCGTAAGTTTGTTTTCGTCTCGCAGCACTAGCTGTAGAGGGTTTGATGTAAATGGTGCTTATCCGACGCAGGCGAACATTGCCTTCCTCGTTAGAGTTTAAACAGTTGTAAATCGAAGATTTAATTCAGTTGTTCCCAACTGCTGTATTCGTAAATTCTTTTTATGTTTAAGCGTTGCAACAACGCTTGCGTACTGAAAGTTCAGCAAATTTTCGCATCTACAGACGTATGATGAAAGGCTTCTCTCCAAGTTATATTTATTGTACTTGTCGTTATACTGGTATGGTACACTGAAGCTTTGATGATTTACCTATGCACGTTTCATTTCTTTGGCATGTCACCTAGACATCTCAGCGACGAACTTTGGTGACCCACTGAACTAAAACATTGGTGAGCCACTTGCATTGTTATCTTTTGAGATGTCGGATGTTTACCACTCGTAAGATGAGGAATTTTGTTAAGTGCCTTTTCCTACGACGTATAAAGCAAATGTGCTGATATTACTCTGTACTGTCGCCGCTGACCTGGTATGGCTGAAGTGTATTCAAGAAGGAAGCTACGAAGACGAATTTTTTAGGTTTGGGCATGCGTATCGGAATTAAGTTTCGAGTCGACTGGTTTATGAGCAGACGCTCTATCCACTCGGTCATTGGCTGGTTATATGTTGTATTTATTACATTGAAAAATCTATGTTTATTTTTTGGGCAGGGGTGGGCAAACTACGGCCCGCGGCATGCGGCCCGCGGTTACTTACAGAAATATGAACCTTGGACTCTACTGATATAATTGCGTGGAACATAGGACATTTGCGGACGTGACAATTTTTTTTTGCTGTTTGCTTGATTTCGGGAAGAAAATGAGACACCTGTGGACGTGATGACCTTTTGTTTTGTTTTTTGGCTCTTCACTTATCTTTGGGCGGAAAATTGGACATCTGCGGGCTTTTACTTTTCGCTTGTCTTTGGGCAGAACATTGAACATCTGCGGGCGTGATGACCTTTCTTTTTGCTCTTCACCATATCCGGCCCTGCTGGCTTGGCTTTAAATTGCGCCTCCCCCCCTTTTTTCAAATTTCTGGGCACGCCCCTGGTCGTAATAACCTTTTTTACTTTGCTTCTCCAAGGAGTGCGGCCCTCGGCCTTAATTAACTTTGCCCTCCCCTGCCTTAGGGAATTCTTGTTTGTTTGTTTCTAAATGCGTTTAACAGCATGTTATAACCCAAGTTGTTACTTTTGTGTTTTACATGCGAATTTGAATTCATTTCATGAAGTTATAAAAAGTTTTGTTTGCAATGATAGTTGGTGCTTATAATTAGCATGCATCTCAAAATCCAATGATAAAACAGTATTGTGTCGCACTGATTACAAAAATAAAACGCAAGCTTGAGCTTGGTAGATTAAATGCAGCCATAAAGAATTTTTAATTGATGAAATTGACGCTCTGTTTTTAAGCGTAATTTTATTGGCTTACGCAAAGTTACAGCGTAGTATTTTAAATTCATCATTTTCGTGTAATAAATTATGCTACGGCAGTGCAAATGCGTGTAGTTGAATTTAAAGTGCTATGAAAAAATGTAGTTGCGGTGCTGCTAAATGCTTAAATTATATGCTGCGTTGGAAAAAGCTTGCATTAATAATTTCGTAAAATGAAATATACTGTAAGATACGTCGACTATAGCTTTTTCATGACTGGCACCATGCTAGGTGGCAAAAGCGGGTGGCCCTGGCCCCCTTTTTTCAGGTGGGGGCTAATTTGCACGTTTATTTCTACAATAATACCTCTGAATGAATGTGTTTGAAACTTAATGGGTAACCTTCCACCGAAGTTGAAACCCAGGAAAGATTTCTTTAAAATTTTGTTGTGGGGAGAACTGAAAAAGTGTAGTCTTAATAGCAAAAAAAAATTTGCGGCTTGTAAATGTCAAACTGAGCATCTTAACATAGCCTATAAAAAGCAAACCAGCGATTGATAGCATCTAAGCCAGGGCCCAGGGGTTATCAACTTCTCATCCGTGGCCCTTGGCCCCCCAAAGGACCACAGAGTGTTCACTTGGGATCCACGATGGTAGGAATCATTAATGAATTATAATAGACCGGAACTTTTAAATTTATGCATTATAGGGGCCACGTAGGTCTTCTAGAGGTAGGCCTACAGTCGAGGAGCCACGGATCAGAAAAGATTGAGTAAAACTGATCTAAGTTTTTAGTATGGAAAAAACATTTTACTGTACATTTTGAAACGAGGCAAAATATAGTAGGCCTAGTTGTCGGAAGTGTCGATTATAGTAAACTATAGCAACTAAACTGGGCCCCTCCACCAACCTATTGCAATGTAGGCCCATACCCTACTATCTGCATTAACTTAGCAGACAGTCACTCAAAAAAAATGTCGCCTACTGTATTTGCAGTGTAATTTTTGTAATGCGAGGGGTTGGGCTAAATCTTTGGGAGGTGGGAGCTTTACTTTTTTAAGACACAATTTTGACGTTAACAACTGTTAAGAACTCGACACTAAGTCAGTACTTAGAACTTATTCCTCACTTCTTCCGAACCTAGCGCCGGTCCCTTTGTTGTTTCAGCGGAAGCTCCTGGGTCTTTTTTTTTATTATTATTGGCATATTTATCCTCCTATCACGAGAAAGCGATCAATGCGCTATACGAGCTCGCTTTGGAGTTGCCGGCCGTCTGTCTACCACACTAAGATGGGGTAATCCCGTTAAGTGCCTTTACCAACGGCACAACAAGTAAACTTGCCGGCTTTCTCCACACTGTCCCATGCTGAACGTCAAGCAGGGAAGCTGTGAATGCCAATTTTAAAGTCATTGGTTTAACCCGACTCGGAATCGAACCCCAAGTCTACCGATCCAGAAGCAGACGCTCCATACCACTCGGCCATCTGATCGGTAAACTGGTATTCGTCACTACACTGGTCTTTAAAGAAAAGAAAACCAATCCAAAGGAATTAAATAAATGTATTGAGCAAATAAAAAGATACCAGCTGAGCAAAAATTATTCGGAATTTAATCGCGAATATTTTCGCCAGCGAACCAACTTGTAAAACCAAATACAACTCAAAGAGTCGCGAAAATGCTGCTTGCCGTCCAATGCTACAAGCTTGTATAACTGAGTCAACTCAAAAAACCAACGAGCAGCCGTTACAAAGACGGCGTAAGAAAGGTGCAAGAAAATCGCGTGTGACTAAGTGCCTTAAACTAAAAGCGTGCAAGGATTGCGAAACGAGATTATCAGAGGTTGCATAATGGCCAACTTGGAAACTATACGTGACAAGCCTCGTGAAGACAGCGAGTGAAGGATCAAATCTCCGACGTGCCGTCAAACAGAAGATCGTGCGATAACAATTACAAATAACCTTTAAAATCGATAAATTTAGCAGCTGTCATAAAATAAAAGCGGCGGACTGTGCGAAATATCTATCGCCTAGTTTTTAAATTATTTTTAATGTATTTAAATTTTGCAATTTACTTTGTTTTGCTGTGCAGTGCTAACCCTAGCTACTCCTTCGCCAACAAAATTGCTTTTTCTAGTCAGAGAAAGCAATTAAAACGTTTCGATCGATTCTAGCTATACGTGTGGCGATTCATGAAGTTCTACTATTTCTCTACGCATCACTTTGTCGGTGTAGGAAATAAAGTTAATTGGAATTGAGTTATTTATTGATCATCTCAACTTTATTTTTTCGTATGTTCCGAAAAAGCTTACTGCTCTAGTAGGCAGTGGCGCGGGAACGTTTTTTGGACAGGGGGGGCTCAAAATAGTAAGATCGTGTCAACGTCTGGGGGGCGAAGCCCCCCAGACCCCCCTTTTTTTCGAACGCACGTTTTTGAGAGCAGGACACTCAGTAGACCTATTTTGATAGACATCAATTGCATGCCCGCTTAAGTGACCGGAATTTTTTCAGGATAATTTTTTATCATGGAAAACAAGATTGCTTACTACCATTAGGCTTTTCTAACCATGCTCGAATTACTACTCATGTATTTGTAAAATGCAAATCCCTCAATGACAAAACCGAAAAGTAGGCAAACAAAATTTGTCCGATCTAACTTTTGCTTTGCTGATCAGAGTTACATGCAACAAACAATGCCCCATTGAGGTTTAAAAATAACAAAAAACACACAATCAAAATAAAGCACTGAACCATTTTTTAACATAATGAGATGTGTAGATATAGGTATTTAGGTAGGCGTACTAGCTCAATTTTAGTAACAATCATCGGCAGTGCTCGAGTTGCGAAAACACTTATGGGGGGTGGTAGGCTACAACTTTTCACGCAGACCTAAAAAGAGATGGTCATTATAGTTGTAAGGGAATGGTTTACGCTAAAATGTTTTATGTGGGGATGGTGTTGTTTTCAGGGGGGATGGCATCCCCCTCAAATCGAGTAGCCTACTGATCATCGGTGCCAGTTTAGTAGTGATTTAGCCGCTTCATTGGGTTGGTAGAAAAAATTCAAAACCATTAAAAAAACTCAACCAGAAGAGAACTTGCACCAGCTCATATAAGCTTGATTAGGGGTGCCCAACTAGTCGATCGCGATGTACCGGTCGATCTTTGGATGCTTGGCTGTCGATCGCGGGTCAATTTGGCATGTATACAAATCAGGTTGGCCACCAACATTTCCAGTTCATGTAACGCGTCCGGGCCGTGAAGACCTTTTTTTTAGCTCTTCACAAAAATTTTGGTGGAATTCGGAACATCTGATGGATTGAGGACCGTTTTTTTGCACTTCATCGCATTTTCGTTCACGATTTACGTAATTCCCATGATCAGTAGCGACTTTCATTCGAGCATTCAGAGTAGTTTGGCGTAAAGTGTTTGGCAGCTACAAGAATTGGCAGCCATTATACTTTTACTGGTCCATCGTCCATGACTGCTGTAAAGGTTTGCAAACGCTGATATAAAACACGGTTAAAAATGAACTTCAAACATTGAAAATTTTACGTTAACCAAGTGAATAATACGGTAACTGATTGATTTTTAAAAGAATAGTGATTCTTCGTTGGTTAAAAGCACTTTAAAAAATATTTGCTTCATTACGTATGTACGTTGCAGGCATTAATCCCGTCGCACTCAGTGCATAATTGTTTCAATTGTCAGGGGGGGCTCAAATGGTTCAGGGGGGGCTAAAAAAAGTTCAGGGGGGGCTGACGGCACGTCGGAGGGCTTGAGCCCCCCCTGGCACCCTACTTCCCGCGCCTATGCTAGTAGGTATATACTAATCTAGTAAGTATATACTAATTTCGATCTTTATGTTGTGTACAAACCGGCCGTTAGCTTAGTTGCTTATGCACACGCCATCGGTGCGGAAATTATGAGGTTCAAATCCCGGGCAAGTCAAATCGGCGCGGTGTCGCCGGCGGCTCGCCGCCGCTCCGGCGTTTCTTCGAACTGTGTGGCCCAGGCGCTGGGCCGCGGGGATGGGCCCCGCTACTCGTTGCACGCTTCGGCGTGGTAGGCCTACCTCTGAACTACTGTAATTGTCGTATCCTTGCGTCATCACAATGTAACGTCACTGAAACTCCGTCCATTGAAAAATCCTGCGTACGCCACTGCTAGATAACGTACTTTAATCATAGACTTTTTCCTTCAGCTCCCTAAAAAGGCCTTAACATATTACATTTTCTGGCCCCCCCCTCGAAAAAAACTGTTTAATCCGCGCCTGTCATGGGCCATGGATGTATGGGGACGAAGTTTTTGCTGTGTCGGATTATGACATTATAGATAAAAACTAAAGGAAAACTTTTTTCTTTTCTTGTTTTAAAGGACGTTATATAAAAATAACACCAAGCCATTCGGCAGAAAAGAAATCAGACTAGTACAAACACAAGCGCCTGTAGAGAGAAGCAAAAATGGCTCTTGTATCTCTTATTTTAATGAGAAGTTTGCATTGGCACCATATAGTTTTAATGTAGGCCTATTTTGTAATTAGTTGCATATCTAATTATCTATTCTTTTATCACGAGAAAGCGATCCAAGCGCCATACGAGCTCGCTTAGGAGTTGTCCGCCATCTGTCTAGCTCACCAAGATGGGGTAATCCCGTTACGTGCCTTTCCCAACGGCACAACAAGTGAACTTGCCGCTCCACACTGCATGTCATTTTATGCTGAGCGTCAAGCAGGTAAGCGTCAAGCAGAAGCAGTAAATTCAAACGAAAACGACAGCCATTAATTAATTATTTCGTCACAAGCCAGAAATTCACGAAGAAATGGGCAAGCGTAATGAAAACTTTGAGACCAAGAAGACAGTTGAGACTAGTATTTTGGAAAAACTGGTTGCTGAAGCAATAGTAAAAGTAAAAGCCGATTATCAGCAAGAAATTAATTCTTTAAGAAATGAACTGAATGTGGTTAGAAATAACCAAGAATTAATTACGGAGCAATGCAAACAGAACATAGATTCGTTAAAACAGGATGTAAGCATACTGATTGAAAAAACTGATCATATTCTTGGCAGTTTGACATACCTGGCTGACGAATACGATGACTTCAACGTTAAGCTTACTGCCAATTCTCAAGTAAGTCAAAGAAATTTGATCAATATTTGTGAGTTAAAAAAGGAAGTGGATTATATCATTTGTAAACAAAATGTGGCTGAAGCCCAATTGGATGACTTAGAACAATACGGTAGGAGAGAGAACCTGGAAATTCACGGTGTGCCGTTAAAGCGTGACGAAAACACAAATGAAATTGTTAAGTCGGTGGTAGGTTCTCTCAATGTTCGGCTTGATGACCACCAAATTTCAACTTCTCATCGGCTAACTAGTAGTTACAAAAAGATTCAAAGAAGCCAAGCCACGGAACGACCTCCACCCATTATAGTTCGTTTTGCGAATCGCGACAAGCGAAACGAGATTTACAAGAAAAGAAAATTGTTAAAATTAAACTGCAAAACTGAACCTATGAGTCATAATTCCTCTCCCAACATCACGATCCAGGAAAACCTCACTCCGCTCAGAAAATCCATTTACAAAGCCGCAAAACAAGCCAAAGCCGCGTTGAATTATAAATTTGCTTGGACCTCCCAGGGAAAAATTTTTCTAAGACAGGACACGGACACCAAGGTTTTTAAAATTTCGTCGTTTCATGACTTAGCCAAGCTGGGTTATTCTGGTGCTGGTGAAAAAATATCTAGGTTTTAGTGGTGTAGGCCTATTTTTATATAGTGTAATTCATTTTATCGTATTGCGATTTAATACTGGTGAAAAAGTTATTTTATTCAGCCGTAGAAATGGAGTATTGCAACCACAATATTAGCTGTATTTATTGTGTCCAGATCCACTATCCTCACGTTTTATTTAACGTAATTTTTTTCCAGGTATATAATCTTAGTATCTGCAGCCTGAGATATAGCGGTTATGATTCCAATTTGATTCTTCGTATTGTAGTAAACTTTTTTTTATTTTCTATTTTTTTAGGACTGATCAACTGTTTTTTTTTTTTTTTTTTCTTATTTTTCTCGATATTGATAATAATATCTATATACTTTGTAAACGATGGAGCCTTGTACGAAGTCGAATATTTGTGTATATTCCAAATGTTGTGCAGCTATGTTTCCTTTTTTCTCTTTAGGTGGCCTTGAGCTAAAATCACTACTTAATATTAATTTTTCTTGCATAGTCAATAGAAGCGATGAATATTTTTCCCTTTCAAACTTATCAAGTTTAACTGCCAATTTATTAAAAAACGACCTTTTTCTCATCCACTTTAATGTCAGAAGCCTTTCTAAAAATAAAACCAAAATGCATGAACTTATTGATCTTATGGTAACAAAACCCAATGTTATTGCCGTTTCAGAAACCAAACTTAATCCTAATAGCGTTTCAAATGTAAACCTTTCAAATTACAAATTCTTTCGAAATGACTCCCCAACTAATGCTGGCGGGGTCGGTCTCTATATTAATGATGCAATTAAGTGTTGTTTACGAAATGACTTATTTCTTAACTTAGATAATTGCGAAGATTTATGGCTTGAAATTGAATGCAAAAATTCAACATTTATTCTAGCTGTTATTTACCGTCACCCTAACCAAGATTTGTCTTCATTTCATACCAAATTCTATAACCAATTAAAGGATCTAGAAAACAAAAAAGTAAATTATGTAGTTTCTGGTGACTTTAATATTAATATTCTAGCTAAGGATAACCCAGCGGTAGGATCTTACGTTAATGATTTAACTTCCATCGGTTGCAGTTCAAGGATTAATGTCCCCACTAGATTTGCTGACAACTGCAAATCTTCCCTGCTTGACCATATCTATTCAAATATTCTTAAAAAAGATACCGCAAGTGGTGTTTGCGTATTTGAGATTTCCGATCATCTACCAACATTTTTTACTGCTAAAAACACTAAATGTTCGTACCTCTATAAAACTATGTTTAAACGTTCTATGAAAAATTTCAAAATGAAGATTATCTTCTTGATTTAGACTCGGCATTTTCATCTATTAATATAACTGATTTAAACAAATCAAACATTAGCCAAGGCGTCTCAAATTTTACTTCTGCGTTCAATTCTGTGTTAGACAAACACGCCCCTTTAACCGTGTTGACTAGAAAAGAAAAACGTCTACAAAAGAAGCCATGGATAACCCCGGGTATTCTCGCATCGATTAAGACAAAAAATAATCTTTTTAAAAAGGTTTTTAAAAAAAATTCCACCAATTCTGAAAAAGAGCACTATAAGAAATATTTGAACAAATTAACTCATATTAAAAATGTTTCCAAGCAACATTACTATCAAAATTTACTCAGCAACTGCAAAAGTTCTTCAAAAACATGGTCGACAATTAATGAAATCATTGACTTTAAAAATTCTTCAAACAAATCTAAATTGCCACATTCAATAGTGATTGAGGGCGAGCGTGTTAAAACGGACTCCCCTAAATTTCGCGAAAAATTATGCGAATACTTTGCGAACATCGGTACAATTATGTCCAAAAATCTACCTTTTTCCAAAGGGGCTTCTTTTAAAATCCACCACTCGTCCTGTGTTCAATCTTTTATGCTTGAAAAAATATTATCAGAAGACGTGAATGATTGTATAGACAAACTAAAATCCTACACTGCTCCTGGCCTTGACCAAATATCTCCTAAATTTGTAAAGCTTTCCAAGTGTGTTTTAGCTCCACTTCTTGCTAGATTATTCAATAGATGCATTGAATTAGAAACCTTTCCAAATGATTTCAAAGTAGCTAGTGTCATTCCTATTCCGAAAAAAATATCTCCAACTTCACTAGATGAATTTCGACCAATCTCTCTGCTATCAGTATTTTCTAAATTATTTGAAAAAATTCTTGAAAGCAAAATGACTAAATTTATTACTAAAAACTGCATCCTCACTCCTTCGCAATTTGGCTTTACAGAAAACAACTCCACCGAATTAGCTATTACCACTTTCTATGACGAATTATTAAACAACTTAAACGGAAAATTAATAACATGTTCCATTTTTCTCGACTTGAGAAAAGCGTTTGATTCTGTAAGTCATGAAATTTTGCTTAAAAAACTTTATCATTACGGTTTTCGTGGTAAAATGTTCAATCTATTATCATCATATCTTTCTGGGCGCCAAATTTGTACAAAAATTAATGACAAATTATCTTCACTACGTCCAGTTAAATATGGAGTTCCTCAGGGTTCAGTTTTGGGGCCTTTACTCTTTCTTTTATACGTAAATGACCTTCCCAACGTGTCCAAATTCGAAACGACGCTTTTTGCCGATGATACAACTTTGCATTTAGCACATCATGATTTCAATATACTTCAGCAACAAGTGAAGGAGGAAACTGATAAAATTGAAAATTGGGTTACCAGCAACAAATTAACTATCAATTACAATAAAAGCTGCTACATGATTATCTCGGGTAACAAAAAGAAAATTGACACAAACGAATTTAACGTTAGTATTAGTGGCAATGTCATTGTAAAATCCGACTATGTCAAGTATCTTGGAGTATTTTTAGACGATCGTCTGTCATGGAAAATACATATTAATAAACTGTCAAAAAAACTTTCCAGAGCTTGTGGTATGGTTTACAAACTAAGACACTACGTTCCCCTATCCTCACTCAAGTTAGTCTATTACGGTCTTTTTCACTCTCATCTTCAATATTCCTTATTAAACTGGGGTAGAGCCGCCTCTTCTCACTTACAAAAATTGATAATTCTCCAAAACAAATTCATAAGAGCAAGTCTTTTTTGTGCGAAAGAAAAACCGATTAACTTTCTTTACTCTAAATTTAATACACTTATGCTGACTGACATGATTAATATAGAGTTCGCTAAATTTATGTTTAAATACAATAATCGTCTGTTACCACCCTCTTTCAACAATTATTTCACAAAACTTGATGTAATACATCATTATAACACTAGACAAAAAGGAACGTCTGAATTTTTTCAACCTTTTATTGCTTCGGAAACTGGCAAAAAATCTCTTCAATACATCAATCAATCAATTTTCTGGACCCGCTTATCCTTGGGGGGTCGCGGGGGCAGCAGCTCAAGTTGGAGCCTCCAAGCATCTCGATCCTCTGCAACAAAGGATAGATGCTCTGCTGGGATGCCAAGGCGAGACCAACTAAGATCTTCTACGTAATCTCGCCATCGAGTTCTGGGACGGCCTCTAGGCCTTCGACCAATCGGTGTTGAACAGAGCAGTTTTTTGGCTGTTCTTTCCTGGGGCATTCGTGTCACATGTCCATACCAACGCAGTTGCGATCTTTCTAGTCGGAGAAGCAGCGATTCGATGTTTAGAGATTCACGAATATCTGCACTTTTAACCTTGTCCAACAAGGTCAAACCGCTAATTCTTCGCAAGAATCCCATTTCGGCTGCTTGAACTCGAGACCTCACTTTCTCATTCATGATCCAACACTCATGGCCATAAGTCAAAATAGGAACATAGACCGATCTGAAAATGGATAGCTTTGCCTTGGTGCAAAGCTCCCGTTTCAGTACCACAGATCGGTGGAGCTGGCGCATTACTGCACTTGCTTTTCCGATGCGGATATCCAATTCGCTATTTTGTCTGCCGTCACTTGTGAATGAGACGCCGAGGTACTTGAATTTCTCTGACTGTTTTAGTGGTACTCCATCAATTTGGAGAGAGCACTGCTTTGGTTGTCTGGACAGGCACATGGTTTCTGTTTTTGTTGTACTGATTTTCATTCCGGCAACAGAGCATGCATCCGAAAACCTGTCAAGAGCTTGCTGGAGACCATTTTGGGTAGAGTCGAGTAGCACGAGATCATCTGCAAATAACAGACGTTGTACAGTGCATTCACCGATCTTTACTCCGCCACAAGACTCACTGTTCTTAACTATTCTATCCATATAAATAAGGAACAGAATAGGTGAAAGAGAGCAGCCTTGCCGTAGTCCCACACTTACTCTGAAAGGTTTCGTCGTTGCACTATTAACACGAACACAGATCTCAGAATGCATGTACAGCGACTTAATGGCAGTTAGTAACTGGCCATCAATGCCATACTGCAACAGCACCGCCCAAAGCTTGTCTCTAGGAATGCGATCATATGCTTTTTCAAGATCAACAAAACATGCATTGATCTCTTTTGCATATTCCCACGACTTCTCAAAGATTTGCTGCAAGGCAAAGATCTGATCCATTGTGCTTCGGCCAGGACGAAAGCCACACTGAGCATCTGTTAGCTTAGGCTCGACTATTTCACGGCATTTCTTTTCAAGGCATTTGGCATAGACCTTACCCGGGACACTGATGAGAGATATGCCCCTATAATTGGTGCATTTTCTCTTGTCTCCTTTCTTGTGGATAGGTATTATCACACTAGTTTGCCATTGCTTTGGTGCTTGCCCAGTACTACACGCCACCTTACAAACACGAGTCAGCCAACGAACACCATGTATGTTCATTGCTTTTAACATTTCAGGTCTGATATCATCCTCACCAGGTGCTTTTCCAGTTTTCAATGATTTGATTACTGCATTCACATCTGCTTCGGTTATCTGAATATCTTCCCCAACCTGTTCTTCGTGAATTTGTATTGGTGTAGCATCAACTGGGTTTAAAAGATCACTAAAGTACTCTCTCCACCGATTCAAAATAGCATCTTGATCTTTCAGAGTCACACCATTTGAATCTTCGATACATTGGCCTGAAAATATGGAAAAACATTCCCGAAGAATTTAAGTACTGCTCCTTTTCTTCTTTTAAAAAATACGTTAAATCTTCTGCCGTCTCCAAATATGTATGAAATTACCTTCTCCACAATATTTCATCTTGCCTTCAGCAGATTATCAATTTTATACATATGTCACCATCTAAATTGATATTGTAACTAAACAGTTGATATCTGTATCCCTTTAAATGTATTTTTACCTTCTCCAAAACCAAAGTTTTTTTTGTGCTTTGTGTACATATTGTTTTCTGAAGTTGTAATTTATGTTTTCTGAAGTTGTTATTTGTGTTTTCTTAAGTTGTATTTTGTGTTTTCTGAAGTATTGTAGGATGTTGCTATTTTAGCTATTATTTTTTTACCCTATTTTTTAAACACTACTGTATATTAGCTTTGAATCTCAAACTAAACCCCCCTTTCTGATTGTAGTAAAGTTATGCCTTCACTGACAACCTGCTCAACCCCTTATTATTATTACGTATGTGTGTGTATTTGCGTTTACTTTTTACTAATTAACGTCAGAGTAAGATATGGCAAACAGGTGCAGTTGACCTAGATGACCGAATGATGGTCTTTTCGCTGTTTCCTACCGGTGCTTTCTTGTGCGTTATGGTAAAACAAATAAATGAAAATGAATGTGAATGCCAATTTTAAAGTCATTGGTTTGACCCGACTCGGAATTAAATCGGAGTCCATTATAGCTACAGAGGCGGACGCTTTTACCACCCAGCCTTCCGTTAATGAGTTTTATCTTGGTTGTAATGATCAACAAAATTTGACGATAATATTATAGGAGCTGTAGGCTAGCAAGAGTCCTGTAGTGGGAAAATTTGCAGAAACTTTTGAGTGAAATCACGTGACCTAAACAATTGATCGAGGCTTTTTTGAGTTTGGGCGGCCGAAATTTTGTTGGTAATGTTTTAAGAACATTCCAAAATAGCTTAAGGTAAATTTTTTTCAAGGAGTAAATCTAACGCTCCCCCCCCCCCCTTGGCTTCTTTTAATTTGCAACAGGTCAAGACTTCTTTGATTTATTATAATTTTTTGACAAATGAATAATCGAGTAAGACACTGGCAGATAAGCTACTACACCTTCAACCGCATTGCCTGAAACCTTTTTCCATAGGCGGTTCAGTTCACACAAAAACAGTTTATAAGTAGACTACCGTCATGACCGTAAACGTTATGATAATCATACACCAAAATTTAACTGCAATGTATTGCGTGTGAGATATTCGGGATAATTATTGTGGATACCAAATCGAAAAGATGATAGATTATGGTTCAGCAAACAACAAATCAAATCATTTTTGTTCAAAAATTGTTACTCAACCGCAATGTAGTTTGCCTATTGACTATAACAGGGGTGTGCAACCTTTTTCACTAGGGGGCCACTTTCGAAAATTTTAACAACGTCGAGGGCCAGTCACCGTCAAATATGTATAAAATTATAAAATGCTAAACACAACCCGTGTATTATAGACGGTACAAATAGCTAAATAAATCGATTTAAAAAAAATTTTTTTTGTCCTGCCATCGTCGAGGGCCACATTGACTGGCCTGGAGGGCCGGATTGTGGCCCGCGGGCCGTGGGTTGCACACCCCTGGACTATAACAAACAAAAATCGTGCAGCGCATTGCGCGGTAGTGGGTATATGTCCTATATTATTTCAGTTCGATGGCGAGATTACGTAGACCTTAATTGGTCTCGTCTTCGGCCTTGGCATCCCAACAAAGCATCTATCCTTTGTTGCAGAGGATCGAGATGCTTGGAGGCTCCAACTCGAGCTGCTGACCCCGCGACCCCTAAGGATAAGCGAGTCTATGAAAGTGAATGAATGATTTGAACTACATCCATACAGGGGCAGATCCAGAAAGTTTTGGTGGGGGAATGAGATTTTAAATTAGGTTGAATGTTAACTAAATACAAAGATGTTTAGACCCGGAAACGGGCGTAAATGAGCCCTTTCAAAATGCTTCATGTCAGGGGCGTGTTTAGAATTTTTTTCAGGGAGAGGGCACCAAATTTCATCACTTTTTCAAGCTCAGTTTTTTCCCGGCAGAGTTAATTTTAAGCAACCTAAGCAACAAAAACGACTCTAGGGGGTCCGGGGGCATTTTTGAAAATTTGCATACTGCAATGGTCATTTTAGCGCTTTTCGAACAATTTTCAGGCACAGTTTGTTCATATTTTGGCCCCTAACTTTGAGAGCTTCATTAAATATGATGCATTTTGTAAGCACAGTTTCGATTATGCGTGCTTAAGACGACTAAGGTTTATTGTTATGAACAGGGGTGCAAATCTATGTTGAGCATTGGGGGAGATGATTTAGCAAAATCGACCATTTTTTGATATTGGGGGGGAATGATTTAGCAAAATTGACGCGTCTGCAGATGTCCAATTTTTTGCCCAAAATGAAGTGAAGACCAAAATAAAAAGGTCATGACGTTCCCAGATGCTCAATTTTTTGCCCAAAATGAAGTAGAGACCGAAAAAAAAAGGTCATCACGTTCGCTGATGCCCAGTTTTGGGACATGAAAATATTGGGGGGGGATGCTGCCGGATTATTGGGGGGGATACATCCCTCCATGGATTTGCGCCCATGGTTATGAAGAGGTTCGAAATTATAGAAAAGCTTTATTTATCCAAAGCATAGTTGAAAATGGCTGGTGGGGGGATGTATCCCCCACATTCCCATGCCCCCCTTTTGACTCTGCCTTTTTGTAAAAAAGAACAAAACTAATGGTGCCAAGTGACTGAAACATACCAGACTCTTTTGATGGTTTCCGTAGATTATGGCCAGGGACGAATCTAGGGAGTTAGGATGAGGAGTATGCGTCCTCTCACAAGACTTCTTCAAAAATGTTTTTAATGTGTACAATTTTTTCCATAGTTTCAAACCACTTCAATAGCGGTAAGCCTTGCGCCTTAAGCAGTGGTGTAAAAAGTATTTTGAAACTGTACTTTAGTAAATGTATTGTTACTGACGGCAAAACTACTCGAAGTAAAGTAGAAAGCATTGACTAAAAAAGCACTTTAGTAAAAGTAAAAAAGTAGTCATTTAAAAACTACTCAAGTAAAAGTATAGCGTTCTCAATCGTTAAAGCGTCAACTGCGCACTTGCCGATGAGCTCTGAAGGTGGCAAAATGGTAAACCAAAAGAAATTATTACCGCTCAGATGGCCGAGTGGATGGAGCGTCTGCTTCTGGAACGGTAGACTTGGGGTTCGATTCAGAGTAGCGTTAAACCAACGACTTAAAAGTTGGTATTTATAGCTTCCCTGCATGACACTTAGCATAAAAAATTGGCGACAGCGTGAAGAACAAGCCGGCAAGTTCTTTTGTTATGCCGTTCGAAACCTCGCTTAGCGAGATTTCCCCATCTCGGAGTGGCAGACAGGTGGCTCAAAACTCCTAAGTGAGCTCGTTACAGCGCCTCCATCGCACAGAAGGATAAACATATGAATACATAAGTATTAACTCAGAAGCGGAAATCTGCTTATTTTTGTTAACACTTCAATTTTAGCTTTGCAATTTGCTTTTTTCCACAGTTAAGGTTGAAAGAGAAATACGATAGTTTTACTGCTAAGCCTACAGTTTTATGGAATGAATAATTATTGTGGACATTTTAAGCATTTTCTGTAACTTGCGGTTATGCGGTTACGGTTACGCGGTAGAGTAAAACAGTGACATTGCATGCGACGTAACTTTGCAACGCAAGATTTTAGGTGCAAGAGGGGATTTCAAGTGAAACGTGTAACTCAAGGATTACTTTGTACTTTTCTGAAATAAAAACTACCCGAGTAGTGTACTTAAGCAAACGTAAAAGTAGCCCAAAAAAAAACTACTCAAAAAAGTACTCGTTACTGAAAAAAACTACTCAAGTAATCTACTCAAGTAAAAACATTTCGTTACTTTACACCACTGGCCTTAAGCACGATTAATCGAAAATGTGCGAACAAAATGCATCATATTTGGCGAGGCATTTAGAATTAGGGTCAAAAAATTTAAACGAAATTTGCGTGAAAATTTTACAAAAAGCGCTAAAATAGCCATTACAGCATGTAAATTTTCAAAAATTGTTTCGGGGTAGCATGCCCCAGGACCCCCCTGGAGCTTTTCTTCTTTTTCAATCAGCTTCAAATTAGTTCTGCGAAAAAACAATACGCTTGAAAAAAAATGTGGAAATTATGCTTCCCTTTTTAAATTCCTTGCTATACGCTATTGTTTCGCAGCTTGTGTGTGCAAGCAGAAGCTCGGCTAAAATAAGTGAAAGGAAGCTGCAGCCATTATTAGTTTGAGAAATTATAGACTGAAAGTTAGATTTATCACCTTGTTACAGGGCCAAGAGAGGGGGCATCACACCGTAGCCCCCCCTGCGTGCGCCTATGCCTCCAGACCTCCACCACTGGGACAAGCTTATGAAGTTTTGCCCCTACGAAATTCTTGGCTAGCTACGCCACTGATCGAAATATCAACCCAACAACTTAATCATTGTGTGTAAGTTCAAACCTGAAATTCTTTATAGAGCAAGATGTAAGTTAAAAGACTATTGATCAAATCTGCGAAAATTAAAACTAGGCTACAAACCAACCGACCTAGAAAAGGTATAAAAAATCAACGACCAGATAAGTGTCCATTTAACAACGTAATTAGAAATATATTCTCAAGAGAGACGGTACCCCTTTTGCCTTTAGTGATGGATGCGACAAACCTTTTTGTACAAAAACGATAACGTTAATCGATAATTTCGAAAAACCCTGGGCGATACTGATAATCGATAAATCTCAATTTCTTAAAGCGATATCGGTAATCGATGAATTATCGCCGATAAATTTTTCCGATAAATGTTGCGGTAAATTTTCAATGTGTTTGACGAGTTTTTTTTGCAATTCAAATAGTAAAAGTGTTTTTCGAGATTTTTCAAGAAAAGATAGCAGTTCACTAACTCTGCATGCCGTGGCATTAAATAAAACAAAGAGATGTTTTTAAATTGCAACAAGACTTTATGGATACCGTGAATTTTTTTTATTGCGCCAACTCACCCACTTTGAACACTGTGCGCTTAAAAAATCGTTTACTGCGAGAATTCATCGGCGATGACAAAATACAGGGTGTCCAAAAAGTTTCGACAAAAATTAAAAATAACCTTAACACACACTTAACCTGTAAACAGGTAAATAAATAATATTCCCAGGTTTCTTTGTTTATTAATAATTTTTATTGTGCTTGTAGTTTTCATTTATCATGCAATAAACTTTATAATTGTTGTTACAATTGTTATTAATACAAATTAAACTTACAATAAACTTATTACAATAACAATAAACTTACAATTGTTATAAATACAAAATCGGGCGAAACTTTTTGGACATCCTGTATATAACAAATTAAACGATATCGACAATAAATCCAAATTATTTTAAACGATAACGGTAATCGGTGATAAATCATCGCCGATAAATTATATCGATAAATGCCCATCTCTGTTTGCCTTTTGGGACAGAAGATTGAAAACAATTAACGAAATGAAGTGGCTTATTGGGTGAACACTTTGGGGTTCTTCAAACGTGAATCAAATCTATGGTTTTATTTCACGCTAATTTGCTACACTAAAAAAATGTTTGAAAATACCTACTGTATTTATATTTACCGTAAAATTTCATCAAATGAAAACCTGTCGTGGAGCAAGAGGTACTATTACACTTACACGTAAATTTAAGACAGAGGTAGGCTCAAGTTTAAACTATCTAAGAAATTTTTAAAAAGCTCAATGGCCCTGCGGTTATAGTTTCTGGCTCTGATTCAATAGGTCTCGGGTTCTAATGTAATCTGAACCTGTCTGACGATTGAGAGGCCTAATGACCGTGAAGTAGCTATGATAGGATTGACTAAAACTGTCAGCATTTGGCTCGTAAGCTTAGTGGCCTACCACTACCATTTCTTATGTTTATAACTTGATAACCTTACATGGCTAACTCCCCTTGTTACCAAGAAACTTCTGTTACAGCTGCAATAGTTTCCTAAATCCTTAAGACCAATTAATTCTCACTACTAGCATTTTAAGATCAACGCTTTTTTCATTTTAAAGCATTTAATTTTCTTAAATCACTATAGAAAAAAAACTGCCCTCTCGGCCTATCCCTATTAAACTTTGTAAGAGGTAATGCATGCGAATTGCGATTCGATTGATTGACAACACAACGGTTATAGGTAACGATTCATAACTCTGCCGTTGCAATGGCCAAATATGCGTTGTCCTTCAAGGTTTCAAACTAAAATACTCGGGCCCGTAATGTGATGAGGCCATGAGCGCAGCAAAAACTAACTTACGCGTGGGGGTTGTTTATCAGCTTTACTTCTAGCATCGAAAAGAGTCATTGCAGTGCTGTTTCGAAAACAACCGAGAATTTTTTTACGGGGGAGCAAAGGTCTTATTAAAGGGGGCAATTGCTTCCCCTTGCTACGCCACTGGATATCCAATAACAAAAAAACGTAAAGAGAATTTCTCATTATGTAGAGTAGATTAAGGATCAGTAACGTTACACAAAACTAATTTTCTTTAACTTTTTATTAACTCACAAGAAAATAGACACGAAGACAGCGAAAAATCTTGACAATTATGTCTAGCCCTATACCACAAGGTAATGTTCTATTTACCAGCCGTACAAAAAAAAACAAAAAACAATCAAACTGTATAGTACATAGTAGCATGCGTTTATATAAGATCATTTTTTCGCAAGACTGTCTGTATTTCAGTAACAGCTAAAACACTACGCTCAAACTTAACGCAACTAACTTGTATGGAATGGATGTAAGCAAATAATATGCCCGTGCTGAAATAACACTGTAAAAACGTGTAAAGATATATAACCAGGATGTTGGAGTCGGAGCCCCGGAGCAGTCGGTTTTTTCCGTAGGCGGAGCTGGAGCTCGAATTTTAATTGAGGTGGAGCTGGAGCAACGTTACTATAGGATAGGTCCCAGCTCCAGATCTTCTCACTTTCCTATCGCTTTTCTTTATCACCGTTTTTAATTTGAATGAACAATGTGAGCAGTTGCCCCAAGGTGTTAAGTTACGTTCAGCGATCTCCTTTCTCGAATTGAGAATTAACTGTAGGAAAACACACGGAACAGTGATAGTTAGTGGAAAAAAGGCCCTGGCGAGACTGCTTTTACATGTTACTAGTTAGAATGAATGATAAAACAGCATCGCAACTAGTCAGACACTCGTATTAGTGTTAATGAAGTCACAAACGGTCTAACTGTGGGAGATACCAACTCAAGTTACCGTGGCAAGACTTTTCCTTTCGCTTCGGATAATACGATTAGATTTTAGAAATTTGATGAAAGAGGAATTGCTTGAAGCAATTCTCTTTCGTCGTAGTAGTGGTTTTTCAGAGTTGTCAACGGGCCGAAGATGTTGAGCCCGACCCGATCTACACCCGATTTTTCAAGCCCGAACCCGACCCAAGCCCGAATCCTAATTCAGCAGGCAGTCTGAGCCCGATTTAAACCCGAAATCAAAAACATCACTGTAAATTTTATAGATATTTTAATAAAAAAATGAGTTTTACCCATCCACATCAGTCACCCCAGTTACAAACAGCAATTTTACATCAGGTGTTCTCTTTACTTAATTCCGGCAATCACGAAAGCCCTATCACTCACCCAAAATCTCGATTTTGCTCCGGCGTCCGGCCCGATTGAAGATCGAAAATTTTTTAAAATCCAAGCGCGAGCCCGGCCTGAACCCGGTCCGAACTCTGCTGCCTAACCTGAAAAGCCTGAGTCCGATTGACAACTATGTGGCTTTTGATTAGAACGATATAGTATAGCAGGTAACTGGCTACCGCTACCCTACTTGTCATTAAATTGTGTGCAGCATTTTGATTGCTGTGTTTTTGAGCTACGGGTATGTTAAAATTTATTTTTATTGAGAAAACTGTAATGAGTTATAATGACAACGTAAAACTAAAACTCAGTTCCAGTCTGTATAACCCGGAGCTCAAGCCGGAGCGGAGCAGCTCTTTTTAATTAGCTCCGGAGCTGGAGCCGGAGCAATGTCAGGATTGCGAAGAGCTACGGAGCCGAAGCTGGAGAAACTTTAAAATTTGCCCCGCTACAACACCCTGGATATAACCTAAATAAATCCTTATTTCACTACATTGATCACAGCATTATATGAATGATAAGAATAGGGGACGAAAATAAAACAATGATAATATTATAGAGCGTACCTAAATTTGAAAATATCGACAACATGAAAATAACATTACACAATCTCTTCTTTTTCCAACAAACTTTCTGAATAATTCTACGCCTTTTTCTGGTGATTAGTTTCTGTCAGGGGCGTATTTAGGGAGGCATTGTGACCGGCGCCAGCCAGAAATAAGTGGGAAAGACAAACCAAGCGACGAAAATTTGCAAAAATTTAGACTATTTCCAGAAGGTCAGGGGAGCCTCCCCCAGAAAAGTTCGAAATTTTAGAAATAATTTAATGCATTCTGACGCATATCCAGAATTTTTTGTTGAAATGGGGACTTATTATGAAGTAAAAATAGGATACTAGCAAGCATAATTGCTCAGAAATTAACATTGCCTTTGCCTTTGGTTATCGTGCCTAGCATCCCGGTTTTGTAGTACAGTGTATTACCATACTTCAAAGTAGGCTATTAAAAAAACAGTCTACCAGCAAATAGACCAAATTTAACGAAACATATGGTGTATTACTACAGACTACAGTATCACGGTAAAGAATGAAAACGAAAATTAAAAAATCGTGAAAATGTTAAAAAAAAACAATGGCACTGGCAGAATATGGGAAGCGTAACGGTCAAAAGGTAGTATCTTGTGGTCAAATTATTGACTTCTGGGTTCCCTGGACACTTTATCTAATGACTTCTCAAAATTTTTGTCGTGTTTTAAAGACAAGAAAAGAAAGAGGCTAGAAGGGAGTCCACGTCTGCCCCCTCCCCTACCCCCCCAAAATTAACGGATTTGCACAATTTACAAAAATGGACATGAGCAGAAGTGGGCGGACTAGTCCTCTCCATTCCCTCCCTTGGCGCGCCATCGTGCTCTCCCCTTTAGCTTCGTCTTTCACTAAAAAAGATCAAATCTTGCTAAGTGACTAAAATATATCAGAGTGTTGTGACGCTTTTGAAGTTCATGATCCCCTACTTTTCAAAATTTCTTGGTGCGCCTTTGGTATCTGTATTAGTGAGGTTCAAATAATTGTATCGTAAACCAAAGTGACTAGCAAAACGTTGAGCAAACAGCGTACCTGGTCATTTCCTTAAATTTGCACGCGTCGTGCATCAAGAAGCATACGTGGTGCTGCTGCTTCTGCATGACGACAGCAGAAGCTGGTAAAACAACATCACTACTAGCTACCACTCCACTACTTCGTAATGTGCGTTCTAAGGTAAAAAATGGGCCATGGACCTCCGAAGTAGACGCGTGGAAACACCAATGCGATGAGATAATTAACAACAACAACAAAATAGTAGGGGAGCTGGATGGTAGGGATGCTGTTGAAGTTTGACTACAAGCATATCTAGTAGGTTTCGGTTCCAATGCAGACCTTCCTTCGATCTTGTTGTTATCTTACCTGTGAATCAAATGTGTAAGATGCTGCACAGGTAAGAAAAGATAATGTAAGAAAAGAATTAGCAGTAGCTGCTATTGTTCCAACTTAGTCTACATCTTGGTAATCAACTCAAACTCGACAAAACTTGATAATTTTTGTTCCTTGTTCTTTTAAGGGGATTTGAATTATTGGTCTTGCAATCTTTATTTCCAGAACTGTCTGAAATTATCCAATGAATATTAACATGGCAAAATTGGAGAACTAATCAGCTCTTCTGCAAACTTTAAAAATCGAGCGAATAGTTTGTAGACTTGATAAAATTGAGCTCTTTTGTTAAACCGAAGTTTCTTTGCTCTGGTTCGATAATCGAGCTGAGCGATTAACTTTTATTGCATTTTGATGCAATAAATGTGACTGCTGCTGTGGTTTAAAGCAGCAAAATATGCTCCGGACTTTTATCCAAGCTGCATCACGGAACCGTTTCACGGTCAAGCTATACAGAACAAAATTTAAAGCTGAACTGGAGATGCCGCAGAGGGCTGCGACAGATGTTGTGATCTCGCTCTTGACACAGTTATGCGCATGAGCATCAAACCCAGCCAGAAGCATCACAGTTTGAGGCAACCAAAGAATGATGTGCGTAATGCATACTGATAACATGGTTACCTAAAAACATAAATTGAAAAGTTGAATAAAATATCCTCACATCTTTTTCGAAATATAAAGAGCCACCAACCCATACATTTTTCTTTTTAAGATAGTACATTTTTATCTTTTAATACGAATGCGACAAAGAATTTGCTAAGGAGTTGTCAGCCGATTGTTCACTACTCAAAAGTGGAAAATTCCGTTAAGCGTCTTTCCCAATTTAACTTGACGTTTTCTTTTTCTCAATATCTGTGAAATCTGAACGTCAGCAAGCAGTTTAAAGACAATACCAGTTTTTGTGTACCACTTTTTTAGTGTTTTTATTAGAGAGCTCGAATAACATTTTTATAATCATTGTTTTGTCCCAACTCGGAGTTGAACTACAAATCTATCGTTTCAAAGACAGACGATGTAAGGCCTACAAAATTAGTACCGCTGTTGGCAAGAATAAGCCATGGCATTTCATTTTTGAAAAAATGATTAACTTGTAGGTCCGTACTTTACCGTAATTTTTCGATTCTTTCGCCTCTTTTGATCCGTGCAGGAAGCTCTTCGCGTTCTATAATTCATGTACCGCAAGGTGGAAACAACAAGCACCAGTAATAGCAGGTAAGGCAGGAGAATGGCCCAAAACATATGAAGTGCTATGCTTAAAACGTAAGCCCATTTTTTACCGACTGTGGCGGTTAAGGAACATTCAGCTACGCGCCTGTAACAACAAAACACTATGACATAAATCCGCGGAAGCCTCGTTCTGTTTCACATTTTGGCACAGTTTTACTCTCAATGCACAAACAATTAACTCTCTTGCAATCATTCACCTGTTGGCCGGAGGTGGTTCATGGTAAGGTTGGTTATAGAACACTGATGTCGGTTGAAGCTGAGAAAATTCTGTTGCCAATGCCTTATTTGCTACTGAAAAGTTGAAAGAGCTAAAATTCAAAAAGTTTGATGCATTCGTCATCAAGACATCATCACGATACACTGGTCCTGCCGCAAGAAATGGAGTTGCAAAAATAATGGAAAGAAAAAAAACTCCGCAAGTAACCTGCAAGTAAAACTTGTTTGAGGTAAAGATATTTGGTAATTAAATTTAGACCAGACGCATAATTTTTTAGGAGTAAACCGGAACGTCTTTAAAATAAGTCTTACAGTTTTGTTCTCTAGAAAAAGTGTCTCTGCCGGTAGTAAAATTCCCCCACATTTCTGTAACCATTGGGAAAATCGTTTATTTCGGAAAAACAAGGCGTCATTTAATGGGTCTATGTAAACTTATCAATTTCCTCAATAGCTTAGTAAATTTTAGATTTCAAATATTAGATTACTCTCACAATGACCAACGATTTTGCTACTGCAAATATCCTGACGTCAGTTTTAATACACTTTTTTTTTAGTTTAATACAGGCCTACAGTTTTCTTGTAGCTTCTAACCTTGGTTGCTTTTTTTGAATCTTTTTTTATCCTGCGGTATTTGAAAGGAAATCTCACTGCATAGTAGCGCTCCATCGCCATAACCACCAAAAGCCAGACCGAAGCATTGTGAAATATATGCATGAGAACACGATGCCAGCGACACAAAGACGCGTTGTAAAAGTCCATGGATGCATCGGACTCGTAAAAGAAATCTACCACCGTGTACCTAAATCACAAAGTTATTTGAGAACAGTGATACCTTAAATTAATTAAATTAAATGTTTCATTTTATTTTATTTCCCTTTTTATATTAAAAGAATGTTGCTCGTCTCTATTTTTTTTTGCTACTTTGAGGAGAAATCTTTTCATTGGTGAGTGTAGGAAGATGCTAACGGAGCTCAAAATCCTCCATAAACGTGCGGTTGTTATAGGTGTTCATATATTGATAGTATCGGTGCTTACTGCTTGAGTACTTTCAGAGGTACAATACTCCAATATAAGCATTTTTTAAATTTCTATGTAAGCCCCTGAGTTTGAATTTTAAATTAAGCTCACAAATTAAATAATAAAGCGACCTTTTGATTTAATTACCGCAAAATCCCAGTGTTAAAAAGCATTCCATTGTCAGCCGCTGCCAGGGCAATAATATATACGCGATAGGCGGGAGACAAGATTTCAGTTCTTCCATTCAGCTTGTTGATTGAAAGAAGATAAATCGCGAAAGAATTTCCTAGAATGTAAACAAATGTAATAATGCGTCTGCATATCATTTTTTGTCAGTATAGGGGAAATGTAGGACCTATCGGACAATTAGATATTGAGTATGTATCTAGATGACATTTCCAAACCAGATTATGTTGGGAAGGAAGTTCAAAATGGCTACCAGGGGGCCTATCGGACATGTACAATTATTTATTCAAACACTGTCCGAAAAGTCCCCTGTACAATGGGGTTTTATATTGTGAGGTACTATGGGATTATATATTATGAGGTTGCCAGTACCATGAGTACCGGTAATTGTAGCAACAATGTGTATGAGACGTTTTCCCTTAGGCTACTTTAAGACACATTTGCAGCTGCTGTCCGGAAAGTCCCGACCCTATATGAGCGAAAGGTCACCATAGGTGGGGACCGTTCGGACGTTTGAGTGACACTTTTCAGTGGTAAAAAAATCACCCTAAGCATTTCGAATTGTTCCGTTTTGGTGCGGGATAAGTTTATCACAAAGCAAAGTCCAACACAAACTTTAAAATATTTAAGATTGTCAAACCAGTTGGACAAAAAATAAAATTAGGTAAAATTTGTCCGATGGGTCCCACACTTTCCCTACTACATCGCGTAGAAGAAAAACTGGCGATTAAGAATAATGTGCAGCATATAGTGGCACAACCAGGATTTTTGTAAGGGGGGGGGGGCTAATATATTTTTGTGATTACGATTAGTTCATTGTATAGCTCGTAATTTTCTGGTATTATGTCTGACTGGCTCGTTAGATGACGTTGGTCTCGTCTATTTCAACAAGAAAAAGCCACTGCTAGTTTTTTTGCTTAAATCAATATCTGTGGATTAAAACAGAAGAAAGCTTAGCGTTATGTCCGAAACTAGTTCCACTAGGCAAGCATAGTTTTTGTTTAAAATGAAAATTTAGTTTATATACTATCCCAAAGCCGCACACGAATAGTCTTTCAACATTTTTTCAACCAAGGAAAGCCTATCTTGCTATCCATTACAACGAAGAAAAATTACGCAAATTACTTGAAAAAATTTATGCGACAGTGTTCAACATGCAAAGTTTCAATCAGGAAGTGAGAGGTCTTGGTACCGCAGCAATCTTGGACTCGGTGTTGTTGTCAACGTCATCAAAGCAAATTTAAACAATAAAATGAGATCTTCCACTGGCACTTGTGGCATATTCATCTAAAACACTTTCTTTATCACATAATTGTTCTCGGTGAATCGGTATAGCAAAGGGAGACCGGTTAACCGTTGTTCTGACAGGTTAACAATTTTAATTTACAAATGATTTTAATTCACAAATACTGGTATTTGCCTAGAGGACTGCATTTTTGTTGTTTTAACCTTGCTCGTAACCGTAGTTATGACGATATTCTCGGACATAAAAAATCATTAATTGTTAAAAATGCCTCCGTTAAACTCAAATTTATCCCGAATCTGCCCAGCGTGCCATATATGGCACGTTTCATAGTGGAACAAAATCCTTCAAAATTGCGCATTAATAAAAGCCCTGCCGAAACAGCAATTGTGTTAATCCAGTTAGCAAACAATGCCCTTTTCATCATTAATTAGGTCACAGAGTTTTGATCAAGCTACAATGGTTGTAGAATCATTTAAAAGTTTGACTTCGTTTTGAAAGTGGAAAAAATGAAGGAAAATCAAAGGTATGTTTATGTTTTGTTATATTTTTCATATTCGCAGTAATTTTGGTTAAGAAATTTTTCTAGAACATACAGGCAACACTCGTACCTATAATTTAATAACATTAAAATATGTGGGCCTAGTTGATTTTTGATGTAGCAACGTCCGGTTTCTTCCGTGCCATATATGTCACGCTGGGCATTATCAATGTCTTTTCCATAATATTAGCCTACTTCGAAAATTAGCCGGCATCAGCGATGGCAAACCATTCTCAAGCTGTTTTGGGGCTCAAAAGCAGTGTCCAGTAACCCATGGCCTATCCATTGCCAGAAATGGAGTAGGGGGGGAGGTGGGCATTAGGGGAAGGGGAAATTTTTCTAAACTATCTGTAGAAAAGAGCCAGTAAATATCGGTACAGTATAGGGCCCCAGCTATTTACAACGGTATGGTTCGCCTCCACAACTATCAGGGCCTTCGTGTCAAAAACGTAGACGGGTTACTGATGATGCTCGTTACGATGGTTATAAGCATTACCTCGTCGAAATTCCGAAACGAAGGCGATGTGCTGGAGAGTTTTGTTCCAAGCGACCTTTTACGCAGTGCAGCAAATGTGACGTAGGTCTTTGTGTTGGCTGCAATTTGGATTACCACACAAAATGACAATTTTTGCACTGATTTGAAAAATACCACTATACCTTACAGAACAACTTCCAATTTACTGTCAAATTTTCAGTGATTAGTATTCTGTTTGGTTTGTTCAGTTTGCTGTTTGTAATTTCGTTTAATAACACTTCATCTTGTTGCTGTATTTACAACTAGTGATTTCAAATATCGCCAGGTGATAGGTTTTTGATAAATAATCTTCGTTGTACGCTTACTTCTTGTGATTCGACACGGGCATATCACATGATAGTAACTCTAAAATGGAGAAAATCCGCAAAAAATGATGCTCTTGCAGCGAATTAGAGTCCTAAGTTGTACAAAAATAAAATCGGATTATTATGACGTCATAATAAATAAATGATGTTGAATATAATGACATCATCCTCCCCATCACTCTCTTGGAAAAAATGGGGTAAAATATTGCAAACTAAAGTATTCAAATTGGGCTATAACAGTATCATATCGTATAAATGCATACATTGGACTAACGTACTACGAATATGCTCAGCGTGCCATATATGGCACACCCAAAATGGGGAGTTACACAGATGGGGGGGTCATAAAAAATCGCATCAGGAGTTTAAAATGATACAAATCAACAAACATATCAGAAAAAAATAAATTTCTTTGAAAAAATTAATTCTGGGCAGATAAGGGTTATATTGCCTGTCAGGAGCGTATCGATAAAATTTTGGTGGGGGAATGTAGTTTTCAATTAGGTTGAATGCTTGCTTAAATCAATAATTGCTTAAATCAAAGACGTTAGTCGGTTAAATCCAGAAAAGGGCGTAAATAGCTTAAACCCTATGAAAATGTTTCACGTCAGGGGCTCATTCAGAAATTTTTCGGGGATAAGGGCATTAAATTTCGACATTTTTTCAAGCGTGTTTTTCCGGCAGAATTTATTTGAAGCAAATTGAGAGACAAAAACGGCTCTAGGAGGGTCTGGCTGCAATGACCATTTTAGTGCTTTTTGAACAATTTTCGGGCAAATTTTGTTTAAACGTTTTGCCCCTAATTCTGATTGTTTTACCAAATATCATGCATTTGTTCGCACATTTCGATTATGTGTGCTTAAGGCGTAAGAATTATTGTTATGAAATAGGTTCGAAAGTATGAAAAAATTGTATTTACCCACTTTGAAATCGGATGGTGGGGAGATGCATCGCCCCACAGCCACATCCCCCCCTCAATCCGCCCCTGTTTATTGAATATTGGCGAATTACGATTACTGGATCTTATGAGTATTTTCCAGCTATTTTATCAACTGTCGTTCATAAGGCTAAAGGGGGGGGGGGGCTTCAGCCCCTTAGCCCCTGTTTGCACCGAGGCCACATGGTATAGACGGGAAACTGGCGATTAAAAATAATGTGTTTACTGTTTGCTGACAGACATGCGGCAACGATTATAATGTACCAGTAAGTACTGTAAGTAAGTAAATGCAGTGGGTTTTCGAGTGGTCCGTAAACAGTAAAATGAAACAATCAAGGTGTGAAAAAAATTGCTGCGTAGGGCGAGTTACCGTCAGCCCAATGACATAAATAGATTGGTCAGCCGCGTATCGGTAAGCTTTTAGAACTAAACCCTCTTACTTTCAAAACTCAAACAAAATTGACGCTTTGTCCTGCGTTCAAGCACAAGCTTCTGCATTGTTGAATGTCGTTGAACTTACGAGTGGATTTCGCAAGGTTAGGCAAATGACATTATTTGCAATTTGGCAATTTTAGTCGAAGAGCAATAGGCCTAACATGTCTTCTACAAAAATTGTGAAAACTTTCGTCTTTTTTAAAGAATAAATCAATACAAGAAAATCGATTTGATTTACAATTGTCAATAAGGTGACAACACCATCTAACCTAAACCTCGCAGCTAATTTTCAAGCTTTTAATTTGAACAGAAACACACCAACGTAAAATAGAGCAGTCTATAGTCTTTACATTCTATTGGGAATATATAGTTCATTGGAAAACGAACGAATCTCCCGAAATGCTCTCTCATTTGATTACATTCACAGCAAGTATATCCCATAATATCATTTTTCTTGTAATCACTGGAGATGCACTACTGAAATGAGGATACGAGCCAAAATTTTCAAAATCATGTAGTCCGTGCCGCGTCACTTTCAAAATAATAGTTGGTACTCTAAAGCCGAACGACCTGAAACTCATACCAGCAACAATAAACTCCAAAACATTAAGCTAATAAATATTATTTTGCTGAAACAATTTAATGTTCATAAACGTGTGAATGAAAATGGTGATTTGAGTTCATTTCGATATAACCATGAGTTAAAAAAATTTAGGACAAACAAAAGGATTGCTTTTTACCAAACCGTCCACGTGCCATGTTTCAGCTAAGGCGTGTCACATTGGGCACGCGTGTCCTGTGCTATGCTCCCCTTTCCCCTACACTAGTGCTTGGCACGAGTTTGGCCGAATAGATTTAGTTGACAAAGTGCGGTAGTTCTCAGAAGGATCGTTTTCACGATGGTTATGACTAGGGCAACTTTTTGCAACTTTTGCAACTTTTTTTTACAGCTTCGGACATCAGTATCAGTTTATTCTTGCACCATCACCAGCAAAAAGCAATAAGTTACATTTCAGATGTAAAACAAGCGCAAATAAAATCCAGTGTGGTACAAAGGGAGACCACGAAAGAGCAAGACGCTCACCGAGCCATGGCCACCCTATATCACCCAGTTTTGTAAAACAATGCTTAGCGTAACACATGTAGTACCAGTGGCTAAAATAGTACTACAGCATAAAACATTCACTTTTCTTTAACAACACACACAGTAAATAAACTAAAAAAATACGTTCACATTTCCTTGCAGAATCTAATCGGCTAACACGGTATGGATTCAGATTTCGAGCAAAGACCTACAGAAGATTACGCCATGCACTATTTCACAATCACTAGAAATCTTACAGTTAGATTTTTTCTTTTCCCAAAAGAAAACGAAATAAAAAAAGGAAAAAGAAACAAAAGTTTTTCCCTTCTTTCCCAACCCCCCTCCCCCCTAGAATGCAATTTTCATGTGCTTTTATCTTCAACTTTAATTCCACTCAGTTGCAAGTAAAAGGTTATTTGTAATTTATCAATATATCAAAAGATCGTAGAAGAATGAATAATGTTTATTTGTAGTTTGAAATTAAATCAGCTTTAACTGCTTCTTTAAATTTAGGGAAAGAAAGATCTTTCCATTTCGGTTGCAAACCATTCCAAATTTGAGCACCACTGTATTGCAATGCTTTTTTTGCAGCGTTTGAGTTAATAGCATGTAAATAATAATTCCCGTAACTTGTGCATCTCGTATTGTACTTGTGTACAGATTTCGTAGATGTAAAATAATTATGATACAAACGCGGAAGTTTATTATGTTGGAAAAGATACATAAATTTTGCCATTTCTAGATGATACATATCCTTGACTTTTAAAAGTTTTAATTCGTGATACAAACCGTTATTTTTTACGCGATCGTTTTTGCTGACGTTGCATATAATTCTTAAAATTTTGTTTTGAAGGACTTGCAATGGCTGTAAGACTGAATGATTTGTTGAACCCCATACTAGAATTCCGTACAGAATATGCGAGTTCACTAAGCTATGGTACAACATTAGAAGTGTTTTCTGATTAATGTAGTGCCGTAGATAACAGAATATGCCGCAAGTTTGTGATAATTTTTTGCATACAGCTTCCTGAGTGGCACAAAACCTCAATATAGCGTGTAAGGATATTTTTGTCCAAATTTTATTTTGCAACTTTTTCGGTTTTTAAGCGCAACTTTTTGTCAATATTGCAAAAAAAAAGAAAAATTATGAACAATCCAAGTGTAACTTTTGTTAATAATTGAAATCCCAAGTGTAGGCATTAGGCAAGCCTGCTTTCCTTCTTTGTTTTAACGTATGTGGTACATAATACAGCGAGTGCGTATAAAACAGTTTTGGTTTAAGCTATATTGTCAAGTAGTGGGTTTGGTCAACAAGCCGGAAAACTGCGGTTAAAAGTAAAACGAATTGTGATTTGTACAACTTCGCATAACTTGTAGAGCCAGCCAAACTATAGTAAACATTTTACTGCGGACGTCCAACTCCAAAATGTTTGAGAATGAGATAGGCATAAGCGAAGGCTACCTCTAACATGAAGGTGTTAGAAAAAGTATAGTAAATGTTTTTGCATTATTTCTATCGTGAACTAGTTGTTTAATCTCATAGTTACTAATTTTTATAAACTCGTACCTTCCTATTAGAGTCAGGCATAAGCAGAAAAATTGAGAGTGTAAAATAATAAATTTGTAAAAATGCCGAAAGAAGCGAAATCATCCCTTTCCAAAGTTCGAGACTTTGTTTCACGCCTCCCAAAAGAGTTTATGACTTCCGCTTGTGGAGAACTGTAGTGCACACTGTGCGCTACAATTGTGGCGCATGACAGAAAATCTTCTGTGGACTAACATCGCCTAAATGCAAAGCATCAAAAAGCTTTGTCATCAACAGTGCAGCAGCGGCAGCAGCCTATAGACTCGACCAGCGTAGGTTGGGGCGATTATGTTGGAAAAGGTACCTCAGCATTTCTTTCAGCCGATATCCCACTCTACAAGCTACGCAATCCAGAAATGCATTCGCTATTTCAATTTCTAGGTCGTAAAGCTCCATCCGAGTCGGCATGTAGAAAGCGAGTTGACGACATGGGAAAATGCGAAGTAGATCGAGTTTGTGAATATCTTTTGCATAAGATATTTTCATGGTGATTGATGAATCCGAAATATCTGGCTGCAAGTATTTGAATACCTTAGTAAGCAGTGATGGGCACGATACTCTAAACGTGCGTTAAGCGATACCGATACGCGATACATTGAAATTGGGCTAAAGCGATACCGATACGCGATACTTTGAAACACCACTTAAGCGATACCGATACGCGATACAGTATCGCCGATACTTGTATCTCGATACATTTTAGTAGCAAGTTTTATTTACGAAGTCTGACATCATAATACAATAGTGATTTTTTTCTCAGTAACCTTTACTTTTTCGTCAAAAGCTAATTTTTTTCCCGATACAGTATTCTTGTTTTGAACAACAACGCAATATGAAGGATAGGCTTGTTTACTGTTACGCCATTACAGATACTAACACTAATCAAAAGTTGACAAAATGATAGGCGATAGCATTGATGGAAGATTGGATGCGTAGCCAAAAGATGCAACTTAAAACATTTTAATCAGGACTGTTTATCGTATTTCAGCTAACAGGTCAAAACTAGGTTATATCGTTCAAGATATTTTTCAGTCTACCATAAGGGGCTTAGATTTTCAAATGCATTTTTTACGGAGAATATGCAATGCATAACAGTTACATCCTCCCAAATATCGAAAATGATCAATTTTGCTAAATCATTCCCCCCCCCTCCTTCCCAATGCTCAACATAGATTTGCACCCTTGCCTATAGACAGAAAAATTTAAGAAAAATGCTCACACATAACAACAGAATTTGGACAAAAATACATGCTAATTTTAAAAATTTTGGGTACCTAAACTGATCAAAGACTTTTTTTTTACTTTTTTAGGGAACAAAGACCTTTTTTTAGAGATTAAGACAAGAAAGTGGGTCGTCATAAGCTGTGGTTATAAAAAGTGGGTCCCAACTCTGAGAGGTTTGGGAACCACTGCTCTATCCGTTTTGTTACTTTTTTTCAATGCAAACAGCCTAGCCTTACTACTCCTACCTCACGTTCACCAGGGCTGCGAACTCGAACTTGAAACTGAACTGAACTTTGTTTATTGACGCCCAATTAAGTATTATGACACGATGTAAAATTTGGTAACCTATACAACTGAGGCAAGGAGGAGACTGCGAAGGGACCAGTCGAGTGGTCTTCGAGTCAGCAGCCACCTTGAAGAATTAAATAAAGACCGAGGATCATAACTTGGCTTAACAAGAGAAACAAAAAAAGAAAAACAACAACAACAAAAACAAAAGGCTAAAAACACAGCATCCTACACAAGATATAAAGGGGAAAATGGAGTAAGGAAGAACATGAGGTTAGGTTGTAATCAATGGAGAACAATATTTACTCAACAGTGATTTTTAGATGGTATTTAAACAATTTTAAGGAGTTTCGCTTTTTAATGTTTAAATCTAGAGAATTCCAAACAACCGTACCCTGATATTTAATAGATCTTTGTAACATAGTAGATTTTGTAAAGGGAATAGACTAATTAGTTTGGATAACCGACCGTGTAGATCTGTCATTGTATACTTCAGAAAAATAATTTTTAAATGCAGAGGGAAGAGCTTTGCTTCTGTAGTTGAAAACAAATAATGCCTTTTCTAATTTCAAAAGGTCAACCAATTTTAAAATGCGTAATTTAGAGTAGTAAGGAGTTGCATGATCAAAATACTTACCACCACCAACAATTTTTACTGCTTTGTTTTGTAGGGTAGTTAATTTTTTAAGACAGGTTTTGAAAGTGGAACCCCATATAATAAGTCCATATTGTAAATGCGAAATGTGAAAGAACTCAATCATTTTGCCCAACTCGAACTTGAACTCGAAAAAATATTTTTTCTGAACTCGAACTTGAACTCGCATAAAACTGTTCGAGTTCATTAGAAAGATATTTAAATTGTTGAAAAGAAATAAAAGATCACTACGCAATATAGTTTGTTGTTCAAATAGCCACAATCCGTGGAAATTGAAGTTATGATTTTACCAAAACAAAAGCTGCATGTCGTTCATTTGTTTATACCATTGCGACCTATAAAGTCCAGGGCTGCGATCTTGAACTAGAACTCGCTGAACTCAGTCATTTTTGCCGAACTCGAACTCAGAAAATGAAATTCTTAGAACTCAAACTTCAACTCTGACTTGCCAATAGTTCTTGAACTCGAACTTGAATTCGGTTAAGCAGTTAAAAATCGATCGAGTTCGCAGCCCTGCCGTTCTTTTATACTGACCTACACTATATTTCTTCGTATTTTTCTATTTTGGCCTCAAATATTGACTTAAAAAGAAGCTTTGGCATTTACCCTCAAAACTGTCGCACTGTCATAAGTTTTACTTCTTTTATCTGCCCGAACCTCTTTTTGACTTTCAATTCTAAATATAGCTTTTTTTCCCCTAAAATCAAAAATGTTCAGTATCTGTACCGCGTAGCAAAATTAAGTTCTTTGATTTTGAGATTGCAACATACGGTATTATGGCAACCAACTTTCAAAAAACAGTAGGCCTACCTGAACTTTTATTACGTCACTGTAAAGTTGTCGAAACTATTCATGCGGCAGAGCCGGAACAATTCGTGGAAAAATTTAAAATTGGGAAAGTTAAGAAACACTTTTTGACAGCTATTAATGCTGTATCGGCGATACGTAAAATATGAGTTAAGCGATACCGATACACGATGCTTTCAAAAGTGGCTAAAGCGATGCCGATATCGACACAAAAGTATCGCGCGATACGTATCGCCGATACATGTACCTTGATACTGCCCATCTCTGTTAGTAGGTGATATCGAAGTTCCAGAAACAACTTCTTTATTGCATTGCAATATTCTTTGTACGTCTCCAAATCAGCAAACTATTGCTGTTGATGATGCAATACGAACCCTCCAAGCAAACAGAAATAATTTTGTTCTCTTGCTTACAGATGCTGCCAGGTATATGACTGCAGCAGGCCGCCTTGTTAAAGGAATATACCCAAAGCTGTTCCACATCACTTGCACTGCTCATGCCTTGCATAATGCAGCCGAGCGAATTCGCAATCATTATGAAGATGTTAACAAGCTCATTGCTACCGTGAAGACTTCGGTAGTTAAAAATAAAGACCGAAGAGGAAAATTTTCAGAAATCGGCAGTCCATCTCAACCTATTGTCACCCGGTGGTGCAGTTGGTTAAATGCGGCAAAGTACTATGCTGAAAATTTCCTCAAAGTTGGTGATATTGTGAATGCATTCGAAGGCACAGGGCACCTGGTAGTGAAAGCAAAAGAAGCAGTGGCGGCTGAAACTCTTCCAAGCAGCCTCAAGGAAATTTATCAATGCTACATGAAGTTGGTGGAGGAAATAAAACGAGCTGAAAGTGTAAAATATAGTTTCTCAAGCTTATGAAAAGTGATACAAGTTAGATTTTGGAAGCGATCCCGTTGGAGTTCAGTTGTATTTGAACCACCGGCTTGAACTGAACAGTGATTTGAAAGCTATTGTAAATATGTCAAACACAAACGTTAGCCCAGCACTCTACGCTAAGCTATTGCAGTGCCAAGCTACTTTATGCAGTGTAGAGAGGAGCTTCAGCATGCTTGGCAAGCTCTTGAGTAAAGATCGCCAGTTTGCCCATGACAATGGGTGAAAGTATTTGGCTTTGTATGTTAATAAAACAAGCGCAGAGTAAACGTAAACCTTCTCGGTGTTGATTTCGCTATTCTATTTATTCGTTTTATGCAACTTTGCAACTTTCTTTAAAATAAACGCAACTTTTGCAACTTTCTTTAAAAATAAATGCAAGTTTTTAATTTTTTTAGTGCAACAAAAAGTTGCCCTAGCTATGACTAAAAGGTAACTGGTTTTACACCCACTCAAGCTCAGTTGTTGCACTCTTGAATAAGATGCTATGCGATTTATTACTGATATCTCTACTTGACGGATTCTAAACAAGCAGACACCAAGTAAAGCTTAAGCATTGTAATGGGTTGAAAATGACCTTCGTGTTAGCTCAGTTGCCAAGCACATGCTATCGGCACGGTAGGTCTGGGGTTCGATTCCCAGGAAGGTCAAATCGGCACAGTGTCGCCAACTGCTCGCCACCGTCAAGACGTTTCTTCGTAGCTGTGTTGATCAGCCGCTAAGCTGAGGAGATGGCGAGTGTAATGAAGATTTAATTTGATTTGATGTGGAAAACGACGGCCCTTTTTAAACAGGCCTGGTTATAGGGCAAGGGTGGGCAACTTCTCTAGTCGGCGGGCTAGATGTAGCAAAATAAATTCCTTTGTGGACCAAATTATTTAGCTACATGAATAGCATTCCTTCAGTATTTTAATTACATATTTCTTTGTTGCTGCAAGAAATAAAACGATATATTTTACATCTAAATCTAACTGATAACAGCTAAAGAATAACTATCACTAACAGTCACGTTGTCTCACAGTGGTGGGAGAATGCTGTGACCTGATTTTCAGCAATCCAACCTAAACTACCGTTGCTTTAGAGACTAAAGCAATTGTTGTGGGTTCACAAACGCACTGAGGCACATGTTTGTTTCACTAGCTTGCACTAACAGTTTGGTGAGAGCATAGCGACGGCAACAGTGAGGAATGAGGTCAAGAGCCACGTGGCAGGGTATGGCTGCCCAAATGCCCATGCTTGTTACAGCGCTTTTGTCGCTTTTTTGCGAGTCACGAAAAATGTCACGAGTCGTGGCAAGAAGATATCTATGTGCGACGAAAAAAATCAATGCCAAAGTAAATCCTCCTGCCTAGAACTCGAAATTTCTACAACATAAATCAACGTCGAAGTTCTTTGAAAATAGTTATTACGCAACGCAAGAAAATAAGATCCTGTTTTTCCAATACAAATCACGCTGAATTATGAGTCGAAGAGATAGTTAGGATTGGTAAAATAGTGACATTGATAAGCTGTTTTATCTGTTCAGATGATTACTTGATTAGTTTTGAAACTAACGGGCATGGCCGTGATCAACTGCTACAGAGCGAAGTTAAAACGGCTTCATACAAGCCGCTGCAGCCAGCAGCATATTATCTTCGCCTTCACAATATGCCAGGAGTACAATATTATATGAACCCCAGAAATCATCAAGACCTTGATAAAAACTTCTCTATTACCCTGTTCACATGTCCAATTTTCGTGGGCCCGCGGTTCTTGCTTTCAGTATCTGCATCATGATCAATTTTTTGACGTCATATATAATATTCACTTTTTTATGACATGAAAAAATTGATTTTGATACGGAAACTAGAACCAAGATATGCGGACATACTGTAAAGCCGACTAAAATTGTACATGTGGACAGGCGGGTATAATATACGTCATCACCGATTGTCATCAATTGCTTCGTTTTTGAAGTTATAAGCTACCCAGACAGCAGGGGGTAGCTTACCCTTCCAATACCCGGGCCCTTTAATTTTTACTCTAATCTGAAAGTCTCGGTTTGCGACATTTAGGACCCAAAACAAGTTTACTCAACGAACTAAACAATGCTGTAGCCTGTAACTCAAAGAATTTTATTATTGTCGTGCCGCTATGCTGATCCACATTAGAAATTATTTGTCTATTTGCTGGACTTTTGGGTATTCCAAGCACTCTCAATTAATGACTTTATGATAGCTTTTCTTCTTGAACGTTTGTTGCAGATATACTCCAAATTAATCTATTGCCCCTCCTGGGGCCTGTTTTTGAAATCAGAAAAAAATTTATTTGGCGGGTAACTTTTGCTTGTTTTTTATTCGTTTCCCTAGCCAAGAACATCGTATCAATTCAAAAATTATTGACTCAAACGTTATGGTTGGACCTACCCTTATCCGCTACTGTAATGTTTTAACAGAGTAGACACATCCAGAGGTGGAATGCGATTTTTTTGTCAGTCGGTTCTACTGCAAAAGTCATATTCTCAGTCGGTTCTGTTCATAGATATGTGATAACATATCTAGGGTTCTGTTTCAACTAATGGTATCAAGTATGAACAGCAGTGCTGATCGATTCGCTGACCTAATAATATTCAGTGAGAATACTCTATAAAAACGATGCAAACCGGTTGGATCTCACGACTTGATACATTCACTTGCGTTTGATCAGAACATTTGTTTCAGAAAGGCTGAGAGTCATCCTAAAGCTAAAAATTAACACAAGATACAGGTTTTAAACCAAATCATCTCTTACTAACCTATGATTCCCATGACTGAAATTAAGACGAAAAACCATATTATAATCAATTGTTGTGGTTTTTCATGAATAGGAAAAAAACACGTTTTTGCATTTTCCGAATCAGTTGATTGGGTGGCCAATTGCTCAAAATCTAACAACTTTGTTCCTTGGAGATCCATAAACACTAGATTAAATGATTTAATCAGAGTACATACATAACAATAAACGCTAAAAATTAAAAAGCGAAGTGAGGAGATCACATAAATACGCTTGCATTCTGGGGTTAGCAGTAGTCGAAAGCGAACAATTTATAACAGCGCCAAGAGTCCAAGTTTATTACAAGATTGTGAACACTCAATACATTTTTGAGAACTCGGATGTGGAGTTGTGCCTGTGGAACTCGGACTAGTGAAAGTTGTTAGGACTCGGACTCACACTCGAGAATGTAGCATCTCCGCAAACTGGTGTGTCCGTTTTACACTTTTTAAAACATTGTAGACCTACAGAATCTACACGAATTTGCGGTGTGTTACATTAATAAAAGTTGTTTGCAAACTTGCCTGAGTTAATTAAACGAAATACCGGTACAGCGTTTTTGCACTAAAATGATCAGTGAAAATAAGACAGCACACTAATACAAATCTATGCTTTGTCAATGTAATAAGTTTCCTATAGTCGAATGCACCAACAGTGCAATAACTTTATCGCTCGCGCTGAAGGGAAAGCAGGGCCAATACCAACTTTTTTTTAGGGCATTTCCTTTTATCGAAGTTACTTTGCTCGGTGGTCCAAAATTCCTCTCAGCGACCATAAGCTTTATTTTTATTACCAATTAGACGTAATGGAGGTTATAGGCCGAAGTTATCCGAAAATAAAATGCTGGCTAAAATGGAAAGCAATTACATATTTTATTGGGTGATTAAGTTATTCTCAGATTAAAAAGATAGGCCTATGCGATAAAAAGAGTAAAGGGGCGAATCCAGGGGGACGAGCTAAAAGGTGCCCAAGCTCTTCCTCATTTTTTTGTTATGTTGTACTTATTAAGGTGCGTTTACCCTTTATCAATACGCGGTAGGCCTATGTGGTAATGCGACTACCTTTACAAGCTGTACTGGCCTGCGACTACCTGCGATTAAGGCTATATAAAATTTGCTAGCCTGTGTCAAGCGGGCTGACTAGTGTTCAATAATGTCGTAACAATCCAACGTGCGTTGTTTCACTACGTCGTTAGGGTTAACTCAAACATTTTTTGATACCGGGCGATGAAGTGATAAAAATTGTAGAGGTCCATTTCCCTGATATCGCGCGGTAGTTTTTCGCATTGCCGCACCAAAGTTCAACGTCAAAATGAAATGAAGTATTGAAGAAAAAAATTAGGTAGTCGCGTTGTCGCTTGCCGTGTATCGGTAAACACGCTTTTAATACATACTGTAAATAATTGCTGCCTCTGGGTCATTTAATTATACATACAAAATTTATGTTCTGAAGTTAAAGCCAACACTTTCGCTGATAGTTAGTAGGCTACATGAACAATATCAGCATCTATTCGGATCTTACAGTCCCCCCATATAAATATTCTGAACCCGCATTGAACATTTTGTTAGCTTCTAACGCAAAAACATTGCCTTTCACCGCAGAAACTTGCATCCTTGAGCCACACTCATCACGCTAAAACACGGTCTGAGCAAAATAGCATATTGATCAAACGAAAAAGGGAGGTCACCGCACTTGACTTTTTTTACCTTCTGTCACAGCAGTGCAACTACTGTACTGCAGCAGAACTATTTCTGCAGCACCTCAGAGATAAGATTTATTGATCGTTTATGATCAGCGACACAATACGATATTTTTGATGCTAAAAACAGAAACTTGGGGGGTATACTGCTCAACTTTTGTCGCACTTAACGCAATGCGTTAACTTTGTTTGTTCATTAAGCTAACGCATTGCGTTAAGTGCGCTAAAGTTGAGCAGTATACCGCCCTTGGTCAGGGAAAAGCGTGACATTGATTGGATCTCTTTTGCACATAACTTCGGAAATGTTAAAGGTTTAGAGCAGTGATGGGATTCAAGGGGTTCGCACGAACCCGTTCTTGGAATATCAGGATAATCAGCGAACCCCTTCTTACTTTTTTTACAGACATTAGACCTTTATGAGGAAACCTGTTGTTAGTAAGTACGATACAAAAGAGAACCTGTTCTTAAAATTTTGAATCCCATCACTGGTTTAGAGCCGTTAAGAAGTGACTGGTGTAAAGCCTCCCTACTCAACAAAACAGCAATGCCGTTTGGTTAGCTACGAAGACAAATTAAGACAATACAGTATTTCACTAATTTGTTTGTTTTTGATGCTGAGGTCCAAATGGAAGGTCTAGCTCGCTGAGCAAATTAGATCCATAACTTGTGTAATTTAAACTCCAAGTTTAAGACAACGAAAATGATTCACAACGTTCAAAAAGTAATTCAACTTCACTCAGCGAGTAAAGTTAGAAATTATAAGCAGCTACCGCAATAACGAAACCTAGCATCAAATGTCTGCGCATAAAAATGCTTTATGCACCCATCCACGCCACCTCTTACCTTGTAGGCTATCGAATCTTCACCATGACTTTAGTCACAATCTAGATAAAAAAAATTTTCCCTAGATGCTACAGCAGAGTTTTGAAACTATAGTTTTTGAATGTATTTAGATTTCTTCACTTTGTTGCTGCTGCTAGGCTCACATAATTCCTTCCCTTTGCTTGTCGCGCAACAGCACGCTTGACAGTCCTTTTGAGTTCGTTTGAGGAACACATTAGGAGCGTCTGCTTGCACTGAATGTCACTTTGGTTTAATTAGTTAATTGAAGGTGATTAATGTGCTTGAGTAGACAGGTCTTCAGAGCTAACAAACCCATCATCTTACGCGAAAAACCAGCCTCAGTTGACAAACCAACTCTTTCTTCGTTGTCGATGCTGCTGTTCAAATTATATCTTGAATCAGGATTTCACGCAGTTACTTCAGCCGGGCAAAATTCTTTTCTTCACACTCATCACAATTTACAGAAAAAACTGCAGATTCTCTACATCCATTCACAGCGACATCGAAGGAAGCAGCAGGTTTTAGCATAAGTACAGCTAAATAGCTGACTAACCAACCTGGTTAATAGTAACAGACCGGCCGAGATCTGCTCGCATCCAGCGATCAATGTTTTTGGGAACAAGTTTTCTTTTCAATGTGTTTAAAGAAGAACAGGTAAAGCGGTTGTGGTTTGGGACTTGTATGAGGCGGCAATGAGATCATCATGATTTCATTAGCTCAATTTAGCTGATGTGCTATTTGCAAAGCTTCAACATTGTTCGTGGCGTACGCATAGTTAATGCAAACACTACCTTGTTCTCCTTGCTTGGCTTCATGTTTGATGAGGTGATCCCATCCTAGCTTGTATTAGTACAATAGGCTTTCGCAGCGTAAATAGTTGCCTAACTTCTATTTTTAACAACCATTTTTATTACTAAGTAACGTTTGTGTGATATAATTAAGATATTATGTTAGGCCTTGAAGACTTACTAAATAAACGCTGTAAAAACCAGGGAGTCGAACCGTTTAATTTTTCCGGTTCAGGTTCGGTTTGGGTTCAACAGCGGTTTCAAATTTCGGTTCAGTTGCGGTGAGGGCTCAGATGAATTGTAACGCTCCGGTTTGGGTTCGCTCCAGTAAAAAATATTTCAAAACCGGTTTATAAAGTTCCGGTTCAGGTTAGCAGTAAAAAATGGTATACCCTCTAGTAACACAATTTAAAAAATGAAACGTAGGCTGCAAAGCAGTTTTTCTTCGCATTGACAGACCAATATAATGCATAGAATACTGGTAGTAAAGCTAATTTCGAGATAATTAAATTGTTACTATGCTGTGACACCGGCGGCCTACCGTACACTTCGACAAAAGAAACACATTCTCGCATTGACGGGCCAATGTACTACTTGTAGTCAGTGGTGTAAAAAGTAGTCCAGAAATCTAGTTAAGTAAAAGTATTGTTACTGATGGCGGAAACTACTTGAAGTCGAGTAGAAAGTATGGAATGTAAAAAGTAACCAAGTAAAAGTAACAAGCACCAGCAATTTGAAGCTACTTAAGCAAAAAGTAGCGTTTGCAAAACCAAGGCCATTAAGCTGAGTTTTGACTAAAGATATTTTGCTCACTTCCAAACTTGACTTATATTTTGCCGATACTCAAGTATATTTAGGATAATTAGCACATTTATTTGACAAAAATAAAAAAGTGAAGTGTGTCATAATCTGCAAAATGCAACCTCAGTGTCCACGCTAAACGCAAACTACAAAAGACCACTTAATATCACGAATTTATAAAACTTCAAGTCAAATCGTCATTATTCTCGCGTAGTACGCCGAAGCGTGTAACGAGTGGCGGGGCCCATCTCCGCGGCTTATCGCCTGGGCAACACAGCTCCGAAGAAACATCGCAGCGGTGGCGAGCCGCTGGCGACACTGTGCTGATTTGACAGGCCTGGGAGTCGAACCCTAGACCTCCTGCTGCGATAGCGTCCGCTTAGCAACTGAGCTAACCGGCCATTATTGCAAAAGTTATGGACAGTATTTAAAATAAAACAATATATCTAATACTAATGTTGCCAATTATATTATCAAGCGTGATTATTTATCATTTGCTTGATACATTGCTTAATATTAACTACTTATCATTTTTAAAGCCACTTAAGTAGCGTTGCTTTCTGATTGAACTACGTAAGTAAAAGTAGAAGTTGTCGAAATTTAAATCACTTAAGTAATTACTAGTTACCAAGCAATAATAATTAAGTAATCTTCATAAGTAAAACTACTTCGTTACTTTACACCACTGCTTGTAGTGCTGTGCAAGTACCGTACTGTATTTCTTTGAATACAAGCCGCCTTCACAATGACGCGTGTGACCTCACGGAGCGAGCCGCTTTTTCCATAAGGGCTGGTAACGTTATCTGAGAAATAGGTTGTTTTGTTCGACAAATACGTTGCAGGTCTCGTTTGTCAAAATAATGAATAATTATGGGCGCATAATTATGGGGTATGACAATGACTGATGCAAAATGATTTGTAGCACCCTCTAGTGGCCGAATATATCAAATTATTGTTTTTGGTGAGGAATAAAACACATGCAAATGTTTATGATTCCATACGGCTTTATGATTTCATGTGGGGTACGACTATGCATAGGGGCTCACGGTTTACAATTCTAGCACCCCCTAGCGGCAGAAACCATTGCTGTTTTGACTTGGGTTAGGAATGTAAAATAAATGGGCACTGAGGCAAATGGGCACTTAGCCATTTGGGGCAAATGGGCACTTAAGAAAAATGGGCACCAAGAAAAATGGGCGCAATTACAAGGGCAACTGGTAGAGAACTTTTGAGACCGATGGGCTTTGGGACAAGTGGGCATTGGGGCAAGTGGGCACTTGGAGAAAATGGGCTCCAGGAATAAAGAGCACCAGGGCAAACAGGTATTTGCGGCAAATGGACATTTTGGAGCATGATGGGCACCTTGGGACCGATGGGCATTGGAGCAAGTGGGCATTGGGAAAAAATGAGCATTTGGGCCAAATGGGCACCACAAAAAATGAGCACCAGAGCAAATCAGCAATTGGGGCAAATGAGGCAAGTGGGCATTAGGGGGAAAATGGGCACCAGGAAAAACGAGCACCAGAGCTAATGGACATTGGGCAATTGGGGCAAATGACCACTTTGGGCAAATGGGTGTTTGGGACAAATGGGCATGTGGGGACTGGGACAAGTGGATGTTTGGGTAAATGAGCATTTTGGGGCAAATGGGCACTTTGGGACCGATGAGCATTGGAGCAAGTGGGCATTGGGGCAAATGCGCACTCGGGGCAAATGAGCACCAGGAAAAATGAGCACCAGGGCAAACGGGTATTTGCGGCAAATGAGCACTTTGGAGCAAATGGGCACTTTGGGAACGATAAGCATTGTGGCAGGTGAGCTTTGGGGGAAAATGGGCAATTGGGGAAAATGGGCACCAGGACAAATGGTTAATTAGAGCAAATGGGCACTTTGGGGCAAATGGTATTTGGGACAAACAGGCATTGAGGGCATGTGGAGATTGGGACAAATGGATTTTGGAGGAAATGAGTACTTTGGGGCAAATGGCAGCTTTGGGACCGATGGGCATTGGGGCAGGTGGGCGTTGGGGGCAAAGAGGCACTTGGAGAAAATAGACACTAGGAAAAATGAGCACCAGGGCAAATGGGAAATTGGGGCAAATGGGTACTTTGGGGCAAATGGCAACTTTGGGACCGATGAGCATCGGGACAAGTGGGCATTGGGGGCAAATGGGCAGTTTGAGAAAATGGGCACCAGGGAAAATGAGTACCAGGGCAAATGGGAAATTGGAGCAAATGGGCACTTTGGAACCGTTGAGCACTGGGGCTAGTGGCCATTGGGGCAAATCGGTACTTGGGAAAAATGAGCACTAGGAAAAATGGACACAAACAAGTGGGCACTTGGGGCATATGAAAACCAGAGGAAAATTAGGACAAATGGGCACTTTGCGATTGATGTAGGCTATTGGAGGCTAATGAGCACTTGGAGAAAAGGGGCACCAGGGCAAATGAACACCGAGGCAAATGGGCACTGGGGCAAATGAGCATAGGGGGCAAATTGGCACTTTGGGGCAAATGGACCCTGGGAAAAATGGGGACCGAGATAACATGTCCTGAGTGTTCATTTGCCTCAATGTTCATTAGTTTTAATATCCCTATCAGTTCTTAGGCTTATTATTTGTATTGGCTTTGTTACAATATTTCCATTAATTTTCAGCCCTATTAGTTTTGTTAGGCCTAATGTATCTATGCTATTAGCCTTATACTTCATAGCTCATTAGTTTTATCATTGCAATAAAGCCTGAAAGCGCTATTAGCAGTGGTGGGATTCAGCCGGTTCGCACCGGTTCTATAGAACCGTGTCAGGGAATTTTATTAGAACAGCGAACCGGTTAGCATTGCTGCTTATACTTGTACCATTTTTGAAAAGAACTGGCTGATAATATATAACTTCTGCAGTAGAACCGGCTGACGAAAAATTTGAATCCCCCCACTGGCTATTGACCTTATCATTTCTAGTAGCCCTATAGCAGTATCTATTTAGTAATGTCTGCATAACAGCGCATTACATTAGTGTCTTTGGTAAGAAAGAACAAGGTAGAGAGCGCCCAGGTTCCAAGATTGGTAGGCTTTCTATCAAGATAGACTCTTCTGCATTGATTCCGTGATAATAATACGTCACTTAAGTCCTCGAAGAGAAAATATCTTGCCTTCCTATGATGCGCAGTTGGAGTTACAGTTAGTGGAACAAAGCAACGCAGTTTCGAAAGCAAGGAGATATAGATAGTGATGTAAAAAAACGTTTTTTTTTTTGCATTTGTTTGTTTGACCTAGTTTTTTGTTTGGTTTTCTTATGCAATTCCGCCTGATAAGTCTTAGCAAGCTTGTTTTTAATACAAAGCTTGGTAAGTAGCATGAAATCGCTTTAACATATTGAACATGACAGTAGGTGGTGAAATGATATTGCTTAATTTTCATTTTTTATATGTAGCCTAGATTAGTGGGAACCTTACCTAATGCTTACCATGTAAGCCTATTTTTTAATTTGCACGGTTCGGCTGCGCTAAATTTTCAGTTCCGTAGCCCAGTGTTTTTCAACCGGTGTGCCGCGGCACACTAGTGTACCGCGAGATCGTGTCAAGTGTTCCGCAGAAAATTGTTAATTTTTGTATGGTTACGTTATTTTTTTTTTTATTTTTTAGAAGTTAATTTTTGTATGAATGATATTTCGTAGTGCATGAATTAATTGACTATTATATTTAAAATAGTTAGCCTTGTAATTCAATAAACAGATTTTTGAAGAGAAATCTAGAAGCCGATCCAGAATCTAGTCAAAGCAATATTAACGCAGATGAAATTTTTGGTACGAGTGGTCAAGAAAAAAGCGAAAAATGTAATTTCGCAAAAGTACGGTATGACAAAAATTATATTTCTGTTGGATTCACTTTCACTGGGGATGTCACTAATCCTGTTCCATTGTGCGAGGTGTGTAACGAAAAGCTATCAAATAGTGGTATGGTCCCAAGCAAACTGAAACGCCATCTGGAATAAAAACACCCATCTCACAAAAATAGGAAGGCCGACTATTTTCGTCGCTTAATCAAACACACAGAAAAACAGGTTAATTTTATGAACAAAACTGTAAAAGTAAATGAGAATGCTCTGAAAGCTAGCTATCAAGTAGCTGAACTTGTAGCCAAATCTAAAAAAACCACACACCGTCGCAATGATCGGCCCTGACGCAGTTTGAGAAGTAGCTAAAGTTTCTCTCTAAGACCATGCAATTAACAGACGTGTCTGAAGATATCGAAACGATCGTTTTAGATAAAATACGAACTAGCAACCAGTTTTGTTTGCAATTAGACGAGTAGGCTACGCAGATATTGGTAAAAACGCTCAACTATTGGACAACGTGCGTTTTGTGGAATTGGACGGAAATGTTATTGGAGAAAAGTTGCCGTTTTTTGTTACTTTATAAAAATGGTGTACCGAGACATTTTTCTCGTGCGAAAAGTGCACCACAGCTCAAAAAAGGTTGAAAAACAGCCCAACCACTAAGAGTAGACTCAGGGCCGGCGCCAAGGAGGGGCAGAGGAGCCTGGCCTCCCCAATCTACGTGCTTGGCTCCCCAATTAGCAAGCTTACTCCTTTGAAGACAGCGGCTTTTGTGCATAATTTCAACTTTGTCCCCCCCCTTCCTGATAAACGCTTGACCCCCCCTCTAGGTTGACTGCTCTGCCGTCGGCTCTGTGTACACTGTGCCAGACGTATTATTGGTTTTTATTTGAATCAAAACACTATATTGCACATGTTTTGGCTGAAAGATGAAATTTGAAGAAAACTGTATCTGGTTTAGTTACGGTTATTTTTAAGATACGAGAGCCTAGTAAAACATGACTGTCAAGGCAATTGACGCCAGTGCACTTACAGTATGGTTGCATTATTGGGAAAAATGAATGTGGGAGTAACTGTATTACAAAATATGCAACTTTAGATTTACATTCACTGAGGACTTTGTTCTTGCGTTTTCTATTGTCTTTGTGACAGTTATGCGTTGCAACGTTATGCGTTGCAACGTTATGCGTTGCAACGTTATGCGTTATTTTTCTACCTTTGTTAAATTAAACAATCTTTGAGGTTTCTGCAAGTTTGCACATACTTTCGTTGGAAGTGTCGTCAGTGATAATGAGCGACCGCTACCGTATAGTGGAGTAAACGAGGATGTCCTAAAGTGAAAGGAGCAGGGGTGTCGGAACGGGGGCAGGGGGACAGCTTGCAGTACTCCCCTTAGCATTTCATTGGGGTTGCAACAAAGTAAAACGTCTGCTCCGTATAGCGAAGGTATCACATATCACTAGTTTCAGTTTCGCTTTCATTTTCTGCAGTTATTCCAGATTAGTAGGACTCGATTCCAATTTTTGAGGACTCTTAATGTTTACCTTGGGCGACTTGGATTCGCATCATTTTTTCGGTGACTTGGACTTTGAATTGTGAAAAAAATAATGCGAGTAGGCCTGATGGTAAGGTTTTTAGTTTTTCGATGTACGACAAATTCAGTATCAGTAGGTATAGTAGCACAAAAACGTAACTTTTCGTCCTTTTTCATCGCTGCTCACCCGCTGTTTTCTGCAGGCGAGCAGCAGCTGTGACGGTGTTGCCATGGTATAACTGAGCAGTAAGCTGGTTAGTGTAAAAGTATAAAAACGGCGAAATTAAAGAATCCACTTTCTCGTCTGATATAATTCGTCTGCTAATCATACATCACAAAAAAGGTACTACTCATTGTACATCTTAATCGGTTTGCAGGAGCGCATTTCGGAGAGGAAGGGCCATTGTGCCATGGCCCCTCCTTTTGACTCTGCCTTTTAGTAAAAAAGAACAAAATTAATGATGCCAAGTGAGTGAATATGCCAGGCTCTTTTGATGGTTTCTGTAGCTTATGGCCAGGGGGGTAGGATGAGGGTATGCATCCTTCCACCAACCACTTTCAAAAATGTTTTTGATGTATTATACAATTTTTCCATAATTTTGAACCTCTTCGCTGGTAATAATAAGCCTTCCGCCTTAAGCACGCATAATCGAAAATGTGCGAACAAAATGAGTCATATTTCTCAAAGCACTCAGAATTAGGGTCAAAAAATTTAAACAAAATTTGCCTGAAATTTATTCAAAAAGCACTAAAATAGCCATTACAGCGCGCAAAATTTCAAAAATTTTCCGGGGAGCATGCCCCCGGATCTCCTTTGGGTCGCTTTTGTTTCTGAATCAGCCTTAAATTGGTTCTGCCGAAAAAAATACGCTTGAAAAAAATGTGGAAATTGTGGCCCCCCGTTTATGCCCTTGCGATGGTATTAAAAGTGCCCTTTGAAAAAGCTGCTCCCCCTTGCCTATACGACGTTTCGGCACCCGTGGAAAGGAGGGTTTTTGTCGTCTTGCATAGCGGTGAAATATTCTTCTGCGGTGTACGGCTTCGTAGTGTTAACCTGTAAAACCTAAGCCTGTAGAACTAAGCATAGACACGGTACTTTCCCTTTACATTTGGTGAAAGGTTCTTTCAGTTGCATATTTAGGGGCAGAAGTAAACGCCGCTCCATTCGCTACAGATAGATATTCGATCCATCACTAGGAAAAGACCAAACAATAAACAGTTCGGTGGCCAATACAGATAATTAGGTTACTTCAGAATGATTTTTCAAAAAAAAAACAATTTTTAAGCCATGTTTTTTTGCAATAAAAACACGTTTTTAGAAAAAAAAAACGAAAGCAAAAAAAAAAACGATTTACATCACTAGATATAGAGCATAATGGGAGAAGGTAAATGAAAAAATTAAAAGCATGGCAAAATGTAGCCACGCAATAAATAGAGCAGCAATCCAAGACCGCGACCAAAATCTGAGGTCAATCTCCAGATAAATTAGGTTTTCATATGTCATAGGAAAAACCAGCCGTTGGCTCCTGGGGACCCACTGGCCAGTGCATGCATTTTAGGGTTGGACCTTCCCCCACACTTTCCCCCACCTCCCGCATTTCCCTGACCTCTCCCCACACCTCACTTCCCCCCACAACTCTCCTCCTTCCACACTTTTCCACAGCCCCCAAACCCCCCTTACATCTCCCCCTACACTTCTCCACACTTCCCCTCATCTTTCTTCATCACACTCCACACCTCTCACCTACCCCCACATCCTAACACACTTCCACACACCTTTCTTTACTTCCTCGCACATCACAACACACTTCCCCGTACCTCTCCTCACCTCCCCCACACCTCCACCCACACCAAAGTGCTCATTTGCCGCAAATACCCGTTTGCCCTGGTGCTCATTTTTCCTTGTGCTCATTTGCCCCGAGTGCGCATTTGCTCCAATGCCCACTTGCCCCAATGTTCATCGATCCCAAAGTGCCCATTTGCCCCAAAATGCTCATTTACCCAAACATCCACTTGTCCCAGTCCCCACATGCCCATTTGTCCCAAACACCCATTTGCCCAAAGTGGTCATTTGCCCCAATTGCCCAATGTCCATTAGCTCTGGTGCTCGTTTTTCCTGGTGCCCATTTTCCCCCTAATGCCCACTTGCCTCATTTGCCCCAATTGCTGATTTGCTCTGGTGCTCATTTTTTGTGGTGCCCATTTGGCCCAAATGCTCATTTTTTCCCAATGCCCACTTGCCCTAATGTCCATCGGTGCCAAGGTGCCCATTATGCTCCAAAATGTCCATTTGCCGCAAATACCTGTTTGCCCTGGTGCTCTTTATTCCTGGAGCCCATTTTCTCCAAGTGCCCACTTGCCCCAATGCCCACTTGTCCCAAAGCCCATCTGTCTCAAAAGTTCTCTACCAGTTGCCCTTGTAATTGCGCCCATTTTTCTTGGTGCCCATTTTTCTTAAGTGCCCATTTGCCCCAAATGGCTAAGTGCCCATTTGCCTCAGTGCCCATTTATTTTACATTCCTAACCCAAGTCAAAACAGCAATGGTTTCTGCCGCTAGGGGGTGCTAGAATTGTAAACCGTGTGCCCCTATGCATAGTCGTACCCCACGTAAAATCATAGAGCCCGTATGGAATCATAAACATTTGCATGTGTTTTATTCCTCACCAAAAACAATAATTTGATATATTCGGCCACTAGAGGGTGCTACAAATCATTTTGCATCAGTCATTGTCAGAGTTGTCCTTGGACCGGAATAGGAATTTGTTCCGGCAGGAATACGTAGATTTGTTAGGAACAGGAGCCCGAATGGAACTTTTTTGTGGCTTACCGAAACGGGAACGGGAATTCCGGTTGACGGTTTTAAAAATGTTACAGAACTCATGCCTTGATTGTTTGTTTCAATTTTCACCTTTTTGCTGAAAAAGTTGGTTAATTAGGTAACCTATAGATTCTTTATTGACTTTTGATCACAGTTAGGGAAAGTGACCCGCAGTGTCTCTGCAGAAGTCATGATTCTTGATAAAAATCATTTTAATTCGGCAACTTGACAAAACTAAATCGGCAAATTTTTAAAGTATCAATACTCTATTATAAAAGTAAAAATAGCTTAAATTTTTCCCATATTATGCCAGAAGAGTGCAACATACCCGAAATTGTTTTTCATTGCAGTAGATATTAATTTCGTTGTTTTGATACTGTAGCTCATTTTGAAACTCAGTGACAGGCTAGATCTCATGATAAATGCTTTTAATGATTTTAGCTTGAACTTTTGTGCTTGTTAAACCAGTGTACTGGAGACTTGGAGAGCACAGTAACTGTGTGTATGGTAATTTTATATTGGTATTGACATAATCAGTATTTTCCCGGCCGTCGGGCACTAAAAATATCATAAACTGAATGATGATGCCCAGGGGCGTAGCCAGGGGCGAACAAAGGGGGCAATTGCCCCCCCCAAAATATTTTCAGTTACCACTAGTCTACAAACAAAAATACTAACGCTATAACTTAAATCTACTAACAACAGCAGGGGCGGATAAGATCACTCGGGGGGTAAACTATCTGTGTGTCCTTTTTCGACAAAAAAACTAGGCTAAAATGAGTGTTTTTCTTGTAAAACCCCTAAAAATTCGGGGCGGCTGGGGGCTCTGCCCCAGACCCCCTTAGTCTCCGGCGGCTGGGAGTTTTGCCCCCACACCCCCGTTTGCCCGCCCGCTTTTCCGAATCCTGTATGCGTCATTGGACAAGCCTATAAATTTTTGCTCCACTTACCGAAATTTTGGGCTGGCTGCGCCACTGATGACACTTTTTGCTATTGTTGTAGATTAGGAACATTTAGGAATTAGGAATTGTTTTTTTCTAAAATTTAGGAACGGATCGAAATAGGAACAAAGGCTTTAGGTTTGGAATGGAATTAGGAGCAAAATTTTTCGTTCTGGACAACTCTGGTCATTGTCATACCCCAAAATAGGGCGCCCATAATTAGTCATTATGTTGACAAACGAGACCTGCAACGTATTTGTCGGACAAAACCAGGGAGTCTAACCGTTTGATTTTTCCGGTTCAGTTACGGTTAAGGTTCAAATAAATTGAAACGGTTCGGTTTGGGTTCGCTCCAGCAAAAAATATTTCAAAACCGGTTTATAAAGTTCCGGGTTGGGTTCACAGTAAAAAATGGTGTAGTTCTAGTAACACAATTTAAAAAATAAAACGTACAACGCAATTTTTCTTTGCATTGACAGACCAATATAATGCATAATTTTAACTTGCAGTAAGGCCAGTAGGGATATGCCGAGTCGAGTCTGAGTACTCAGCCGAGTATTAAGGCATTACTCGGGCGAGTCCGAATATTAATTGATAGCCTACTCGACCGAGGATTAAAGCATTATCATTTTGACCTTTTTTTTTGCTTTGCACCCGATTTTGAGTCGAAATTAGGACTTTTACGGAAGTGATGACCATTTTTTTGCTCTTCACCTGATTTTGAGTTCATATCTTGACGTCGCAGAATAGATACTCGGCCGAGTAATGTCGTGAATACTCGTTACGCGGTGAGTCCGAGTAATTTCCTTTGAGGCACATCCCTAAAAGCCAATTAACGGTAAAAGACTTTTTCACCATGCATAGATTACTTACGTAAGTGATTATTATTTTGAATTCAAACCTGCTTCAAAGTGACGCGTGTGACGTCACGGAGCGAACCGCTTTTTTCAATCGGTTCGGCTAAGGTTCTCAATAGTATTCAAATTATTCGGTTCAGTTACTGTTCGCTCTTTGCGATTTTGAAAAACTCGGTTCGGGTTCGGTTAAGGTTAGACAGAAATAGCGTAAACCGGTTAATAAAACTCCGGTTCGGGTTCGGTTCGACTTCCTGGACAAAACAACCTATTTTTCAGGTAACGTTACCAGCCCTGCAACGTATTTCTCAGGCAAAACAACCTATTTCTCAGGTAACGTTACCAGCCCTGCAACGTGTTTCTCAGGCAAAACTACGTATTTCTTAGGTGACGTTATTAAGGCCTCTCGCTTTTTCAATCGGTTCGGGTTCGGTTAAGGTTCGCAAGTACTCAAATTATTCGATTTAGTTCCGGTTCGCTCTTTGCGATTTTGAAAAATGCAGATCGGGTTCTGTTAAGATTCGACAAAAATAGCTGTAAAACCGGTTTAAAAAACTCCGGTTCGGGTTCGGTTCGACTCCCTGGTAAAAACCAAATCTACATACGACTAGTTTCACGGTTTGACCGCTCACCAGGTAGACTCAGGTTTTGAACCCCGGACCTTGTGATTGATAGTTTTACCTTCCTAATTACTCCGCCACCGGGCTGACAGCGTTTTCGATGGAATTTGTAGCTATACCAAGCCCCTGCAACTGCAAGCTTTAGCATTGAGCGGATAGCCTAGTTGGCATATGTCGGCAAAGGCAGGCCTGATTTTACTAGTGTTGAAATAAGTGGAGCTGATGTACAGAACAAAACGGAACAGAACAAGTTTTATTTTTGTTGCTAACTCGCAATCACAAAAGCATCATATAATAGCACAAGAATAATACAAGCAACAGGCAACTGCGAAGGGACCATTGGTCTTCGAGTTAAGCAGCAGCCCAGCTATTTTTAATATTCATAAAAAAAAAAAAATCAACGGCTATTTAAAAAAAAGAAAGAAAAAAAATGGAATAAACGATTAAATGGTAGTATAATAAGCTAAAAAATAGTGATTAGCCAATGCGTAATTTTAATAAAACCTATAGTGTTTAAAGATGTACAGTAATAATTCTTGTAAAATAAGATAATACTACGGGGTTGTTTTGGCATTATAATTGTGCAAAAGAAAGTTTTTGTAAATCTCTTTGAATTTATGAAAAGGCAGTTTTTTAATTTCAGAAGGAATATTATTCCATACTTAAGCACCAGCATATTTTATTGATCGTTGACTACGAGAAGTGTGTGCACGGGGTAAAAAGATATTATTGTTAGAGACATGACGTGTTGTATGTGAAGAAACCTCAGAAATGCAATTAAAATAGTAGTTAAAGTTGATGGGCAATTTTTTGAGTGAAAACTTATACATAAACTTGGCGATTTCTAGATTGTATAGATCTTCCAGTTTCAACATCTTAAATTTATAGCACTGCAGTGTGATACTGCTTCTAATTGGACATTTCGAGATGATTCTTAAGGCTTCGTTTTGAAGTTTTTTTTAATTTTAGCAGATATGTTTTACTGGTGGAAGCCCATACTGGCAAGGCATAAAGCAAATGAGATTGAATTAACGTGTAATAGAGAATTATTAAAGTATTGTACGGAAGATAGTAACTTATTTCGCTATAACTCCTACAGACCGTGAAATTTTGTTTTCGAGATGATTGATCAATGTATGATCGATTAATGTGAGATTTGAACGGTAGGTGATCATCTATAATGACTTCCAAGTATCTTGCTGAAGTAGTTGAATTCAAAGTTTGACCGTCGAGGACAAGAGTGATATCAAAGTTAGGATTGCGAGTATTGCGACCTATACTTAATGGTAAAGCAACAAGGGAGTCGAACCAAACCCGAATCGGAATTTTATAAATCGGTTTTACGGTATTTTTGTTGAACCTTAACCGAACCGTATTTTTCAAAATCGCAAAGAGCGAACCGGAACTGAACCGAATAATTTGAGTACTTGCGAACCTTAACCGAACCCGAACCGATTGAAAAAGCTGCTCGCTCCGTGAGGTCACACGCCTCACGTTGAAGGCGGCTTATATTCAAAGAAATACAGTACTTGCACAGCACTACAAGCAGTGCATTGGCCCGTCAATATAAAGATATGTTTCTTTATCAAAGTATAGGCCGCCAGTGTCAGAGCATATTAAAAATTTAATTATCTCGAAATTGGCTTTACTGTCAGAGCATAATAACAATTTAATTATCTCGAAATTGGCTTCACTACAAGTATTTGATGCATTATATTGGCCTGCCAATGCGAAGAAAAATTGCTTTGTACGTTTCATTTTTTAAATTGTGTTACTAGAATTAGCCTATACCAAGGGCGTACACCCCGAGGCAGATTCATCCCACCAATATTTTTCGAGGGGGGATGATGATGCATTTATCACCCTAATATTGGAAGAAATTGTTACGCGATTGCTATAAAAACGTTCAATGTCAGATGACGGTTGACAGAGGAGGGAGTAATTAGTGAGCAATCGCAGTGAGTGCACCGGTACGATTAATCAGTCGAATAAAGATATCGTGATCAAAGATTTTTTTGCTTGTCACTACACAGTGCATGAATAATGACGTCCGAATTCACCATGTAGTAGCCTAATAATTAAGTTATTGTTATTACGTTTCCATTGATTTGCTTTTTGTGAGGTAAAAGTCTCGTCACAATTTGTGACCAGGGGCAGATCTAGGGGGGGAATGTGGGGGATGCATCTCCCTCACCAGCCATTTTCGACATGTTTTTGATGAATACAATTTTTCCATAATTTCAAATCTTTTCGATAACAAATAAGCCTTACGCCCCAAGCGCGCATAATCGAAAATGTGCGAACAAAATGCATCACATTTGGTGAAACACTCAGAAATAGGGGCGCAAAATTTAAACAAAATTTGCCTGAAAAATTTTCAAGAAGTACTAACATGGCTATAGTGGCTACTATAGTATCGAAATTTTCTAAAAATTTTCGGGGGAGAACCCCCCTGAGCCTTTTTTATTCTCTATATGCTTCAAAATAAGTCTGCCGAAAAAAACTACGCCTGAAAATATGTCAAAATTTGATGCACCTTCCCTGAAAATTTTTCTGAATACGCCACAGATATGAAAATATTTTTCAGAGGGCTTATTTATGCCTTTTGTGGGTTAAACGTTTTTGCATTTAGTTAACATTCAACCTAATTCAAAATTTCATCCCCATCCCCAACAAAATTTTCTGGAACCGCTCCTGTTAGTGGCCATTTTAATTAATCATAGTCAATATTATTTGATTCATCACTTTTCGTAGCAGCTATCAGCATATTAGCTTTATCTTTGCTATCAGCTCGTAGCCTAATACAACTTTGGGAGGGAGGAGATTTTTAATATCCATATTGTAGCAACAGATAATAACTAAGTTCAGAACATAGAACGTCTTCACTTAGAAAATAACATGCAGAAAATATGCTGAGCGTTTTCGAATAACTCCACCGTCCTTGATCATGATGATTTCTTCATTTTTATCCTCCTGTCACAAGAAAGCGACAAAGGCGCTATGCATAGGACGAATCCAGACTCGCTTAAAAGTTGCCTTGTTTCCGATTTTTCCGCTTAAATTTTGCTTCTGACTTCTTCAATTTGCTGCTTGTTGAATTCCTCCAAGCAGAGGTCATTGCCATGAAGCATCTTATTTAAGGACGCAACAACGAGGCTTGGGTAGGAGTTAAACCATTAACCTTGCAGTTATGGCCGTCGTAAAAACGACGCTTGAAACCACTCGGCCACGCTGCCGTACTTTGTCATAACATGATCAAAAATAGCAAGCGAACGCGCCCAGGGCACACTGATTCAAGTGAAAAGCAAAACTTGCTGTCTTGCTTTTCGCTAATATTAGTTTCCCATGCGTTTACTTTTTATTTCTGATCGTGCTGTAATGAAGGACGGTCGATTTGTCCGAGAACGTTCAGGTTATTTTCAGTACCGAATGTTATTTTGTAAATATTGCTCAGTCTATAATAGTGGAAGAAGTTCATGTTCATAGTCTCAAAACTTTTGAAACGAGGTAACGTGCAAAGAAGAACAGCGGTGGGGGTGTCTCGTAACGTTTTAGTTGATGATGCAATAATTCATCACCCCCAATATTTTCCACAAATGTACATCATTGGCCTATTTCATTTTTTACTGCGAACCTGAACCGGAACTTTATAAACCGGTTTTGAAATATTTTTTACTGGAGCGAACCCAAACCAGAGCGGTTCAATTTATTTGAACCTTAACCGGAACTGAACCGAAATTTGAAACCGCTGTTGAACCCAAACCAAACCAGAACCGGAAAAATTAAACGGTTCGACTCCCTGACATAAAATACATAATTAAGATCCTCTCCTCCCTATGGTTTGCACCTTAACGTTGTGGGGTTATTGATATCTTTGCCTTCGACAGGCAACTCAGAACGATGTGTGAGAGTATCGGTATGCCGTGGGCGGAGTTGTTCAATGTGTCTTCGCGAAATCGCGCCATTTGATGTGATACGCACGTTAAAACTTTGTGTGCCGAAAACTTTGGTAACAACTCCAGGAACCCATTTTGGTTCACGTGTTTGTTTAGGACCACAGTATAAAGCGTAACATGGTGTCCCTACTGTGTATGTTGGTGCCGTGTGTTTGTCATCGTGACTGTCATTGCTGTTTTGATAATTTTGCAATATGTGTGGTGGTGATGGCATTAAAACATCATGCAAGCCTCGTACGAATGCGACATCCGTTTAATAATTCACTGGAGGAATAACCACTTGGAAGCGGTGTTCGTCTGTATTGCATGAGAAATTCTGACAGCGCTTGTCGGGGCGACATCTCAGACTTTCTTAGCGCTTGTTTAAACGTTTGTACCAGTCTTTCGGCAGCGCCGTTTGTAGCGGGGTAATACGGAGCGCCTGTTAAATGTATGATACCTCGAGAAGCGCACCACTCTTGGAATTCATCAGACTTGAAAGTGGTCGCATTGTCCGATACAATGGCGAGTGGAAAACCAAAGTGTGCAAATTCTTCTTCCAGCAAATCAGTCGTTGCTTTTGTGTCAACGGATGTTGTGGGGCGAATACAAGGGTATTCAGAATAAGCGTCAACCATGATCAACCAGTTTTTCCCCATGAAATTGATTGCGTGGTCAATGTGTATTCTGCTCCACGGCTTTTCAGGCATTATCCACGGGTGGTTAGCAGTCTTAGGGGAATTGTTCTGGTGCTCAGCGCAAGCGGTGCAGTTACGACATGTGTTGGCTATGTCATCATCGATTCTAGGCCGATACACAACCGTGCGAGCTAATTGTTTCATGCGCTGTATTCCAAAGTGTCCTAAATGGAGCAATTGTAGTATTTGGTCATGAAGTCCTTGTGGAATCACTATCCGTGAACTGTAAAATAAACAACCATTTTGACAAGACAACAAAGTGTGAATTCTCCGAAAGTCCGCAACTGAATATTTTAAATCACAATTTGTAGTTGCATCAGATTCAGGCCATCCTTCTTGTGTGTAACGGATTACAGCAGCGATTACAGGATCTTTGGAGTGCTTGGCCCTACCAATTAACAAGGTTGATCTTTTGAAGACAGCGGCTTTTGTGCTTAATTTCAAACTTTGGCCCCCTAAGTCGATTGCTCTGGCTCTGGCTGCAGTCCTTACACCGCGTGCTAGAGGCTCATAAAAAGATACGCAAAGAGTGGCCAAACGCCCTCCCATAAGCGTTTTGCCCCAGATACGGGGTAAAACGCTCTTTTTAAAAGAAAAAACAAACCTCGATTTTTAGCTTACCCGCAATTGTTCTGAATTTCTAATTACATTTTTTTGACAGAGTATCACTCCGTGCACACTTACAGCGAGGAAGTTGTTTTTTCCTGAACCATCGCTGTAAGTTATAACTAGGGCGATTTTTTATTGACCTAAAAATCTCAAAAAGTTGACCTTATTTTATCAAAAAATTGACTTTATTGACCAAACGAAACAATGAAATGAAAGAACCAGTCCATAAGAAAAAAAAAACACCAAAGTCACTTCAGTTAGTGCTTAGATTATAATGTACGCACATATAATTCAAGTGTTTTGCTATTCGTTGTATTGCAATCTGTGTAACATCAAAGTATGTTCGAATAACTAATGCATTGTCTTTTCAATTCTAGTGTTTTTGACTACCGGCACGTAGCGACAAAAATACGTAACAAATGAAAACACATCGAAAAGCTTATTTCATCATAATCCAATTTTGCTAAGATTGCAATCTTGCAAAGCTGTCGGAACAGATCTTTACAATCGAAATCAATCAAATCACATCAAGCATTACACGAATAAATTAAGCATGTGTAAAACTGTAATACCGGTAACAGTCAGGCGACAGCATGCACCTCCCTGGTACCACCACCAGTTACGAACCTCCATCTCTCAATTATCTAAGTCATCTCTTTAAGTAGGCTATAAAGTAGAAACGCGCAAAAAAAGCAAGAAAGCAAAAATTGACCTCATAAAAAAATATTAACCAAAAAAACAAAAAATTGACATTTATTGACTTTATAATTTCATAAACACTGATCCTACGACCGTGAAATTTTGTTTTCACATTTTTAGAGTTATTTTTTACATCCAAAAAAAATTGACCTTATTGACCGTGAATCGCTCTAGTTATAACACATTTTCCTTAAAGTAAACCTTTTACCCCACTCTACCCTACTTTAAAAAGGGGGTCGACCCCCGAACCTCCCCCCTGGGTGCGCCAGTGTTTTCAGGGGAGAATAGGACATCTGAGCACGTAAAGACCTTTTTCTTTTGCTCTTCACCGACATTTGCAGGGGAGAACAAAACATCTGAGGACGTGAAGACTTTTTTTTGCTCTTCACCGATATTTTCAGGGGAAAACACGAACTGTCGGTTGGCACGTGGAAAAATTTGGCCTTTGATTTTAGCTGATTTTGGCCCGCGGACAGAAAAAGGTTGCCCATCCCTGATGTATAGCAACAAACTGCTATGAAAACGCTGTCAGCCCGGTAGCGGAGTGGTTAGAGAGGTAAAACTCTCAATCACAAGGTCCTGCATGGGTTCAAAATCTGTCCTGAGTTTACCTGATAAGCGGCCAAACCGCGAAACTAGTGGTAGAACTGGTTTTTACAGCGTTTATTTAGTAAGTCTTCAAGTCTACCATAACAGGGCATGCTATGGAATGGAATGGAAGGCGATTTTTCCATATTCCATACTGCAAAATTTCTTCCATTTCATACTAAAAATTTTCCATTCCATACTAAATTTTTTTTCCATATTCCGTTCCATATTCTTTCATACTAATGCAATTTAACGTAATGGTAAATACACTATCAGCAAATCATGCGGCAAGCGAGTTCACTGCAGGATAAGCTTTCCTTTCTAAAACTAGTCATACTCGTTCGTTGAAAAATCCTATATTGTAAAAAACATAATAAGTGAACACATCAGAGCCGGCGCCAGAGCAGTCGACTTAGGGGGGCCAAGCGTTTATCAGGGGGGCCAAAGTTTAAAATTATGCACAAAAGCCGCTGTCTTCAAAAGAAAAAGCTTGTTAATTGGGGAGCCAAGCATGTCGATTGGGGGGGCAAGACCCCCCTTGGCGCCGGCCCTGGAACACATGCATGAAAAAAAATAGACGTAAGCAGTGTATTTATTGATGCTTAACGCAACAGAACAATACAATCACAACATGCTAAAAACTTACATTGCAGAACGGAAAAGTGACTAATTATTCTCATTTTAAATCAATTCAACTTTCAAATTGGTAGTTTACGTAAACTACTTTTCGTACTTTTTGTTCGTGTGAATTTCTAAGCGTGCGGGAATAAAATTTGAATTGAACTGAACTAGAATGAGGATGCGAACAAACTTATAGCAAACGTGCGAATAAGGTGAATGCATATACGCACCTTGAAAGCAGAGTTCAATTTACTGAGAAACAGACTAAACAGCGTCTAAATTGGTAATCTGTCTCGTTGCCCCTGCTATGGTGCTTCGTACCCCCAGGAGGTACACGCACCCCAGTTCAAGAACCTCTACCCTAGATCTTCTGAATGGTCGCAGTAAACCCCATTTTCAATGAAAACGAAAGAAACGCAAGTCAAAATAGTAAATAAAAATTAACAATACAGTAAAAATAATAATTAATTTACTAAATATATGTAAAGTTTTTTATCGAACGATATCAAATAAAAGCTGATACTTTTAGTAACCAGCGTGTTACAATATCAATAAAATTACGAACAAAAGAAAATGTTCAATCGATTAAGTTTCGGGAATTTATCCCGGGAATTTTCCAAATCTCGGGAATTTCGAGAAATTTTGGGAATTTCCCGGGATTCCCATGAAATTTTTGAAAAATTTCCCATTTCCCGGGAAGTTGAAAATCCGGAAAAAAGGAATCCTAGTAAAAACAATGGCTCTGAGCACTAGCTAGGCTTCTGACTTGATTAACTTCTCTTGTCAAAAACTTATCCTACTGCCACGCTACCCATCTCAAGCTCAGTCCACAGCACTTGCAACAATACAAGGGCCTTAGACAAGAAATGATTATCACTAAACCGAAAAGCAAACAGCTGCAATCAATACCTGCGAGACTGAGAGGCTCTAACAGTGATATACATGCATCGTCAACCATCACATATTAAAAATTTCATAAAACTTTGTTTATTATGACGTAATTATGATTTTTGTTCCAAATATTGAGCATAGCAAGTGGTCCTTATTTAGCATTAGCAATATATGGATACACTATGATTTTACCACAGACACTACTTACTCGTACTGGTACGATGCAATATCTAGATCTAGAGCATTACTAAGTAATTTGTTGTAAGTTTTAATATACCGGTATGTAGTTAGTATGGAAGACGATCTTCCATTCCATTTTTTAAATCTTCCATTCCATTCCATTCTGAGCAACTTCCATATTCCATACCAAAATTCTCCTTCCATTCCATTCCATTCCATTCCATAGCATGCTCTAACCATAATATCTTTAAGTACCTTTTGTGTATAAATGAATAACCTAGAACTCTATTTAAAATTGAAGTTATGTTAGAATTTGAAGTTCCAGTAGAATTCTATTTGAATTTCTATTCTATATTGAATAAACGCTTATCCTACTCCACTCTATTTGTATTTGAGATTTTATTCTATTTAAAATTGAGGTTCTAATACAGTGGTTCTCAAAGTTTTTTAAAACTTCGACTTTGCGGCAGCGATGTCGAAAGCATTTCTAAAGTGGGGGGGCCCAAAACCAACGACCTTTTCTTCACCTACTGTACAACCAGGGCTGGTAGTGGCGTAGCGAGAAATTTTAAAAAGGGGGGGAGGGGCATAATTTCCCCATTTTGTTCTAGCGTATTTTTTTCGGTAGAACTAATTTGAAGCTGATAAAGAAACTAGAAAACTTTTAGGGGGTTCCGGGGGCATGCTTCCCCAGAAAATTTTCGAAAATTTACATGCTGTAATGACTATCTCAGTGCTTTTTGAATAATTTTCAGGCGAAGTGTGTTTAAATTGTTTGACTTTAATTCTTAGTGCTTCGCCATATATGATACATTTTTAATTATATACGTGCTTAAGGCGAAAGGCTTATAGCTATCGAAGAGGTTTGAAATTACAGAAAAATATTATTGTATGCATCAAAAATATTTTTGAAAATGGCTGGTGGGAAAATGCATATTCCTCAACCGATCCCTCTGGATTCGCTTCTGGCCATAAGCTACAGAAACCATCAAAAGAATCTGGCATATTTCAGTCATTATTATTGTTCTTTTGTACAAAAAGGCAGAGTCAAATGGGGGGGGGGGGGGGCATTGCACATTGGCACTGCTCCTAAATACGCTCCTGAGGGCCGTATTTAGACAAAAAGAGGCCCTAGGCTATTTGATCACACTGATTGGAAGAGCAAAAAAGGTCTTCACGTCCTCCGATGTCCCTGTTTTCACTGAAAATATCGGTATAGTGAAGAGCAAAGAAAAGGTATACATGTCCTCAGATGTATGTGTTACGCTGAAAGTATTGGTGAAGAGAAAAAAAGGTCTTCATTGTTCATGATGAGGCTCCCCATTTTCTCCGACTCTAGGTTTCAGCCTGCTTAGCCTCCGACGCAAGGTTATCACCGGTCCACACCAAAAAATAAGCACGCTGCTGTTGCGAGGACAAAATAGCAGGTTACCAAAACGTCCGCAGATTCCTATTTTTTCCGCTAGAAATTGAGGATCAAAAAAAGAAAGTCTTTACGTCCGCAGATTCCTATTTTTCCGTTGATTCAACAACTTTTGAAGTGAACATTATGACATGATTAAGGAACGCTTTTGTTATTTTCCGGTCAAGCTTTGTAGCCCTCTGAAAACAGTCCCGTGTTGGCTCATGGCCCTCAAGTTTGGGAACTACTGGATTGAGAAATTATAACAAATTTCAAAATGCTGAAATTAACTAAGGAACAAAAAATAAATACATTTTTCTTCCATTTTCCGTTCATTTAAAGAAAAAAGCATTTGAACTAAGACATACTAAGCAACAGATTCAAAAATAAGCACGTTTAATAAGCTCATTCACGTTTTGTAAGACATTGCCCTTGAAAATAAACATAAATCTTAGAAATAAGCACGAAATGATAATTCTGCCTATACGTAAATCCGGCCCTATGCCTACAATCCATATTTAGCCTGTCCACATGTGAAATGTCTAATTTATGTGGGCTTCAGACCCACAGTTCTTGCTTCTAGTTTCTGTTCCCCCCACCCCACAAAGAAAATTTAAAGAAAACATCTCTGGATATAAGCTCTTTTCTGGGATTTCATTTTGGCGGTAGGCCAATTAAGTTTCAAATACATTCATGCAGAGGCAATATTGTAGAAATAAACGAGTGAATTAGCCCTCCCCCCCCCCTGAAAAAAGTGGGAGGCCAGGGCACCCTCAGTTCCGCCACCTATGCTTTGCGGGCCCCAAAGATTTTTTCTATCGCGCTCACGTTCCTTTATTTTTAAGCATGATTTTTCGTTTAAAATCAAGTAAGAGCAAAAAAGGCCATCACGTTCGCAGCTGTCCAATCAAGCACAGTTCAATGGAATGACTAATCAGAGAGAGAGAGTTTATTTTTTTGCCAGTAGGCCTACACGTGTCACAGAAAAAAATCAGCATCCGTTTGGCAGTCCCCTTGATGCAGAAACAGAAACGGATGCAGAAATCCACATCCGTTTGGCAGTCCCCCTGAAATTGCTTCGCGGACCCCAAGGGGACCGCGGTCCTCCCATTGAAACCCACTGTTCAAGCAGAATTCTATTTGAAGTCAAAGGATGAAGTTGTGACAAATCAGGATTGACAATGATTTAAGGACGAATCAAAACGTCTCGAAAAATTCAAACGTTTTAAATATCAGGCTACAGTCTGTCTCTTATTTTTGTAATTGAACTAGCCTATTCAAAAATTTTACAAATTGTGTTCCGAAGTTTCCTGGCTACCGTTCAGGGGCGATATACTGCTAAACTTTAGTGCACTTAACCCAATGCGTTAACTTAACGAACAAAGTTATGGTGTTTTGTTTTGGCGTCGTTTCCTTTGGATTATCTCTGCATGGGCATGGCTGGCAGGTTCTAACAATTGAACAACTAAAAATTTTAACCTAAATCTCGACAAAAACAACCCACGGGTCTGGATAAAAAAATCTTTTTTTCAGACCATCGCTTTCTTCTATTACCGGACCCGGTACTGTTTAGAAAAATAACTGCACTAACTACTTTCGGAACTGCTTTTATTTCTCAATTTTACCATTGGTTCAACATAGACCATACGGATACCAGAGGACAAATAACTCTCGCATGACAACAGAGGCATGCCTAGGGAAAGGGGGTAAAAGTTTAGCATGCCCCTGGCTGACATCTGCCCATAACATCAAACCGCAATTTTAACGCTTATCGTTAGCCGGCTTTGAAGGATTAGCCTACTGTTTTAGCAATCACGAGCAAGACTAGTGCGAAAAATTGGAGGCTTGATACAACTTCGAAAATATCAATAAACTAGACATTTTACATCAATTTATTGCACCTACTTATTCACGCAAAAATTTTGAGTCAAACAATATAAATCTGCGTTAGAAATCTAAGATTATGATGGTAGCCAGTCAACTCTTCTTTTTAAAATTCTTGCAACGTCAGATATGGAGAAGAGGGTGACTCCCATTTCAGCTAAAATCTTGGCAGGGTCCGATTTCGGGACGATACGATCATAAGGGTCATCCGGTTTAATCGATTCTGATATCGCTTCTTTTAATAGCAGAGCATTTCCGCTCTGCAAGTTTAAGAGAAGACAAGATTCTTTCATCCTGAAACAACACAAACTTTAAATTAACTCAAACACTTAAGATTTAAAGTAAAGCATTACCGTATTGAATGTCGTTTTTAGAAGCCACTACTGTAGAAGCAGGGGACAAATTTCCAGATAAGTTTCACTGCTGCATCTTTGCAGAAATTGCTTACCAAATACCAACTAGCAAAGTGGATTTTTAACGAAAAAAAAAATTCATTCAAAAACGTTTTAAACAACTACAAATCGAGTCAAGTTATATCATTCAACATGTTCAAATGGTGTGATGGCTGCGGTCATTTCGCGGTCTTCCTGACCCAGGATTATTTTAAACAATGGAACATTCTTTGGCGCATAGACAATAGGTTTCAAAACTGACCGATGCTAAGCAATGCACTTTCTTTGTTTTCCTGTGAAAAAAAGTCATGGCTATTCGAGTTCGTCTTCCTTATTACAGAAAACAAATAAAGACTATGAGTGTGAAAACAAACACCTTCTGAAGTAGTTCTCTGGTTTGTTAGTGTATGAACCAAACATAGGAAATAGATTCCTGGTCATATCAAATTGAAGTTGCGATGCACCGCCACCGTTGAAGTAGTTTTTAACTACCACCTAAATACCAAGCACATATTTTAAAAAGATAGCAATGCAGTGAGGCCGAGAGACTGACACTAGTTAGTGGCTACTTTTCGAACAGCTGTTTCTGAATAGCACATGTCAACAGCAAAGCATTGCTGCTGCTTGCATGAAGTATACCCTTTTCAAAATCATTTTTCGAAGTGCAAAGAGTATCTGCTTAATTCGTAATGCTGAACCTCTTAAAATAGCTGATAAAAAACAGTGAAACTCAGGAGGCCACAGTAAACGCCACAGGAACGACCAGGAAATTTTTAAAAACGGTTGAGATACCCGTGCGACTACTATAAAGGCACCATGTAACTATGTAATTATGTATCGTACCTAGTATAATAAAATTAAATTTTTTAACAAAATCACAGGAGTCGTTTTGAATTTTTCCTTATTTAAATCATAGACATTTTTAGTAACCCATAGCAGTAAGAAATTCATCTTTTCTGTAAATGAAAATCACGATGCGAAAATCACTTACTTCTTCAAAGAGATATTGGTCGACGTTTTCAGCAATGCAACGCCATAATTTGACAAATAAAACCCGGCAAAGTTTCTGTTCAAACATATACAGTCGTTCTTGTATAACTTCCAGCATAGGACAAGCGGATCGAGATACAACTAATGTAACTTGTTCTTCAGGTAAAGGAAGGGCAAGCCACCTAAACAAAGAAAATATCAAGAAAATTAGGTGACCAACATCACAGCTAGTTTCTGAACCAGACTACGAAACCATCTCGGATGTTAAAAAGATAAACTCTTGGTCCAAGGGTTGTTGATTGTTGAACTTGATCCGGAGTGGATGCTCACTCAAACGCTGACAAGCGAAGTAAAAATATTTGCAATAAAAAAACTCCTTTCCTCAGTTGTAAACCATTTCCCAGCGAAAAGTATTAAGCAGAAAACATCAAAAATTTTTTTACTTCAAAAAAAAAGAGCAAATTCACTTTTGCTACATTTTCACTCATCTAACTGTGATATTTAAATTATTACAGCCAAAAACACTTAGGCGAACGTCCGCCCAAGTATTTTCAGCTGTTTTTTGGATGTTAAGTAAATCGCTACTTGTGATAAATTTGTAAAGGCTTACTGCAAGGAAGACTGGAAAGCACGTTGTACGTGCACAAACTGCTTAATTGCACATTAGCGTGTTTCATTTTTTGCACATTTTTGAAATTAAATACGTTCGGGTTAATGCGTGATGGGGTTTCGGACACTGATTTCAGGCGTAAAATTTTTTGCCATGTTGACGTCATTGCGGTGGCACCGCGGGTTCGAAATATGCGGGGGACAGAAATTTAGAGATTTGCCAAACTCGGCAGCGGAAGGGGATAGAGACAAAATTGGTGTCAAAATGCGCAGAAGGGTCGATTTCCTATACCCTTTTAATAAACTTTATGGTTGTATTTTAATCACAAAACGAGTTAAATCAAAAAAATACGTTTTTTTGCAATTTGGTGGTTTACCGACTGGAAAATGTTATATTTACAGCAATTTTTTTAAGTGTTACAAACTTCAGTGCTCTATTACTTCTTTAGTTGCGATACTAAATGAGAGGCTTAACGCGCTACGTAATAAGGGGGGGGGGGAGGATGGGCACTAAAAATAATATCTACTGATTAATAACACTCCTACCAAAAAAATTTTTCTTCGCCAAACTATGGCATGTCGAATTGTGACTAGTCACCAGCACTGATTATTTTGCGGGTAAACACTAAACACACTTTAAACAACAACTTAGTTTAATACACAAACATTAACCCATTACATATTACACAGAAATGCACGCAGTCTCGTATTAACAAAACGATTACATTCGTTACTCAGTTTTTTTTTATGTGATGTTAAAGGTTTTCCAATTTGTCGCTCTGTAGTAGAACGGTTGTTATCGTCAATGGTCTTCCAGAAAGAAACGGGAGCATTGGCACACATGACACAAGGAGCGAATTGGCTTTGCACCGTGGAAAAGCTTTTCAATCTCGCATTTTCAGAATATCACGAATTTCCAAAGTCACAAAAAGTGAGTAGGGAGTTTTCACGGCATGAAAGGGAAGCGGAGGAGAAACCGCGAAAATATGCTTAGACAGACATTTTCTAACGACAGCCATTGAGAAGCATGGTCCATAAAATACTTAAAAACGACGTCTGCAACTTTTTCGTCATTATTTCGATAGACAAGAAGCAAAATGTAAGCCGGAAGATTCTGTAGATTGTTAGGGATACTCATTAAAGTGAAGCAAGCCGACACCAACGAGCACATCTAATCGGTCCTGAAATCGATGTTTTCTTCACTCGCCACGTTTTTTTTGCTTCTAAGATGCGCTTCAGCAATATTCGAAATGGATGTTAGAGGTGGCTCATGGCCTGAAGGAACACCACTGATCAATGGCTTCTCAATACATTTAATTTCACTTCAATGAGTATCCCTAACAATCTACAGAATCTTCCGGCTTACATTTTACTTCTTGTGTACCGGGATAACGACGAAAAAGTCACAGACGTCGTTTTTTAGTATTTTATGGACTATACTTCTCAATGGATGTTGCCACAAAATGTTCGCGTATGCATATTTTCGCGGTTTCTCCTCCGCTTCGAACATCTGAACGAACAACGTGGCACCAGCACCTTATAAACACAGAGGGTGACTCCCAAAACGATTACACAATTTGACAAATAAAGAAATGCACAACGACAAATTGTCAACGGAAACGACAATTATAAAGCAATTAGCGCTTATCAGAACTTTTAACTCCGGAGACTAGTAAATTCAAATTGCGAAACATCTGGAACAAGAAGGATATAGGAAATCGACCCTTCAGCGCATATTTTCACACCAATTTTGTCTTTCTATCCCCTTCTGTTGCCGAGTTATGGCAAATCTCTAAATTTCTATCCCTCGCAGATTTCAAACCCGCGGTGCTACCTCTAAATGACGTCATCATGGCAAAAAATTTTACGGCTGAAATCAGTGTCCAAAAACCCATCACACATTAACCCGAACGTATTTAATTTTAAAAATGTGGAAAAAATGAAACACTTTATTACACAATGCACATGCTTACATAGGTCTAGGTTTTATGGTTTTATTTTAGATTTTTAACCCTCTGGGCTCTAAAAGCACATTATAATCCTGTTATTACTCAACTTACTGGTCATAAAGATATGGTTGACTCTTGAGTTTATACTCGGCTAAAATAGCTTGTGCTATCCCATCCAAACCTTCCAAGGAAATTCTATCGTAAAGATTTACAACCGAATCGAAAACTGTTTCGTCGGTTGTGCGAGCGTCATGAAACATCTGAAAACAAAAAAAGATTGGTGAATTCGAGTAGCTGAGCGAAATTAGCAAGATTTGCCAATTTCTGGTGGCCGAAAATTTGTAGGCTCAGTGGCGAAGGCATCGCTCTCGGCACGGGAGGTTCTGGGTTGGTTTCCGGAACGGTCAAATTGGACAGAGTGCCGTCAACGGTTTGCCACCGCAGCGCCGTTTCTATAGACCTGTGTTGCCCACGTGCTAACCCGTGAAGATGGGCCCCGTCACTCGCTGCACGCCTCGGCATGCTATCGCCAGCATAATAAAGATTTGATTTATTTAGAAAGATGAGTTAAGACTGAGGTAATATCTTAGTCAACTCCTTGCTGCCGGAAAAACCAATTTTGACGACTACTTAGCAAATTAGAAGCTACGTATTTGCAACAACAACAAGTCTTTTTTAACTGTTTAATGATAATAGAATTTGATTTTTAAAACCAATAAATAAATGGACCGATTAATATCAGATAAAATTACTGGCAATACGTAGCACTAGACAGACAAAGTGCATGAGAAGGTTAGAAACCAATAAAATGGCACGCAAAAATAAAACTCTTATGAAAAAATATGCTCCATTTTAACTAGTGCAATAAAAACACAACCACTGTACGCAATCACACGTCTCTGGTCAACGCAAACAAGCAAGTATCAGTTTGTGATGAGCCAATCTAAACTTCACAAGTCAAAACTAACAAATAACAGCGCGAGTACAGGGCCAAGCAAAAGCCATTACTTACCTGATTACTTTCGCTTAGAGTGAGAAGAGATTCAGACAGCACAGGACTGTGGGGAGGACTACTTGTTTCTATGTCTTTGCGGAATTTCAACTCAAGAAAAAACTAAATAAATAACTAATGGAAGCAAAGTAAGTTACAAAAACGAAAACTACGTGTTGTTTGCCGTTGAAATTGAAAAACAAATAAATGTGCTAAGCTTCAGACCGAGGCTCAATGAACTAGTTTTACAGAGTAACTAATTGTTTCTAAATTACATTTTAGAAAAATGATGACTGCTGGTAAACTTTTCGTCAGCCGGTTCTCCCACAAAAGTCATATTTTCAGCCGGATCTATGTTAAATAATGGCACAAGTATGAGCAGCAATGCAGGCCCGTTAGCTGATCTAATAAAATTTTGTTAGACAGGAATATAACCGGCTGAATCCCACCAGTAGACACTAGCCCCCGCAGCTCTGCTGAATGCGGCAGTGGTTCTCTAACTGATTCTAACAGTTGTGCCCTTCATCATCGTAATATCTAAGACTAGTCATCGATACTCAATTTACCAAACGTTAACAGATTATATCAAGGGCGTTGGAAGGTGGGGGCTAAAGCCCCCCCCATATTTTTTTACCCCCCATAAAATTTTTGAGCCCCTCTTTAAAACATTTATAACTACAGTACACCCTATTGCACTTCAACGATATTTTTCTTTAATGATACCATTAAGCCAACGTACAAACTTTTGCAACTTTGTGGCTAAAGTGAACAAAATCTCAAAAACTGTTGGGTTTCCTGGTAATTTCGTGTACAAAGCTCTGAGAGCTTTATTATGATGTCACAGTTAAATTTTCTTCAATTATAAATGAAACTTTTGGGCAAATACAGCGAAACAACAAAATATCGAATTAAAATTAGGTAGCTTATGCTAGGAGCAAAGTCGTAGCGAGAAATTTTAAAAAGGGGGGAGGGGGGCATAATTTCCACATTTTTTTCTCCGCGGCTTAGCGCCTGGGCAACACAGCTCTGAAGAAACATCGCAGCGGTGGCGAGCCGTTGGCGACACTGTGCTGATTTGACCGGTCCGGGAATCGAACCCAAAACCTCCCGCACCGATAGCCTGTGCGCTTAAGAACTGAGCTAACGGCCGGTTCTGTAATGGCTATTTTATGCTTTTTGAATAATTTTCAGGCAAATTTCGTTTCAAATTTTTGACCCTAATTGTGAGTGCTTCGTAAAATATGATGCATTTTGTTCGCACATTTTCGATTATGCGTGCTTAAGGCGTGAGGCACATTTTCGATTATGCGTGCTATCGAAGAGGTTGAAACTTATGGAAAAATTGTATATTAAAAACATTTTTGAAAATGGGTGGTGGGTGAATGCATACTCCTCATCCTACCTCCCTGGATCCGCCCCTGGCCATAAGCTACAAATACCATTAAAAAATATTTCAGTCACTTGGCACCATTAATTTTGTTCTTTATTACTAAAAGGGGGGAGCATGGCAAAATGCTATCAAGTGACTTTTGCTGAAGTAAAGTGTACGATACGCAAGATGTATGTTGCGATAACAAGGAGGGGGTATGGTAACACAAATTACAGCCCCCCTCCCCCTACTTAAAAGTACTTCCAACACCACTGGATTATAACAGCATAAAATATATCAATGCAGTGCGCGGTGAAAAATGCAAGAAGAAAAAGTGTAACACGAAGAAGCACAGTCTGGTGGAGAATCTGCACCGTAGACTAAGGGCGCGTTCTCACATAGCGGTTTTCGCAACCAGGCACCAAACTATATTTTGCTTTTGTGAACGCATTTTTCATTTTTAAACTTGTTTCGGCGATTCAAAACCCAACATTGTTCACGTTTTCACATTACTGAAAGAAGTTTAAAAATATTCTAAATTGCGTTCACAAAAACAAAAAGAAGCTTTGCGCTTGGTTGCGAAAACCGCTCCAAGTGAACGCGTCTAAGTCAACGAGATGACGTTTTCACAAAGAAAATGAATAAACAACCATCTAGACTTTTGATTTCTCCGCATAGCATCCACTTCAGCATTGAATCTTACACTTTCATTGTCAACTACATATCGTTATAACTGCTCAACTTACCACATTATCAGCCCATTCTCTCAGCACAGTAGTGATATAAAAAGCCGCATTCAAAATTGCAAGCAAAACATCATCATACTGGCCACTAGTTCGACTTCGCATCACCTGAAAAAAATGAAAACCGTTGAAGATCTTCCAAAGCAAAAATATTCAGCAGTGGGAAGTATTAAAGATTGCGGATTTTGGGGTACGTGACCGGAACTTAAAAGTTAGTTAGTTGGTTGCATATTTATCCTCCTATCACGAGAAAGCGATCAATGCGCTATACGAGCTCGCTTAGGAGTTGCCTGCCATCTGTCTACCACACCAAGATGGGGGAATCCCGCTAAGTGCCTTTCCCAACGGCACAACAAGTATACTTGCCGGCTTGTTCTCCACACTGTCCCTTTAATGCTGAGCGTCAAGCAGGGAAGCTGTGAATACCAATTTTAAAGTCATTGGTTTGATCAGACCCGGAATCAAACCCGAGTCTACAGCTCAAGAGACAGACGCTCTATACCACTCGGCCACCTGAGCTGTTAAAAATACGCAGTAACATATTTTTGGAAGAATACCGTAAATTTATGGTGTTGCATACAAGTTAGGTTTACAGCGAGAGAAGAAGAGGTTCATATTCACTATGTCCACATCAACTCTGACATCGCAAATGCAAACAAGACACGCTCCTGAGGTTTGTTGCACGCATAACAAGAAACTAGGTCGTAGACTTTAATGGATAATGAATGTTTACTTGAGTCAATCGAATTCGAAAACCATCAAGTAAAAGTAATTGAAGATCTAAAAATTGAAGTTGTTCTTTGTAAGAGGGAAGGTTTTTGTACCTGAAACAAAAAAATGAGGTGACGCAGATTGTTCCATTAACTTGATCGTTCAAACAATACAGTAAAGATGAAAACATATGACACACCGTCATCAAAAGCTGCTAACTTAGCATCTTCTTTTTTTATAACATACCTATCAGTTATAGTTAATAACATGGTTACAAACGCTTCAGCACACTCAGGAGTTTTCATCTCATCATTTTCGTCAGCACCAGCTAAATGGGACAACCACGCATCGTTGGAACTGAATAGAGCATCCAACCGCTCATCTGCGCCTGAAAAAGAAGAATAGAGTCAACACCATGGCTGCAAACTGGTATCATTCTTCATCAATGTTTCTAGAAAAATTGCAAATCGGAGTTTGAGTTGTTCATTTTTAATTTTCCGAGTTCAAACTCTAATTCAGTAATATTTACCGAATTTCTGCTACGTTTTAAGTTTTTATGGAGCTTAGCGTAGTGGTGAGACATCGCTATCAGGGCGGGAGGTCCGGGCGCATACTTTGAAAAGGTTGTATAGAAAATTTCCACTTTGCTCTTACTCTGATCTCCAGCGATCTGATTGGCTAGAGCATTTGCGAGGAGAGCGCTAGGAGAACGATAAGGCTCCACCGAAATGAGTATAAGTAGAAAAATTGGACGCAGATTCGGTAACTGCGACGTAATGTAGAGGTTATTATGCTGGGCTGCTACTCATAGAATTCGGGTTCGACTCTGCTCTAGGTTTATATTTCATTTTCAACGAACTTGGTTTCTTCAACTTATAATTCTTAATCGTGTAGTTCGGGATGAGGTAGAGTGGTGGTAATAGAATTAACAAAAAATTTCATTACTCGCAGCATACTCGAGCAACTGCTCTAGCCAATCACATCGTTGAAAAGCAAAGTGGAAATTTTCCGTGCAACCATTCCGAAATATGCGTTCCGGTTCGCTTCCCAGGCCGGTCAAATCGGACACATTGAACTGGAAATTGAAAATTCAACAGTAATTGAGGGAGACTGCGAAGTGAGCTTGCGCTCTTCGAGTTTGCAGCCACCAGTTACATGCACATGTCGCCAACGGCTCGCCATCGCTGCGACGATTCTTCGGAGAGCTCTGTGTAACCCAGGCGCTAAGCTGCGGAGATGGGGCCCGCCACTCGAGTATAACAAATACTACGAGTATAACGAAAGCTTTATTTTGATTTTTTGAGTTTAAACCACGTTTAAAACTCAATCACAAAAGTTATGAATAAACTTGAGATACGCAACTTCAGGTATCATCATTCCGGTCCTACTAAACACCGCAAAGGACGACAAAGGACCTCACATTGATGTACTAAACACCGCAAAGAACGACAAAGGACCTTAAATTGATCTACTAAATACCGCAAAGAACAACAAAGGACTTGGAATCACATTATAATAAAGAACGACAAAGAACTTTAAACTAGGGTTAGGTTGGGGCTAGGGTTAGATTAGGGTTTGTCGTACTTTGCCTTCCTTTGCGGTGTTTAGTAGGACCCGCATCATGCAAAACAAATAGTTACGCCGATACGTGGGGGTGAAGCTAACACGTAATTTGGTGGTACCACTGCTTAAATTGTCACTTACAGGTTCTTTCCACATTCAGCCATTTCTTAATACATTCCGGTTGAGTCAGTACAGTCAGAGGTCCGTACGTCTTCAGAAGAAAGTCAGAAATATCATAACTGACTCGTAATTCCCGGTCGAACAATAACACCTGGAATTAGACGACTCAATGAACTGACAGATACATCACACATAATCGAATAACAGTTTCCATCGCAGTGTCAAAATAAAATTAAGAGTATAACCGGCCAGCTAACGTAGTGGTTAAAGACATTGTTATCGGAGCGGAAGATCTGGGTTTCTTTCCCGAACCGGTTAAAAATCAGATACAAAAAAATCGGATCGGATACAGTGTCGCCAACGGCTCGCCACCGCTGCGATGTTTTTTGGAGCTGTGTTGCCCAGGCGCTAAGCGGCGGAGATGGTCCCTCCACTCGTAGCACGCTTCGGCGGAATACCGCGAGTATAATGAAGATTTGATTTTGGTTTGATATCTGATGTTTTTATTCAATTTCTATTAAAGTTTTGAACAGAAATTTAGTAAAGTCTTTAACACATAATTCTAATCAAAAATAGTACATTTTTATAGCACTCTTTCCTGATGGAAAGTCAGATCAGAAGTAGGGGTGTCCATTACCGAATCTCGAATCGAGTCGAATCCGAATCCTAAATGATTCGGAATCTTTTTTTGATACTGCCGATTCGAAATGAAAAAACATATCAATGCGATGCAGTTGCGTCACTTATCTCGGAGAATTAATAGTATAAATACAGTCACGCATTTGCACTATAACAGCGACAGCGCAGTGGTGCACACGCGTGTTTAAACAGAGACCAGGGTGCGATGATATCGTAGATAGCGGTGATGCACACACGCGAGTAAACTGCACACACCAACTGCGCAAGCTTATGCGACAAACCCATGCACGCAATTGCCAATAAGTGATGGCTGTTCGTGACGATCGTGCGTATCAAAGGTGCGTTTACCGACACGCGACTAAAATTATAATGTAAGTAAATGTAAAATGATTTCGCAGGTTTTCGTGTGATCGGTGTACAGTAAAATAAAACAAACAAGGTGCGAAAATTTTTTGTCGCGTATTGGTAAACGCACCTTAAGCCGTGTTTACCGATACGCGGCTAGCGGCGACGCGACTACCTAGTTTTTTGTTTATTTCATTTTGGTACGGCAACGCGATAAAAACGACGCGATATCAAGGAATTGTACCTGTACGATTTTTACCGCTTCATCGCTTGGTATCAAAAAATATTTGAAATAACCTTGACGACGGCAGTGATACAATGGACGTTTGATTGTTATGACATCATTGAACAATCAGCTTGCTTGACGCAGGCGAGCAAATTTTATATCGCGTTAATCGCAAGCCAGCATGATTTGTAATGGTAATCGCATTGCCGCGTATAGGTAAACGCACCTTTGTACCTGCTTCCTCAGCTTCGTCAGAGAGAGCTTTTTCAAGCGCTGGCCTTACCGTAACAAAATTACGAAACAGACTGACAGGCAAACGTGTGGAGGCCATTAACTTTCTTCATATGAATGAAGATGTGTTGCAAGTAGGCTTATCTGTTGGTGTATTTTGTGCATTTTTTTAAGTACACTTGTTGATTTTGCAGCATTGCATTGTGCTCATTTTGTTAGCCTCCCAAATTTTGGATTCGAAATGAAGATTCGAAATTCTGGATTCGACATTTGTGATTCGGATTCGATTCGGAATCAGCTAAGGTTCGGCTATGGTCATCCCTAATCAGAAGCACTTGATAAAATGACAAAAAATAACGCAACAGTGAGAAACTATAGAATTAAATACAGTAGATATAAATATGAACTTGCGATGATAAAATTCAAAAAATAGTTCCCGGCATTAATTTACGTTGGCAAGAAATGATTAAATTTAGCGATTTAAAGAAGTTTTAGGTCAAATAAAGATCAGCATTGGAGACGTGTATAAAGCCAACACTGCATTTCAACGCAGAACATACAGCTGCGTTAAAAATCATCTTCAAAACATGATTTCACCACGGACAGCCGCTAAATACAAAATGTTGCTAGGGCTTGTCGCTGGAAGGTGCACCTGGTATGTTTTGATCGGAAATAGTTAGCTTCAGTTTAAAATTACAATCGAAAGGTTGCTAGCAGTGGATGAAATACCTGTAGAATATTGAGCCATAACAGCAATTTTAACCAACTATAAACGTCAATTAGACTTACAAGCTCAAAAGCAGACGCATCCACATAGCCCAGCTAGAATAAAGCAAGAAATTTCAAAGCAAAGCCTTGATTGAAGTATCGATAAAAGAAAACATTTGGCACTTACAAATTGCGTAAAAGTCAGAACTGACGCAAAGCTGTCGAGGGAACCCTCCGCTCTGTCTCTGGTCAGATGCAGTGATACAATAATTTTAATCAAAAAAGCGTGTACAGAAATGCTATGACAGTAAACGAATTGATCGTCAATTGCTATCAATCCTGGTTAGCGGCAACTAGCTGCTCTTAGCTGTATTGTATCCTATCACACATGAAACAGGACTATTTGGCGAGATAGACTAGTCGTAAAGATATCGGGATAGACCCAGGTTGAAGCGACTCCACGCGGATTTGCCCCACGTCTAATTGATTACGCCGAGTAGCCGCACACCCACTACACGTACCTCGTCAACCGTGTGAGAAAACAAGTCATCACGGTACATGATCTCATCTATATCGCTTGATAACTTGCCGCTCACAAGTTGTAATAACCCTTGCGTAAACATCATCTGCAGAAAAAACAAGAAATCACAGGGGAAGAGCAAGCATTGAAAACGACACTTGTAGTATCATAGGTACTAGGTAGTCCAGTAACAATGCAATTCATAACAATAAACGATTTCTCATACAATTCGCTAAGGTGTCGATTCTGGGCAATATTTTGCGAAAGTTTTATTCCACAACGCTAACACAAGAGATAGTAAAAGAAAATAGCGATATGTCGAAGAGTATTTCTGTGCCGCTGAATCTAGAACCGTGAGTACGATTCTAGAGTTAGTGAAATCCACCTTAGTGCTGCCACTGGCATCGTAGGAGAGAAAACGTAATAAAATTTAGCAAAACAACAACAAAAAATATAGATATTACCAATGCGTCGACATGTGAATGTTGGTTCGCATCTAATATTGGTTGTATTGTGTGTTCCAAGAAGGCAGCGTGATGATTAATCCAATTAATAACCTGTAATCAAAAACTGGTTGATGTCTCATAACAAAATTTGAACGATGTTAAATATAGCATGAGCTGCAAATAGCAAGGCCTTTTCGTTCTCATTAGGTTATGGATACAAATTAGATGAAGTCTTTCTATAATAGAGGATTCAACATGAAGAATCGCCTCTACTGTTTCCACAAATTTAGCATAAGTGAAAAATCTCAGCGAAAGTTTTTTTTTGAGATTGCCAACTGGAATAACGATTTTCGCCTAATTTAAATTTGCATGTTTCAATGCAAAATGAAAGTATCATACTCTGCAAACTTAGGGCAAAATTTGAATCAAACTTTCTGTTAGCCTCAAACTCAAGGAAAATTTTTATCAAACATAATTTTGGGCAAATTCGCCCTCGCTAAAATATTACAGGGAACAGCGATCCCTCTTGTATCACCGAACTTCGGTTGTACAGTTTGATTCACTCGGCCAGTCTTGCCTGTAAAAAAATCAGGCAATATACCAACACGGACATGGCTACAATCGACCCAATTTAAGAGAAAGTTGATGTAAAGATATGACAAGAAAAAGAATTTTCAAAAATATTGTGTCACTAAAAACAAAATCAAATCTTCACTAAACACGCCGTAATACGCCAAAGCGTGTAACGAGCCCTTTGCCGCTCACGAACACGGACAACTGACCGCCGCAAACTGGCCGCGAGACAACTGACCGCCGTAAAGTGGCCGTCATGCAAACTGACCGCGAAGCAAACTCGCGACCACGACAACTGACCGCCTAAGCACGAGGCTCGAAAAACCGCCTCGGGACAATTGTTTACTGTCCTAGTTAATTTGATCGCAACTTCGAACCTTATCGCTTCTTGAATAATTGTTTACTTAATGACCGAGTTCATTTGATAACAACTAGAGTGAAAACCAGGGTGCGAACTCGAACTCGCTTCAACGCGATCGTTTTTGCCGAACTCGAACTCAAAAAATAAATCTTTTTGAACTCGAACTCGAAAAAAAACAATCGAGTTCGAGTTCACTAAAATTTTTGAGTGCTTTGAATTTATTGATTCAAATCTCTCAAAATGAAGTTTAGCCAGCTTTTGATTTTTTGTTTTATTGCAGATTGAATGATTGCGAATTTGCAACTTTAGTACCGATACTGCACTTGCATTTCATTTTGCGTTGTCTTATTGAAACTTATTTATTGCATCATAAACGGTGTTTCGAGAGATTTTAATGAAAACGCAGCTGCACTGCAGCAACAGTTACCTGTTCGACAACAATAATTCCTACGCTTTATACCGGTACACAGAAATCGAAAACGTGCGAAAAAATTGCATCATACCGGTATTTGGTGAAGACCTCAAAATTAAGGGCAAAAACTTCAAATACAATTTGCCTTAAACCTTGTTCAAGAAGCACTAAAATGGCCATTATAGAATGCAAATTTTCAAAAAATTTCCCGGAGAGCATGCCCCCGGACTCCCCTAAACCCTTACTGTCCTCATTTTGCTTCAAACTAACTCAGTCGGAAAATCTACGCTCAAAAATGTCAAACTTTGGTGTCCTCCCCTTAAAAAAATTCTGATTACGTCCCTAGCATGAAAACATTAATTTCAAATAACTTAAACGCCCTTTCTCGGATCCAAACGTCTTTTTAATTAGTAAATATTCAAACTACAAATCAAAACTGCATACCCCCACCAAAATTTTCTGGATTTACTCCTGGTTAAGAGTATGTTTGTTTAAGGGTTCTTTTGAACAGGGCTGTAAACTCGCACTTGAACTCGATCATTTTTGCCGAACTCAAACTTGAACTCGAAAAATAAAGATCTTTGAACTCGAACTTGCAAATGTCTCTTGAACTCGATTCAAAATCGATCGAGTTCGCAGCCCTGGTGAAAACCTAAAGCTCCAAAAGCGCGTTCGCTTGAAACGTAAACTGCAGCATAACAACGCTTCTGTTTCTGCGTAGCAAGTCATAACATATTTATTAAAATGATTGTAACCGCTTAAAGTATGAATTATGAAGTAAAAATATGAAAAAAACGCGCTCTTACAAAGAGACACACTGCTGAAAAGTCCATTTCCAAAGTTTTCATCGTTTTGAAAAGTTCAGGTACCGCTGATGATGGTGCATGTAAAATTTTTTCAGAATTTTATTTATTAGCGAGTTACTAGCATTCGAATTCTAATTGCCTAAGCGTAGTAAAGAACGTCACTCTAGGTATTGTCAAAGTCATTAAAGCATTCTGAAGCTTCTATTCATTATATCATTACATGTTATACTGTTTGAATTCACATGCTAATAACTAAATTGCAGCTTTTTGCTGGACATTATTTTACTCCACAATATCCTGCTCTCTCCGTCAGTTAATTGCAACTGACAATTTCCATGCTAGTGAATTTATTTATACCAAAGTCCGCCTCTTTTTTTGTTAACAATTTTAGTGCGTTATTATTCACGATATGAAGCTGATCAGGAGCAAATGTCCCAAATTGCGGTTGCTCGGTGGAGATGCGTGCGAACAGACCTCACATAAGAGCATTTCAAGATACATTGATCAAAAATAAAGTAATAGTCATTTCTAAAAAGTAAAAAATCTTCGAAGTATCAACTCCAGCAGAAGGAAGTCGAAACATCGTATTTGCGATTAGCGCAATGGCTGCGATGGTGAAGGGCCTCAAGGCTCACAGCAGGAGTGCTGTACATTAGTTAGATAATTAAAGGTCATTAAGTAGACAACTATTTGAGAAGCGATAAGGTGCGAAGTTACTACCAAATTAACACGGTCATTAAATAAACAATTGTCGCGAAGCGGTAAGATGCGAAGTGGTTTTTCGAGCTTCTTGCTTTGGCAATCAGTTGTCGTGGTGGCAAGTTTGCTTCGTGGTCAGTTTGCATGGCGGCCACTTTATGGCGGTCAGTTGTCTCGCGGCCAGTTTGCGGCGGTCAGTCGTCGTGTACCGGCCGCTTAGCGCCTGGAACCCACCACAATAGCAATGTCTTGAACCAAGCCAACCGGCCGGAATATTGTGTTAACACCTGGAGTTAAATAAAGCAACTTCACGCATCACAAACGTCTGCTGCTTAACCTAACTGGGACTTGCCTGAGTTAAATACCATTCCGGTTTATTTAAATCGTTGGTCTGTTTATTTCCAGTAAAATGAAAACGAAATCGTTTCTTCAAAGGATGAAGGAGAAGTTGAAAGGGAAGCAACAGAACACCGCGTTCGGTATTTTCGAAGGAAGATACGTCTGTAAAATTCTACAGCATGACAAAAACTTCAAAAATTCATAAATTTCAATACAATATGTATAACTCAAACTCGAAACCTCTTTTCGAGCCACTATTACTAAGACTAAAACTGACCTCATTTAGAAACAACGATAAGGATTTTATGCAAGAGTAGGCTACTCAGAACTTATATTTGGCCCCGTAATGCAAAATTTGGCTTCAATTAAACCCTAAAATAGCTTCTAAAAAAACTCGATACACAAACCTTGATAAACGTTGTTACACAGAAACACAAGTAAACACCATGTTTTTATTAATCTACAACTCTCTTCACGCTTTCTTAACTTTGCTCTCTTGATACTGACCTGCTTTGCTGCTATTATCAACCTGCATGGACTCCGCAGAAGTCGTCGAGCAGGTTGCCGCGGTGCTTGTGAAGTTCATACTAAATACAACATCTCCTTAAAAAAATTGACAAGCATAAAAAATGTACGCTCACCAAAACATGCAAGGTTTTACCATATCTCAATTGAAAACCATTTGTATGCGGAAGATTTATTCATCCTCAAATAAATTATTTTGGTCTTTTAGTGATAAATAAGGCCTAGTAAAACAAACAATATCGTTGCGGCCGAATGCTTAAAAAAAAGGTGGTCAATTCCAAAAGCAACACTATGTATACTTCGCACCGATTACTGACTCAAACATAAACGATAAAAAGCTTTGGGCAATTAACTTGAAAATCTTTTCGATGGTCGACGGGATAGATTCCTCATGGAGCGATTGATCTGACCGGCGCATACAAGCAAAACAAAGCATAAGGTAACTTAGACACTTATTTAGAGCACCTGGCCCATTTTCATGACATGGTTGTACACATCCAAGATAACACAAACTTACGGTAAATTTATAAGAAGGAGATTACTGATAACATTTTCAAGATGTGAAGTTGGATCTTGTGCTGCATGTGGACTTGGAGGAGTTTTATCCAGGTTAACCACAACTTTTGGAAGAGTTTTAGGTCCAGGCGCAGAGACAAATGGCCAGTTAATTTGTTTCAATATAATATCTAACTCCCTGAAAATATGCGTTTTATGTATTAAATCAGCATCATAGTTCTTTTTCAAGATGAACAAAGCTTACTGCAAAATTATTTGTAGTTGGTTTCATTACCAATACGGGCAGACAAGTCCAGTTGTAAAGCATATCGCTATGGGTATGGGCGGTCTGGGTTTTGATTCCCGGACTGGTCAAATCAGTACAGTGTTGCCAACGGCTAGCCACCGCAGCAATGTTTCTTCGGAGCTGTGTTGCTTAGGCGCTAAGCCGCAAACATGGGCCTCGCAACTTATTACACGCTTCAGCGTAATACCGTGAGTATAATGAAGATTTGATTTGGAAGCGTATTAACATTACTGATCGCTCTATTATTCAGGTATGCGTAAAAGTAACAAATTCCCCGTGATCTCAGAGAGCTTTGATAAAAATGCAGCACATGAATACATCAACCCACAGCAAAGCAAACTTAACATACACACCTTAGCAAACAGACGGAATAAGGTGTAAAAAATTCATTCCTCAATTACATAAACCGGTTAGCAAGCAGCATTTATTCACATATTTAAAGCAGATATTTACTTTGATAATTTGTCTCGCAATATATTGTACCAAAATAAAATTGTATTCTTTAAAAAAGTGACAAGGTTATCGCATTTTGTCGACTCTTCAATCATTGTAGTGTGATACCGAAGCAACTTCTTGAATGTTTGGCAAGCATCTTTCATGCTGTCACTTAATATAGATTGCTGTACATCATCACTGCAAATACAAAATGTAACCTAAAATAGCTTAGCTTCGAAAAATATACTAATTATGACCAAGACTGGACTTTTTCGGTACGGGACAGCTCAGAGTGACCGGCTTAGCATCAAGACAGGATTTCAGGTTCGGGTTCGGTTAGGGGCTCAAGTTTGGCATTTACTGTTTGGGTCAGAGTCAGGGCTAAGAGACTCAACGCCAAAGTGGTAGCGTCAAGTTGTTCCACGTCAAGTCAGTCATGCTGAATACTCGCAAATAGGGATGGGCAATGTGGAACATTTGACTGTTCTGAAACAAAACCGAATCTGGAGCACCGAATTTTCAAATTCACTAGAATCAGTCACACGCTGTATCTTATTTTCAGCAACACTTCAAGCGTACCGTCATAAATCTAACCTGTTTATCATTCATAAGCAAAACAATGTGTGTCAGTAACTACACTTTATTCAAAAAGAACTAATAAAACAACAGCACAATTTAACCTCCAACAAAAAAGGCGGATTGCAGTGGAGAACGTTTAGCTTCTCCAAATATCCTCCAGTCAGCCTGGACCTCAGCGTTGTCGCAGTCAGCCTTGCTGAAGCCAGATTTTCGGAAAAGTAAAACTTTCCATCATTTTATCCGAACCCAGATATTCGGATAAATAAAATTTTGCGTACCGAGTAGTTTGGAATTCGAATCGCACCGGATTTGGTGTTCCATATTGCCCATTCCTAGTAGGGATGTGCCGGATACCGGATACATATCCGGCACTATGCAGCGCTTTTTGAGGTATCCGGTATCCAGCCGGAGAGTGCTTCTCTATCCGGCCGGATACCGGATATTTTTACAGTTCAGGAAAATTGCGTAGAGTAGACTTGGTAAAAATATAATTCACCTTTTCCATTTATGTGACAAAATTTGGTGCAAGTTTGAAAACTTTAATTTTGTTTAGACTCTCTACGAAAAATGGAATCGAGTCCAAACCTTAGACTACGTTGGTAATTTTTTACATCAAGTGGATTTAAATTTAGTTTACAAGTTTTTTTTTTGTTTGGCGCTGTGAGTTTTGTCATCAGGAAAGCCACTTCGATAGTGTATCAGTAAAAAGTAAAGGTACGGGACAGCCGGTGCAAGCACACATTGTTTAGGCCATTCTTAATTGGCAGCTCATTACAATTATCAATCACGAATGATTGAACGCTGTTAAGGGACATACATCACGAAGAACATATACACAAAACCCTTCGCACTTCCGCTTGTGCCGAGCGCCTAGCGCGAAAGCTGCGAATACTATTTTTAAAGTCTTTAGTGAGACCCGACCGGGAATAAAACCTCCATCACCCGGCTACCAAGCGGACGCTCTAAACCGACACACCAAGCGCCGCAGCAGTAAGGCAGTAATCAATCGGCATCAAACCGAGACGGTATAAGTTCGATGACCACTATCGTTGTTTCATCCGCAAAGACCATGCAAATAACTCACGTTTAAAAGCCTGTCTTTTGTCCTATTACTGGCATGCGCGCCTTTTGTTTAACACGAAAAAAAAAATGTAATGAGCGGCCGACGTACGTGCCAATGATTTCTCGAAGGCAAACAGCAGAGGTAGAGAATTTTTATAGAAACTTTGTTTTCTACGTTCAAAAAAACGACGTTTTAAGGTACCAGTAGCATAGTAATGGATGTGTTCCTGATTTTAAATGTTGTGCGGTTTTGTAAAGTTATGTAAGTTTAAGTCTTTAATTCAACGTCCTTAGTTCATCAATGGGCTGTTTGTACTAAAGTTTGATGTAATTTACCCATCATTACAGATTTACCGCAGAATCGAATTTTTGCAGTAATTTTGTGGTAGAGTAACTGCAAACCATGCGTTTTTCGTAGCTTTGATGATAGCGCGCAAAACATGCGAAAATTCAAATTTACACTTGCCTTATACCAACCCCTTAGCGCAGTGGTTAAAGACATTGCTATCGGCGTGGGAGGCTCGTCGCCGTTGCGACGTTTTTTTTTCGGGATTCGAAATTGTGCTGCACTGGCACAGAGATGGGCGCCGCCACTCGTTACATGCTTCGGCGTAATACCGCAACAATAATGAAGATTTGATCTTTCTTGAAGTTTGTTTTTCGATGGGTATAACAAATTGCTCACAAGCGCAAAACCGCAAAAATTAACACAATGTGTGGTGATTGTTAACTCGATTGCTTTACTCGTAAAATCACGCCGCTGACGCAGGTCACACGATTGATAGAGTTTTTCTCACTTCACACATAGCATGAGCGCAAAATTTCGTCAAAACAATGCTAAGAGTTTGCGCTGTTACATTTTGGAAGTGTTTTAGCTACCGTGCAATGTGCATGCAGTCAACTTTTATTATTTATATCTAATAATGAAAAAACCCGGAGGCATGGGCGCCCGCAGAGGAGGGAGGGGGGCACTTGCCCCCTCCTGAATTTTGGATGTTCGATATTAAGTTAACTGTCTGTAACATCGTTCCACCAAAAATACCATTTTCAGCTATGGCTGAACCAATTCTTGCAAGAGGAGGGCAGATTAAATCATCAAATTCAAATCGTTTGGCTGAAATATCAGGATATTACATGAACAAAAGTGAAATATCATTAGATTTGTGTTATCTTACATCAGCAGTTAATCAGTTTTGCTAAGGCGCGGAAAATGGTATGGTTTAATGCAGTGTTTCTTATAACCTACAGGCGTTAAGAGGCCAAACCATAACAACGTCGTGTCGGTCGTGAGTGTCTTATCCAAACCTAAGAAGCTGACACCGTGAAGCAATTCCAAGTTTTTTTATTTAGTTTTAAGATCACTATTTTTAAGCAAACGGTCCTGAATTCTATGTCAGCTGACGAAACATAGACTCCAAGTACCTTCCAAGTGGGCGCTCACTTTTTCTACGCTACAGTGTTAAGATTTTGAAGGACTTCCACCGGACCACAGAGACAGCTCGGTCGAACTTCCGTCAAAAAGCACTGTTGTAAAGTTTGACTCTGAGATTTAGCTCAGTGGTATCGACATCGCTATCAGTGAAGCAGATCTAAGGTTTGTTTTCTGAGCCGAGCAAATCGGAGACAGCGTCGCTAACGGGTCGCCACCGCTGAGGTGTTTCTTTAAAGGTCAAAGCTGTATTGCCCAAGCGCTAAGCTGCGGAGATGGACCCTGACACTCGTAACACGCTTCGGCGTAATACCGCGAGTATAATGAAGATTTGATTTGATAAAAAGGGTTTTGCTAGTGAAACTCTTGTACATTGACAAAAAACGACCGATTCTCGTGCTTGTCCTGTGGGTCCGCTTTGACCGCGATCTACTAAACTGGGAAACTGCCTCATGTTGCCCGCAGCAATACATTAATTAAAATCTACAGGCGCCATGGTAGTGGGGGCAACCTTTTTCTCTGTAATTTGTCAAGAAAGGTAGGCTAAATTCAAATAAATGCATAATAAGAGCGCGATCAAAAAAAGAAACTAAAAAGTGTCTTCCTGACACAACTTTTTCTCTCAGTATTTCACCGTATAAAAATCTTCAGTCATGACACACGATCATTTTTTAACTTTTGCACCCCAAAATCAAAATAATTTTTTGCTTAATCAAATCTTGTTGTCTAGTCGCATGCTCCTTTAACAGAGACAGTCATTTCAATACAAACGTTTTTAGAGCATTAGAATTGGGTCGAGTAGCGTTGTCTTTGAGTTTTAATTAGCCTTTCAGGCTGTGCCTGACATTACCGGGGTGAAGCTCCCCCCGCTCTTCGAAATTAGTTACATTTGTTGAGTTGCCTACGCTATAGCTCAAATAATGCAAAGCAATATTTTAGATGATTCTCCATATAACGTTCTTACCTGCCGGGCAACTACACAATATGATTACGAGCATTGGAGGTCTTAAAATTTGATGAAGGGGGACCACAGTAATAATAAAATGAAATAGACTCCAAATTCCTAGATGCCAAAATTAAAGCATGACGTAGCAGGCAATTCTTAGGCCACGTTCACACACGGAGGTTTTCGCATGCACGCACAAAACTTCATTTTGTTATTGCAGACGCTATTATAATTCTTTTCGAACTTGATTCCGCGATTTAAAAACTGCAATGGTTACCTTTTCGAATTGCTGAAATCGTTTTTAAAATCTTAAAAATTGCGTTCACAATACCAAAATGAAGTTTCGTGCCTAGTTGCGAAAACCACTATATGTGAACGCGGCGATAGTCTATCACTTAATTGCGAGTAATGGCTTCATTCAGGGGATGTAATGTTAAGCCAGTGTTTTTTAACCAAAGCTTGATGGAACCCTTTCTAGAGTTCGACGGAGCGGTTTTTGTTGTTCGACGGAGCTGTTTATGTTATTTGTGATACCCAATTTTAACACTGCAGCCTAGGAAAAGTTAATGTGCCTTGACGCTACCGTAAAACAAAGCAAAGGCTTTTTCTCTGGTAACTGTCAGGGCAGATAGCACGACGTCAAACATTGAAGATTTTTTTCTTTGGGTATCACTGTAATATACGGTCCCGAATTCCGTGATCTCCAAAAATAAATATAAAATTTGTTACACGACGTCAGATTTAGGGGTTTGGGTCTATGGTTTGAGCACATTGAAAGCCTACGGTTTGAAACCTAAACAAGTGTTAAGAAAAGCGAAAAGTGATTTTGGTAAAATGGATAAAGGTAAAAAGTAAGCTCTTGGTATTAGTGTTGATTTAGCTCAATTTTTTTCAAATGTGAGATGTACAGTAAAAGCGATTGATGAGTTCAGTTGTTAACTGCTCAAAACACACTCTCGAGTTGAATACTATTGAAAATATTACCAACTCATTTTAATGCAAAACCTTATGTTCTTAAATTTCGTTTTCCATTCATACACGCTATAGCCAGTATTTCCAGTGCTGATGCATTAGTGACTTTCTGTGTTTTAATCAATTGTTTTTCAGTACAATTACTGACTTAAAAACAACATCGAAATATGGTCAAATAAATATATAAAATTATTTATACAGAATAAAGAAGATCATGAACCACTATGACAGCTCCAACAGGTAGTTACAACGAGTTGGAAAACTCTTCAGGGAAACTGAAGGCAAACCCTTCGAAAATAATACGTCGAATCAGATAACCGGTCATTTTATATTTTTGTCCGTAAAATACTTTTGTGTGAAACTGCACAGTATGTCGAAGTGTCGGGGGTGGTAATATAAGGTAATATAATAATTTGTTCCATCGTTATCCAGCCAATCAATGAAGCTTTCAACTGGTATTCCTATTGAGGTCTTTGCACCGAACAGCAGACAGCAGCATTTAACAATTACCATGACTATTTAATCCTGCATCGATTGAAGATACTATGATAAAACATCGCGATTTCTTATCGTTCAATTAATGAGCTACTGTTTTCACGTAAATGTAGTGACACAGAATGCAGTGGTTTTTAAGTGCATGAATTAAGTCGAAAAAACATGCTGATGCTGTAAAATCATCCCTCATCAGTCTATCTCATTCAAAATAGTTTTGCCCCTCTCCCTGCAAAAATTTCTGTGGGCGCCCATGCCCGGAGGCCAGATATATGTCGCTCCCTTCGGCAATCGACCCGAGGATGCACTGCTCCCGCCGAACGCATATGGCGGCCGACCAACTTGGCGATTTTCGGCACACTTTTGACCAAAATCCACACCTTTAACTTAGTTCTTCTCACCAAAAAAACAAAGCCCAGCGTTGAAAACGTGTTGCTACACAAACGTAGTGTCGTGGATCAGAGTTGAATTAAAAGCGATCAGCAAGACAGTCATTATATCAACTGAGCTCCTACCACTCGACCACGCTGCCGATTCGGCCAACTTAGATAGACAGATGAAGCCCATTTTTAATGACGCAATGCTTTTAGAAGTTTTTTGTGTGTCACATGATCTCATGTAGTAGTTTCATGGCTCGCTAGTCGAGCAAGACGAGAACATAGACAAAAACCATCAAAATATTAATTTTGGTTTAATGCTACTATCCGGTATCCGGCCAGATAGTGATGTACCAGATATCCGGCCGGAAAGTGATGTACCAGATATCCGGCCGGATACCGAATATCCGGTAAGTCAGATTTGCTATACGGTAGTTCTCTAATTCCTCGTCGCAAACTAAAGTTTAGTTTCAAAGTGTTGGCTATAAAAACTCAACAACACAAAAACGCAATTGTAGAGTGATCTTGCACTTCAAATATATATCCCACGTGATCAACTTCACTCATCAATTGAACCAGTCACAAAGAATCTATAACCTACATGTGGTATCACCAACTATGTTGCTAAAAAATACATAATTTTTTAGTAGGTTCAAGCATTACAACTTAACAGTTTGATGCAAAATGCAGCGATAAAAGATCTAAACATTTCTCAACTTGATATCATAAGAACCCAACTAACTAACAGTTTTATGCTTTGTTAAGTCTTGGTATATATGATGGATAGGTGCAGAAGTAATGCTAGCAAATCTCATCACAGCAATAAAAGTCGAAAAATATGCTTTATTATCTTTCAATCTTTGATTGACAATAATGATTTGAATTTTAGATCAGAGAAATGTTCTCGGTTGCACAGATTTGAAGTTTTTTTTAAAGAAATCAAGAAATTAAAACTGTGAAAAAGCTCGACCAATGGGATTTGGACCACTGAAGTTACATCTTCTTAAGAACAAACCAATATACAGCCTCTACTGACATCCAGCTATGGTAAAAGCACAATTTGATTCAATTAACCAGTTTAAGAAAGTCCAAGCATTTGTACATACCTAGTGTCTTCAATCTTAGCAACCCATTTCATGTAAGAGATGTATTTGTTAATTTCATCAACTTTTTTGATCGATTGCTGAAACCTTTCAACAGCAGCTGCTCCATCTTTTATACATTTTGAAACCTCAGAATTAATACTGGTTTGAGCAAGTTGAAACTCTTCTACTTTGTCTAAATAATCATCCGCTGATGCAAGAGCATTTTTTATCCTTGAAGGCACTTCAGTTTGTATAACGGACAGCTAGAAAAATTTAAATTTTATGTGATATTTTGAATCAAATTCAAATTAGGCTATGCACAAACAATTAAACGTCTGTGTAGGACACAATATTTCCACTTTTTACTTGCAGCTTTTTAATCCTTACTATTATGGTCATATTTCTATTAAATGTTCATTTTAAAACAATTACCAATTAGCACAAGTCAACAAACACTTTGCAACTCATTCATGATATAGGCCTATGCTATGACAAGTGTTATTGTAGAAATTTCAAATCTAATTGATCTACGCTTTCTCCAAGTTAAGAACATACATTACTACCAATGTCAGAAAAACATTTCAATGCATAGAAATTAGCTGTGAAGGTTAAAATCAGAGGTTCCCAAGCTTTTCTGACCATGGCCCAAGCACACCAACGCTTAATGCTAAAAAATAATATTTGACACATTTTAATGCAATGTGCATGCGTGGTGTAGTGAACATTCAAAATTGAAATAAAAATATGTGGTTGCAGAAGCAAGTCGTTTTTTGCTCATCCAAAGAGTTTCACTTTTTCCTGGAATCATTATTAAAGTAGAAAATCCATTCTCACAAAGCTATAAAGATGCTAACGATAAGATAACTTGATGAATTTGTCACAACCACTCTTACTGCATCACCAAGGATTTTGGGTATTTGTTTACAGCTTTTAATCATCAAAGAATAATGTTCAATTAAGAGTTCACTCGCACAAGCATTTAAGCCAGCGTTTTTCAAACCGTGGGTTGCTCCCCCAAATATGGGTCGCCAAGGCTTTATAATGGGTCGCAAACACTAGTAGAGGGCTCAAGTACACTGCTTATGTTTGATTTGTAGATAGGCATAAGGGTCATTCTTTGTCAAATCAACCAGGCCAGGTAACCCACCATCTCAGATTTTGATGAAATTTTTATATGTTATAGAGAAAGTCATTCTGAGCAAATTGATACCAGTTTTAGCAAAATCGGTTGAGTAGATCCAAAGTTATGCTTCTTTGAAAATCAACAATTTCATAATCAGTCAAGCGTGAAAATTTATCAATGTTTTATGTCGTGGATTTGCATGCAACATAACTCAGCTAGTTTTCAAGCTACATTCTTCAAACTTGGTGAAGGACAGGTCCAAAGTGGGTATTTGAAATTTACAAAGTTCCAGAACTCTTGGTCGCGCATGAATGATTTTGTGCATGTTTTTGTAAAGCTGCATTTTGAAAATCACTCAACGGTTACGTAGTTTTGAAATGTTATGTTCAACCGTTACGTAGTTTTGAAATGTAATGTCAAACAAAATCATGAAGTAAGGTATCACTTGAAAGGTCTTGATCTGCTCTTTCTGTTCAAAACATAAAATATGTGTGTATTGAAGATTATCAGGTCAAAATGAGCAGAAATATTTTAATTTGCGATTTTTCATATTTTTTCGCAAATTACACTTTGCGCTTTCGAATTTTTGTCTGAGAATAAGTGGTTGTAGTGTTTATAGTTAACCTATGCTCATACTAACAGTTAAGCTAGTGTGTGTGTGTAGGTGTTTTTATTTAATTCATGCTTAACCAAAGCATTGGTGTAGAATAAGGCAGGGTGGAGTTTGTGCCCCACAAAAAAAAGTTTTCAAATTATGTAGCCTATATACTAGCAACAATTTTGCTAACTTTTATTGTGCTTAGAGATACTAAAAAACTTAAACTAATTTCAAAAATTGCTGCTTGAAAGGTTTGTTCGTGATAAAATTAATTTAGATGCTTTAAGCATGTCAATATCAGCAATTTTCACCACACCAAAGCTAGATATGATCAAAACTGGTATGGTGGTGTATTTTTGGACACTGGTGTAGCCAATGGTGGTGACACTTTTCGTAAACTTCATGCAATTTCATGGGCCATCAACTTCATTTAGTTGGCCAAAGCATGAAGACAAATGTTGGATGCCAAGTGATCGTGCTGTGCATCATTGACAGCCAAAATATTGCGAACACCAGAGGACAATATCACTTTCGAAGAAATCAATAGATTGCTTTTCCACAAAATGGAGATGCATTTGCCAATAATCGACCTACACGTTTTGTTGTTCAGGAACATGCATGAACACTAATTTTGCCTGAAAGTTTCATTATGATACTTTTTGTAGGAGTTATATTATTGTGAATGATTTTTTTTTTGAAAATCTCCTTTATCTGAACGAATGTCTGACAAGATTGCTACCATATTTCTATATCCTTTTACAAATTTAGCAGTTTTTGTATCACGAAAGAAACACTACAATAGCTTCAAATAGAATTTTCACTGAAGCTTATTGCCACCCTCTTGCTAGAATATCACTGATGGAAAATGACGAACTATTTCTGATAAAGATTATCTTTTGTAACAATTTCTTATTCTACCAATAGCATTTAGACAAAATGGTGGCAAAAAGTTTCAAAGTTTTATTTAAAAATATTTTAAAATTCTGCACCACCAAGAACTAGTTAAAAGGGAACTCTGTATAACCATCCATTAAAAAGCAGAATAAAGCTGTTTGAAAACTATCTATGCTTTTTCCCTTGTGGAGTAGACCTAGTTGATAGACCCGTTGCACAGTAGCTTACTGCGCATGCGCGCCCAAGCGAAGTCTGCACGAGTTGCCATCAAGCGAAGAAGTTACCATGGAAATGAATGGCATAACAGTGGTAACATTTTTACTTCAGTGAGTATTATTGCAGAGTAAGTGAGTAATAGAACATAAAAATCAGCTTAACCAAAAATATTTAGATGGGTATAGTGTGTTTTTGAAGAGTTTACAGTATTGACGATATGTACCACTAGGCATGCATTGCAACTTTAACGTGAGATATCAATGATATAATTATGATGAATAAGTTTCAATGTATTTGCAAAACACTATATAAGCTATGATTTGTTCAGACCCAGGACAAAGCACAAACTGAATAAGCATTCTAAATTGCTGTAATGTGATTTGTAAGTAGTCTCAATTGATTTAACTATTCAAAGCATGAAAACAACCAGTAAAATTGTGCAATTAAAAATTATGATGGTTAAACGGGTTACCCAGCAATGCAATTTGGCATCCAAAATTAACAAAAATTTCAAGTTTGAACCAGAAAGAGCCAAACTATGAGCTTTTCTTGGTTAAGATAGTTAAGCTAATTCCAGTCCACAAATACTAGAACCACCGGCGTCAAAACCAATCACAAAAAACATTTTTGGATTTTTCTGTTTCATAAGAGCTTATTAAATAAAGATCTTTTGTTTTGCAGAAGAAAATCGCTTTCACTTCATCAAAAATGACCACGCAAAACAGCGTTTTTACTATTACTTAATATACACTTCTGCAGTTAATGGTAACTTTTTGCTTAAAACGATTTTGTTATGCTTGATTGAGCGTTAGTATGCAAAGCATCTATTGATGTATATGCTTTCTAATTCATTTGTGTTTGTAAATTCTCTGCGTTTGTACATATTATGATGTTCAATCGACTGCTAAAGTACAATTATTATGATTATTCGTTGAGCAAAATATGCTAAAGCGCAAAGTGTAATTTGCGAAAAAATATGAAAAATCGCAAATTAAAATATTTCTGCTCATTTTGACCTGATAATCTCAAATACACACATATTTTATGTTTTGAACAGAAAGAGCAGATCAAGACCTTTCAAGTGATACCTTACTTCATGATTTTGTTTGACATTACATTTCAAAACTACGTAACCATTGAGTGATTTTCAAAATGCAGCTTTACAAAAACATGCACAAAATCACTCATGCGCGACCAAGAGTTCTGGAACTTTGTAAATTTCAAATACCCACTTTGGACCTGTCCTTCACCAAGTTTGAAGAATGTAGCTTGAAAACTAGCTGAGTTATGTTGCATGCAAATCCACGACATAAAACATTGATAAATTTTCACGCTTGACTGATTATGAAATTGTTGATTTTCAAAGAAGCATAACTTTGGATCTACTCAACCGATTTTGCTAAAACTGGTATCAATTTGCTCAGAATGACTTTCTCTATAACATATAAAAATTTCATCAAAATCTGAGATGGTGGGTTATATTTTTACTTTTTTCTGGTTGATCTGAAAAAGAATAACCCATAATTTATAATTTTCTAACTTGGAAAAGGTTCTGTTTTTTGTGTAAGGGTATTTAATTTTTTTTTTTTTTTGCACTTATTGGCATGCTCGATTTGGGTGGGTCGCAACTGTTCTTGTTGATATCATAGTGTTTTTAAACGAATTTGGGTTACATAAAAAAGTTGAGAAACACTGGTTTAAACAATTTACTTACTAACATTCTCTAAAATTTTAAAAAGTTACAAGGCACACAAGGTAGAACTGAAAATCTTATGGGACCGTATGGGCACCAATCTTCCATGCGGTCCCATACTCTTCCATACAGTCCCTTACAGTTTCATACCATCCCATACAGTCCCATACGACTTTTAGTTCTACCAAGGTACACCTATGGATCTTTGGTGTAACACCGTAAAATTAAATCAACAACTGCATTACAATTGATTCCTTAATTAGTAGGGATGTGCCGGATAGCAAATTTGCCAGATACCCAAATACCGGATATTCGGAAAATTTAACTTACCGGATATCCGGTATCCGGCCGGATATCCAGTGCGTCACTATCCGGGCAGATTATTTTTTTTTTTTTCGAGTAAGAAGAATCATGTTAAAAAGAGTGGATTTTGGTGAAGAGTGTACCGAAAATCGGACGCCATGTCAGTCTGCCACCATAGGCGTCTAATCGGCAGGAGCAGTGCTTCCTCAGGTCTAATACCGAAAGAGGCAACATATGTCCGGCCACCGAGGTATTTTCATTATTACATTAAAAGTTGACTGCATGCACATTGCACGGTAGCTAAAACAGTTCCAAAATGTAACAGCGCAAAGTCTTAGCATTGTTTTGACGAAATTTTGCACTCATGCTATATACAGGGCTGTAAAAATTCCTCAAAAAAGTGATTAATTCCAATTACAATTCCTTGGCCAAAAAAGTGACAAATTACCGAGTAAAATTACTTCATCAAAAAAGTAACTAATTCCAATTACAAAATTACGCGAGGAAAAAAGTAATTTTATATTTCTAATTACAAATTCCATTGCTATGGAAAGTAACCAATTTACTTGTACAGAGTTTCGCTTAAAAATAGATAGGATATTTTGGCATGATCATTAACGAGAAAATTTTTATCACTATGAATATTGACAAATGCCAACAGAAGCCGAAAACAAGCTCGTACATGATAAGATCTTGTCGCTGTGAAAATTACACTTCGTGCATTGTTGAAGCTGATCAAAAAACAAAGTTTCTAGAAGAAAAAAGGAATTTGTAACTTAGTACTTTCAATTAAACCAAAATTGTACTTGTTTCTCACAAATTGTAATTAATTCCGAATTACCATTAGTTTGGAAAAATGAAATTAATTACCATCTAAAATTACAGCAAATGTAACGAGTACCTGTAACGCGTTACAATTGTAACGCTTAGTGACTTAGTGACAATTGTAACACTTCGTGACAATTGTAACAATTGTTACAATTGTAACACTTAGTGACCCACTTACTCACTAAGTGACCCACTTGCAGATTTCAGTGACCCACTTGTAGTTTCGAAAACTGTAGGAAAAAACGGTGACAAACATCTACGTAGTGAAGAAAAGTTTATCTGCCTATGCTGTGGCATTGAAGACCTTTTATTTGCTGTTCACACCCAATAGCCTAATTGCGGAAAGCTGGGAATTTATGAGGTGAAGACCTTTTTTGCTCTTCGCGTAGATTTCGGCGGAATGTGGAACATCATAGGCGCGAAAACCTCTTTTTATTTTATTTTTTGCTTTCCTAGTTCAAGCCCCTCATCAATATCATTACATCCGTGACCCACTTTTTTTCGGTCTGCAACCTTATATTTGAACCACCACTTAAAAAGGTTCGCCATCCCTACTAAATATAAAGCGAGAGGAAAACAATAAAGCGTGTGGCCTGCGTCAGCGGCGTGATTTTACGAGTAAAGCAATCGAGTTAAGAATTACCACACATTGTGTTGATTTTTGCTGTTTTGCGCTAGTGAGCAATTTGTGATACCCATCGAAAGCAAACTTCAAAAAAGTTCAAATCGTCATTATACTCGCAGTATTACGCCGAAGCATCTAACGAGTGGCGAATTACGTCAAACTTTTTGCACAAACAGCCAATTGATGAACTAAGGACGTTGAATTAAAGACTTCAACTTACTTAACGTTACAAAACCGCACAACACTTGAAAGCAGAAGCACATCCATTACAATGCTACTGGTACCTTGAAACGTCATTTTTTGAACGTAGAAAACAAAGTTTCTATAAAAATTCTTTCCCCCTGCCGTTTGCCTTCGAGAAAAAATTGGCACGCATGTCGGCTGCGCATTGGGTTTGTTTTTTTGTTTTTTTTTTCATTTCGAACAAAAAACGAAGAACAAACATGCAAGTTATAGGACAGAAGACAGGCTTTTAAAAGTAAATTATTTGCATGGCCTTCACGGGAGACAACAATGGTGATCATCGAAATTATACCGTCTCGGTTTGATGCCGATTGATTACTGCCTACTGCTACACCATTGAAGTGGCTTTTCTCATGACAAAACTCACAGCGCCGAAAAAATAAACTTGTAAACTAAATTTAAATCCACTTGATATAAAAAATTACCAACGCAGTCTAAGGTTTGGACTCGGCTCTACTTTTTGTAGAGTCTAAACAAAATTGAAGCTTTCAAACTTGCACCAAATTTTTTCACATAGATCGAAAAGGTAAATTTTAATTTTACTGAGTCTACTCTAGGCAATTTTCCTCAATTTTGAAAATATCTGGTATCCGGCCGGATAGCGAAGTACTATCCGGCCGGATACCTCAAAAAGCGCGGGATAGTGCCGGATACCAGATATATCGGCACATCCCCATTAATTAGAATGGGTACATAGCATGTGAGGTACTCTATCATACTTAGACTGAAAAGTTCATCACTACGATCACAATCGAACATGTTGTTGATTTGAGAAATACACAAGAACAATGGTATGGATAGATCAAGAGCAGAAACCGAGACCAAAGGAACTTGAGACCTCATTCTTTACACAAGCAAAATACCCCATAATCTAGTGCTTTTTAAGATAAATTGTATCACTAAAACAACTTATTTGGATTTTGGAAGTTTGGTATAACCAAACCTTGCATCTTGAGTGACTCGAAAACCATCACGTAATGTCTAGTATCAGCCCCCATGCTTTTCTGTCTGCCAACCAAAACCTAACCCATGACCTTAACCTAACGTATTACCTGACCCTAACCGAATCTAACCCTAACCGAATCTAACCCTAACTGTGCCTAACCCTCACCAAACTTAACCTTAACCGAACCTGGGGGCTGATACTAGACGTTACCCGAACCATTTTGGTTAGTTGATGCTACCTTGCCTTTTGGTTTATTGATCCTTTGTTACCAGTGTGATGTGTGTGTGCAACTGTGCATTAATTGTTTTTTTACAAATAGGTGAAATAAATATTTACCTAGGCCTATCTATCTAGATCTATCTATCCTGCATGTTTGATATATATGATACAGTACTCCATTTACCACACCATTCCAGCTTGAATTCTCATTAATTTAGGTTGTTTAAGCACATCTTAATCACATCAAAACGGTATTACTAAAACCTGCAGGAGTACAAGGACCGCCTTTGCAAGTGAGTTAGGAGCACATGGGGCGCTAGTGAGTTATTACTGGGGCGATTTTTTTATGACCTATTTCGAAACATGTGACTTTATATGACTTTACTTTTAAAACAGCAAATTTATGTTGTTTTCCGTGATTAACATCTCATATGTAAGTCTAAACATGCACTTTGAACAACATACTCAAAAGAACGAAGAATTAACTTGAAAATCAGTAAAAAAAATTCAAATGTGCATCTTACAACAAGTAAGATATTCAACATTTGAACAAAATTTTATGATAGAATGCGACGTGTGCATCGGTAAAATTTCGGTTTTCATGAATCAAGAACTTTAACATCAAAAATGACCATTCTACTACTGATGCTGATGTAGGCTAGCTGGTATGTTAACAAATTGGCATGCAATGCTGGAGAAATATCTGGTCTACTCGTCTTCACACTAGCTTTTGCAAAACTTTTTTTTAAACTGATAATAAAAAAGTCGCTTCAAATGCTTCGTGAAAGTCGGCATGAAAACTTGAAAATCTCATTGCCCCTCTTAGCATAAAATTATCAATTTTAAAATCTACAGGAGGTTATCTACAGTGGTACTGGGGTTTAACAATTTGTATTTCATAACAAAAATCAATGGTCATGTTTTATGACCTAAAAAAGAAAATACGACTTTTTATGACTTTATAACTCCTCAACCCTATTACAACTAGGCGGGTCTGAATCTAACCCTCAGGTTGTTTACGAGCTCATATCTCTGCAATCAAACGACGCAAAATCTTGAAATTTTCTGACTTTTCCTGAAATTTATCTGTGGTTATTGAGTTCAAAATTTGTAGCGATAGTGTTAAAATTATCAAACTTATTAATATATTTATGAACCCCTATCTGAAAATATTCATTTCCATCAAGCGCTACTTGCTATAAGATAATAATGAAACCAATAAATTTATGCGCTTCGTCGGAGAGAGTGGAAAGCTAAAATCATTCGAGCGAAGCTGATGCAATCGGAAAAATCGATGCGTCAGTGAAGCTAAAATTAGCCAAGCGAAACTGGCGTTTAAAATAGTATCAAAAATGAATTACGAATAAGATTAATGGGAGCGAACGTAAAAATTTTGAACAGTGCAATGCGGGGTGCTTTCGAAATTTATGAGCAATTCTTCGTTATTATGATTACTATTAGCTTATTATTATGATGACTATAAGTTGGTTATTATTATGACTATTTTTTTTGCACTTAGTTTCAGTTGCACAAATTTTTCCCGATGAAAAGAAAAAAGTTTGCATCAAAAATCGCTAAATTCATTTCCTTTGATTCCAAGAAAATTATCAATTTTAGAGAGAAAGGATTTTCTCCACCCAAAATCGACAAAATTAATATATTGAAGGACACTATCAGCAAAAGCTAAAAGCATGCACTGCTTACCGCGGTCCAGTGATCTGTCTAATGAGTCCCATTTGACGAAACAGCTGTCACAGGGAGGGATCTCGGTGAGATTTAATTAACCTGGAGTTGTATCATATATATTTTTTTTTGTGCAGCCTAAATTCAACAACTGAGTATGCTTACGTTTCAGGGATTATTTTATGAAAAGTGTGAGCCCTTTGTGTTTTGTTATGCTTCGACAATTTCTACCCACCCCGCGCTGGATGGATGAGCCAGTGCATGCTTTTAGCTTTTGCTATTAGTGTCCTTCAATTTATAAATACTTTTTAACGAAAATTGTGGTGAGTAGTGAAGAAAACCTACACTCTAAGTCTAATATGTGCAGCGTGCAAGACTAAAAGATATCGTAGTGCAATTACGGTGTAGGCGAATCCGGGTATAGTTTCGTGATCAACTTTCCGTTTTTTTTATGCAATTTGGCAACCCAACGCATTACGCGTTTGTCCGAAAATTGTAGTAATGATAGACTATACTGCAGTTAGGATCAATGAACCAGTGTTGTAGTCGAGACCAAGACCAGTTAATATTTTCGATAACAAGACCAACACTGGCTGTTTTTTGAAACCCATGGTTCGAAACCAAGACCAACAAGAATCGAGATCCGCTATTATTTGACAATAACAACAAATTTATGATAAGCCACCGCGTAAGGCATTGACTACAAGCAGCTAATAAATGTTCAAGTTCGCACTATAAATATTTTGCATTCTACCCTCTTTGAGAGAAGAAATCATTGAATGTTTGTTGATTACATTTGCAACCTAAATTATTCCTACAATTCATTAGTTTGGTGTATACAAAATCGAATTAATATCTCGTAATATCTCGTAAGTTGTAACTTGTTTGGAGCATTTTGTTTTGAGTCGTGACTCGCGAGCGTGTGTTTAGAACATTTTTGTTTACTCGCAATGCAAACCTTAGTCCGTGGTTCCGAAGCATTCTCACCGCACATGTCTTGAATCGCACATACGTGCCAAAACTGTTTAAACCAGAGTCTAATTTATCCAAGGTGCAAACATTAGCACATCATTCTGTCGTTTGATAGAAAATTGCAACGTGAGCATTTTGCTGTTTTGAGTAAATCAAATTTTTGCATTCCAATATTGTAGTACAAAAGTTATGCAACAAATGTAATTACAGTATTTCACATTATTTGGTACCGGTAATGCAATCTTGCGTAAAGGCATTACTCGTTGGGTTAGGAGGTAATAAGTTCACTTACTGTATTTTTTAACAAGCACGTTGTGTTCTTCCATCAAATTTCTGACCAAAAATTTTGAAAATTTTGCTTTCCATTTTAGTGCTTTTGCCGATATCACAAAAACTACATGCGATAAAAATATATTTGCACACATCAAACAACAGATATGCTTTTCAAACAGCTAAAACAATTGTAGATTTACAGGGGTTGTATTTTGTGGGATTGCATTGTATGCAGTATTCTCAGTTTATTAGTCATGAAAAATCAAAAATATGTGGGTCCATGTTTTACTATTCACCACCGTACTAATGTGGTGAATTGTACAATAATTGCTCTAACTACTGTAAACATAGTAGGCTATCGAGCACTTTTTCAAGCATTAATTTTCACTGTTATAGGCCCACATTTTAAAGATAATACTAACTTTAATGCAACTTGAGTACGGTCAACTTATTAGGACTAGGTCAACTTTTAGAATCTAGTGAGGTCGCGTAGAAAATATCCTTTGGAGACACTGTTATGGCAAGAACACAATGCATATGTTACGCATGCTTCGAGTAATTTCGCTTCTTTTCATATCTTGATTGTTTTAATGACGCAATTTTTGCCGCTTGAAAATTTTACGAATGAATGCGCTTAGTAAGGTTTTGTATTCCCACGTGGTTTGAGAAATTGTGGTTTGGAGTTTTGACAATGAAAGTCTTTGATTTGGTGTTAGTCCGAACTCCGAAGCTTCGCTTATATGAGTAATGTTTATCTAGTTGAAGTATATTGCTTTGCTAACTAAAATTCGTTTCTGTGTTGTTAGTGTAATGTTTATGATTGCGCTAATTCCGCTAATTGTATACTTCTATTTCAGTAAGATTTCGTTGATAAATTAAAATAGTTTTGTTCGAACTATTTTGCTGATAGTGTGAAAAGGATAGCTATGTTGAGAACATTTTTTGTAATATTAGTTTCTCTATTTGTGTTATATCAATACTTACCACAAAGTGCTGTGTAGACTATAATACTAAGTACATAAAAAAATTTGGATGCTGTGATAGCCTACACTACAGTAGGGATGCGTTTGCATTTTGAAGCAATTTTACTAGCAAGATTTTAAGTTTGTTCTTGTCATTCGTAAATTTTTGTTTGCGGCGATTATGGTATACTTTTTCCTATAAGTACAATTTGGTTAGTATCTGGTTAGATTGTAGCTTTTGCTAGCATATGAAAATTTTTAGTTACATCGTACGATTGAAATTTGCTTGAATAGAACAAGTTTGTTGATTAGTAATTACGCTGTGAATGGATTGTTTCTTGCCTTACCTGTAGAGCTCCTTGTACTTAGCTATGAGTATGTAAATATACCGGTACCGGTCTTCGCCTAATGCTCTAGTTGAAAGTCATTGAGTGATACGGGTTGGTAGGTAAAATGGTAGGTCGATAATCGGCGATGATGTCCACAAAAATCATCTTAGATTTATGTAAGATGCATCCAAAAGCTTCCAAATCGGCGATTTTATGCACAAAAATTGTCTTAGATTTATATAAGACGCATCCAAAAGTTTCCAAATCGGCGATTATATCCACAAAAATCATCTTAGATTTATCTAAAACACATGCAGAAATTTCATGCAAGATCTTGCAAGGGCCTGTCTTATAGCGCTAGATAAGCCATAGATAATTGATCGGAGACGTATCCTAAGTTTTCCAACTTAATTTCTATGAGATTTTTCTAAGATCGCGTGATACGTCTTAGAAGAACTCAGATAATTTTTTTATCTGGGCAGCTAGAACATAACGAGCATGGGAAAAACTTTTTACAAAAAGAAGAGGCTTTTGTTAGCACTGACATTTATTAAAAATGATAAATTTTGGAGCTCTTTTTCAAACCCTGAAAGCGGTGGGGTCAGCAGTGTTGTACTCGAGCCACTATAATTTTAAAAAATGTAGGAAGTTTATTATAGCAACAAAACGCATAGAAACGTAATCATTACGCTGGGAAAGATGTAACAATTTCATCCGTTAGCTCAATAAGCCTACTTGAGTTGAGAAAGGGTGCGATGATATTTTCCCAAAAAATACGCCTTGCTTGATCAAAAATTTATAAAAACAATTCTTAAACTAGGCCAATATAGACACATTTGTATAGTTCAAGCTCCACAAAAATTTAACATCACGTTACTAGTATGTCGGCACCTTTGAAATATTTCCAGCAACAACAACATTCGTGGTAACCAGGATAAGGGTTTTCATCACGAACACAATTTTATGGTTATAGTTTGGTATACTTGAATGCATATAAGCAATAACTTGTGGGGCTTTTTGATTTGAGGTTGAGCCCCAATTCTGCTGAGCAACTGTGGGTGTGCTTTACTGAAAATTATCGTCCCCTCAAAAATTCGTGGATCCACACCAGATTGTATGCAGGTAACCTGTGGCCACGTAGCCAATGTTGCCACTGAGTTTCAGCAATTATAAGCTTCGCAAAAGCCCCACGGTACGCCAAAAAATCGCTGTAGGCCTATGCAAAAATGTTACCCGATACAGGAGCGTACCCAGGGAGGGGTCCGCTGGGTACGTGCCCCCCTCCACTGACACAATAAGCTGATACATATCTCCAGTTAGCGAAACAGTGGAAGCAGGACATCTGAGGACGCGCTGACCTTTTTATTTTTTTGGACTTTACTTGATTTTGTGGGGTAGATCTGAGGACGCGCTGACCTTTTGACGTAGGAAGATGTGAGGACCTTTTTTTTGGTCTTCACCGATATTTTCCGTGGAAACAAAAACAGGAAATTGCAGCCCCTCTTTTTCAAACTTCTGGGTACGCCCCTGCGATAATATCGCACTTTTTTGAAATTTTTGCAGTATTGTTAGCCCAAAACAATTTTTTTAGAGGCAACCCCTTCATGCAGGTACACTTTTTATGACAGTTATTAGCCGCTTTGTAGCAACTCAAATACGCATATGCAGTAGACCCTCTAAATAAAATTGCAATGTTTTTTGCCAGTCTACCAAGAAAATTACAAATTTAAATGCAACTCACTTGACAAAGTGAGAAAGTGTTACAAGTGGCACCAGCGCTGGCTATGTTATGCTTTCATGCAAAATTTACAATTTTGCGTCTTGCTATTTTGTTCAAATGTCAGTGATTGATTGCAGTTTATTACGTGCGAAAAGTTTCTTCCTTTGTGAGAAAGGTTTATGTCATTACACAAAGTCGCTTCTACCAAGCTTCTATCTGTCGCTGCCGTGCACTATTCAATATTCATCGTGCGCTCCTAAATTTTCATTCCTCTATCTTTATTACCTTTTAGTCGATTTATGCTATTTTTACCCTACCTTTGTTTTTGTTTGTTTTGTTCCATAAAAAAAATATTTTTGAAATATCAAAACACCAACTTAAAAAGCATAAAATTTTGTTTACCTTCTCGTTTTGCTGATTTTTCTACCTGAAGCAGTTTAGTAGATAATTCATTGCAAGACGGGTCAAAATCTAACCCAGGTTAGGGATTTGAAAGCAAAAATCGCTTAGTGGTGAAACGGTTAAAGACTTCGTATCAACGTAGTTTTTTCGCAATTATCAATTTCATAAAAAAAATGTAACTTTAATGACTTTTATCCCCCTAGTTATTATTACGAGTTAGGGTTCGGTTAGGTTAGGGCCATTAGTAATAACTCACTAGCGCCCCTAGCGGTCTTGTTGCTCCTAACTCACTCGCAAAAGCACTCCTTGCGCTCCTGCTAGTTTTTGTACAGCCCCATCAAAATGCTTATTCACAGTCGAAATATTTGAAAAGATTCGAATGAAAACAAACAAAAATAGCATTAATTTTAAACATTTACGATAACAATCACTACAATCATACTCTGGTTGGCTATTCAAATATTTCATTCAAATTATGAAATATAAAAATCAAAACTTCAGACTATCTAGCATCTACAACAGGCCTAGAACCACGATAATCAATTTATTGTTTTAATACATAAATCAGAAATGAAATTGTTGACTTTATACCAGTACCAGTAACGCCTCTAATGGTACCGGTATAAAAAACTATGATTTTTTGTCACAATGTACTCCAATTTATTGCAACCATCTATCAAGATAAAACAATTTGATATAAATGGCAAGAGCATTTTGATCTAAAGAGCAAAATATCGTTTCAACGAAAGTGTCAAATACTGTGGGAAGTAAATAGATTGGCCTCTCTGCAATTTTGAATTACAGTAACTTAAGATATAATTAAGCAAAATGGGCTTAAAATGAATACCGGTATAAAAGCAGCAGTGTTTTGAGTGCATTATGTAAAAATTTAACTAAAAATGCAATTACACCATCACTACAGAATCAACTCGGCGCTTGTCTGAATTACGCAAACTCTCATAGAATGTCTACTTCAAAGTGGCATTTGCCCACTGACAGCCAGATGGTGCATAACACGTCATGCATAAAGCCTGAGGCTTGCATTGTTATACCAGTAACATGACATCAGGCAGGAGAAGAAGTCCGACTTTAAAATGGATATTCTATTAGTGGCTTAATTGAAATTAATCCAATCACCGGGAACTCTCCCTATCACTGTACCAGCAGGCTTTCAGCACACATTGGTAACAAGCCACCCAATTCTGAATCACAAACTGCATACCTGATCTTTTAATGCTTGTTGTTTTGATAAAGCTTCATTCAGTAAGGTTTCTGTATTTGATAATGCTCTGAAATCAGACCCAAACGTTTGATCCAAATAATCACAAAGCTCCATGTCAGATGTTTTGCAGAGTTTAGCCATGACTGTAACTGTGTAAGGCCTATTCACACAGTTGCAAAACCCCCAGAACTGCAATTACCCCAAACTACAGAACTATCACACCATGGAAGTACAGCTCTTAACTATACCTGTACCAATATAGACTACTACCATAAATTCAGCAACACCAGGGTAATGTTGAAAATATGTTTAAGCACTGTTAAGAACTCACACTAGACAGGCTAGCTAGATTCTAACTAGCATCTGTCATTTTGATGTCCCACAAGGAGCTCCGGGGCAGTGGGTCTTCACTTTTTTGCTGATAATACCAAACCAAGGTACAATTAAAACTAGACTATATGCTATTCGGTAGACTCAGGACTAGGCTAACTCAAGAAAATCAGCAGAGCGGCAATCACTCAGGACTCGAAGTTGATCCAGAGTAAGCGGTACTGGTGCGTGTAATCTTCACTAGTGACAAAAGCTTTTTAAAACAAATGTAGACCTACCAGAAACCAAAAATGCAGCTAGCTTTCCAACGGTACAAGCTTGCTCACGACGTACAGAGAGCAACCTTTGTCAAAGTACTTAAGATTTTGATCCAACGCAACATTTACGTGAAAAGGGTGCAGCAAAAAAAGGTGAAGCATGGAGACCAGTGTTCCCTCTAGAGTTAGAAATTTGAGAAAAATGCAAAATTGTTGGGCAAATTTTACTGATTTTGAACTAGAAATTAATAATATAAAATTCAAAACTGAAAAACTTGAACCAAAAACTTGAATATTTTAATGCAAGACTGTAACTTGTATCTTGTAAAAGCAAATTTAATGCAAAAAATTTGTAAAAGAGATCCTCAAAATAGTGAAATCTTTGGGCAAAAATTTTAATCAATTTACCGGTATTATTTGAATTTACCGGTATCAAAAATCCTAGAGGGAACAGTGGTGGACAGGGTTGCCAGGTTTTGCAGAGTAAAATATACCAAAATGTTCCAAATTATATACCAAATATATACCAAAATATGTTGTCAAAAATATACCAAATATATACCAAAATTTCGAAAAAAAATCATCAGTTTATCTGTAAAAATGAAAAGTAAGTGTTGCATTTTTGAATGACATAATTAATTTCTTGCTCAATCTCCCAACAGAAGTATTTTTACACTGAACATAAATCAGTTGTATTTGCTAAATACAATCAAGCTTTCATTACCAGTAATGCAGATTAAATAGACCAAGGAACCGAATCAAAGTTTCTCACGCTAAACAAAAAACAATAGTCACAAATACAACAGTTTAATTGAAATTAATCAACACTTCACAGTCCACAATTCTCAGGTAACAAAAAGATGTACTGCACAAAACTCACAGTTTCAAATAAACTAGCCCCCATTACTTGAAATTAATCAACACTTCACAGTCCACAATTCTCAGGTAACAAAAAGATGTACTGCACAAAACTCACAGTTTCAAATAAACTAGCCCCCATTACTTGAAATTAATCAACACTTCACAGTCCACAATTCTCAGGTAACAAAAAGACGCACTGCACAAAACTCACAGTTTCAAATAAGGAAGTGGCTAAAGTTACGTGACCGTAACATTTGCCTCTTTAGTTTATTTTATTACTTCGTCACGCTCTCGTACAATCAGGGAAGCGTGAAGGGATAATAAAATAAACCAAAGAGACAAATGTTACGGTCACGTAACCTTAGCCTCTGCCTTCAAATAAACTAGCCCCCATTACTTGAAATTAATCAACACTTTACAGTCCACAATTCTCGGGTAACAAAAAGACGTACTGCACAAAACTCACAGTTTCAAATAAACTAGCCCCCATTACTTGAAATTAATCAACACTTTACAGTCCACAATTCTCGGGTAACAAAAAGACGTACTGCACAAAACTCACAGTTTCAAATAAACTAGCCCCCATTACTTGAAATTAATCAACACTTTACAGTCCACAATTCTCGGGTAACAAAAAGATGTACTGCACAAAACTCACAGTTTCAAATAAATCTCAAGTAAGACCTACATATCATACATATGGATCAGCGATGTACAGGAGCCGGAGTCAAGCAAATTTTTTTGGAGCCGGATCGGACTCGGAGTTAAGTTTAACGTCAAAACTGGAGTAGGAATTGGAGCCGGAGTAACCATTTCTTTAAGTTATTATTGTAATGTACACTTAACATTGTCAAAAGTTATGCTCGCTGTGAGGCATCGGTTCGCGCACAGTCTCTAAACACCAGTAATCTCACTAGCATGAAATTTAACATAGGCCTAAAGTTTGAATAACTTTGTGATTGCAAAGTTTTCAAAAATTCTTCGAGTAACAGGAGTGAAAACAGGAGTTGGAGTTTTGATTTTTGACGTAAACCAGAGCCGGATTGGAGTAGGATTCTGTAATTTTGGAGCAGGATTGGAGTCAGAGTCTCAAGAAAGCGACTGCGGACATCTCTGATATGGAGCCACTAGTAGCGTTGCCAATTATGTAAAACTGCATTGCTCAAATCCGTAGAAAGGATTTATTACGTAATCCGCCAATTAAAGAGCTTTCTAGTAATCTTCAACACATCAGTTATATTAAATTTCTGAAATATACCAAACACAAAAAAGCACTACCAAAAGGCATAAAAATATACCAAATTTAAGGACATATACCAAACCATAATTTCACCTACCAAACGGTCCAAAAAATATACCAGATTTCACAAATCACAAATAAATATACCAGTTGGCAACACTGGTGGTGGAGACAATATTAAAATACAAAAATAGGAACAGACAGAAAAGGCGGAAATTTTGATAAAATATGGAAAACACGGAAAATACGAAAAAAGCAAAATGCCTAACTAAAAAGAGGAAATGTCGAAAAAGGCGGTAATGACGAAGAGGCGGAAATGGCAGAAGTCTTAATTTCCATCTCAACCTCTGGTACTAATCCTGTAATCTAGATTACCACTAATGCAATAGAAAATTTTTGCAGATCAGGCGTTTTAATACATGCTATATCCGATCATCTGCCAACCTTTTGTTTAATTAAAAATAATTGCCAAAAAATTTGAGCTCTGACTGTTTCAAAATGATTCGAGATGTGAAACATTTCAATTCAGAGTTTTTTGCTGAGGAGATAGCACTGAATTTACAGCAGCTGATATAAGCCTATAGCGATGATCCAGATTTGGCAATAAAAAAGTTTCCTCAAATCATCATAGATGCTACAGATAAGCATGCACTCTTAAAAAACTATGATATCTAGAAAAGGAATGAAATTAAAATCGAAACTTTGGGTTATCAAAGGCTTACTTAAATCTATCTCGATAAAAAATAAGTTGTTTCAACAGTGCTACAAACAAAACAATACTTTTGTAGTTGCCAAATATACGGTAAGTCATAGCATACAGCTGGTGCAAAATGACTTGAGACCTTGGCAAATTTTGAATTTTTACTACGGTATGCTATAAAGCCCAAGATCATGACTTTTTTTTATACAATTGTAATTCATTATTAACAATTGGTCAGTTTGAAAATGGTAGAACAAGTATAATATTGTTCCATAGAGCGGGACAGCGCTGTTTCGGGCTATCAGCCACTGATAGGATTCAAAATTTTAAGAACAGGTTCTCTTTTGTATTGTACTTCCTAACAACAGGTTCCTTCATAAAGGTCTGATGTCTGTAAAAAGAAGCAAGAACAGGTTTGCTGATTATCCTGACATTCCAAGAACGGGTTCGAGCGAACCCGTGCGAACCCCCTGAATCCCATCACTGCTATCAGCCCTCATCAGCCGCACTCAGGTAAAAGATACACTTTCATTTCATAATGCTTTTGACTGACTAGTCAACAAATTTCTTCACGCTTATATGGTAGACAAAAGAGAAGAAATATTCGTTTGCCGCGTGCTTGAAAATGGGAATCGTTTGTGCGTCGAATCCTTATATTAATGATTATTAAGTAACAGATGTTTTCTCTCTGCTTGTTTTCTCTCTGCTTGTGAGCGTCATGGCACACAAAAGAGAAAAAATATTCGTTTGTCGCGTGCTTGATAATGGGAATCGTTTGTGAGTCGAATCCTTAATGATTATTAAGTTACAGATATTTTCTCTCTGCTTGTGAGCGTCATGGCACACAAAAGAGAAGAAATATTTGTTTGCCGCATGCCTGAAAATGGGAATCGTTTGTGAGTCGAATCCTTAATGATTACTAAGTAACATATATTTTCTCTCTGCTTGTGAGCGTCATGGCACACAAAAGAGAAAAAATATTCGTCGTCGCGTAATATTAAATTGTTTTGATTCTGCTGCTCTTTTTTGATTCGAATAGATTTTGATTTGCAATTACAAGGGTAACCAGATTTTGACCTAAAAATTTTAAAATTTTGACCTAAAAAATTTTAAATTTTTGACGTTGTTTTTGACAAAAAAACTTTTAAAAACGACAGCATGTTTAAGCAAGTAAAAATAATGCTGAAAAGTTCTTTATGAACGAAGAACAACGAAACCAACATAAGCAACGCACAAAATAGCAATAAAATTGTTTCAATCAAATTAGTCCAAAGGTACAAAATAACTTTTTTTCGGTCCAAACAAGTTAAAAAAAAGTTCAAATTTTGCGAATTTGTACCCAAGATAGTCCAATCTGCAACCACGCTTTTCTTCACTGTTAGAATTAAGCTAATCCTCAAAACTCGATCTCCGGCTACTGCGATATAACAATGAAATTCTGGAATTATTCGAAAACGATTGTCTCGTCATAATGACAGTTTACTACTTTTATACTCGAATGGTGTTTTAATGCGCTTATGTTGAAAAAGGAACTACTAGTTTGCTTTCTACAAGCTGGCAACCAATGACTACGACGTAATTTGTTTCATCTATTTATCAAACAATGCATATTAAACAACATAAACGACGCAGATTTTGTATCTTAACTTAAAAAGCAGATTTTGATCCAACGCAACATTTTGACCTTATTTTGACCTAATAACTTTTAAATTACGCCTAGTTTAAAGCTAAAACATGCTTAGAAGAAGTTTAATGGCTTTCTGAGCCAGGTAATAATATTTGACTTCATTGACTTTTGGTTGTTTGTTTGTTTATTATTTCGGCGACAGCTAAAAGTGCAATTCTAATAAGGAAAAAATGATATAAAATAAAAAGCAACGCCACAGAGTCTATGAGAAGCCCAAAAATAGCTTTTAGTCGATTGGTCAAGGAACTATCGATTCATAGACTCTGTAATCAAAACAGGAGAAAAAACAAAAAAATAAAATAAAAGAAAACGTTTAAATAAACTAACTATGAAGGAGATAAATGCGAGGATCCCGAGAGTGCTTGAGGAGTAAAAGCGATATCAAATTCAAAAGTGTTAAATCAATAACTGTTTAATAGCAGTTGTTTTAATCGTTTTTTAAATTGAGCTAGGTTTTTTGATTGTTTAATTTCATTAGGTATGTTGTTCCATAATTTAACGCCAACCAATTTAATTGACTGCTTGCAAGTGCTTTTTTAAATAAAGGAAGGTGCAGGTTGTTTGATTGTCTTGCTTGACCGGAATGAATTTTTGAGTTAAGCTGAAAAAAGTTGTTAAAGCAATCAGGTAACATGCGGTGAAGAAATCTATAAACAAAGCAGCAAATTTCGAGTTTAAACTTATCTCTAACTTTGAGGATGGCAAATTTTTTGTAAATAGTATCGAATATCTTTTCTAAAGTAATCACTTATTAAGCAACCTAAACGAATACAAGTAACGGATAGAAAGTATCGAATATCTTTTCTGAAGTAATCACTTGAAACCGTTATTCAAAAGATGTGCTTAACCGTATTTTATCAAGATTTCTGGCATCATCGCCTTTTCGACTTTTTTCGTTATTTTCAACAGCATTTCCGCATTTCAGTCATATTTTCCGTATTTTAGCAAAATTTTCTCCGCCTTTTCGTCTTTTTCTACAATATTTACGCAACCTATTTTATCAAGAGTTCTGCCATTTCCGTCTTTTACGACTTGTTTCGTCATTTCTTATCTCCGTATTTCAGCAAGATTTTTGCCCTTCAACATTTTTCGTCTTTTAGCAAGACTTTCTCCGTCAGTTCCATCATCTCCTATTTCCGTATTTTATCATGATTTATTTCTGTCATTACCGCCTCTCCGGCATTTTCAGTATTTTCCTACTCTTCCGTAATTTGGCGAAATTTCTTCCGCCTTTCCGTCTTTTCCTGTTTCCGTATTTTATCACGATTTCTGGCATTTTCGCCTCTCCGACTTTTTTGTCATTTCCATAGACGCCAGGCCTGTCAAAACAAAGTGCTACCTCATTGCTTCATGAAAAGAACCCATTATGCGGAGTTGCAGACTTTAGTACAGTTCTTAGGTCAGGTTTTTGGTTTTACAGTAAATCAAAATCATTAAAAAAAGTTTGCATAGCGTCTTAGCATGACTGAAAAAGTTTTGCGACTCGCTTGCACAACGCGTGCGCATTTATAAGTAGGGCCAGACTTAGACTTAGTGAGGCCTTAAGCTAAAAATTTCATGAGGCCCCTTTTGTGAGTACTGGCCTTCTTTTTAGGCGACCTATTGCCAGAGTGGAAAAAATCAATCATGGATCATTTGTTTTATTTCAACTTTGTTTAGGATTACGATACCTATATTTCGAAAATATTAACAAATTAACCTAAATATCAAGATCATCCTCATCTATATGTTGCATAATACCGCGAATGCATGCCACTTAGACAGGCACATCAACAACATTCAGCTCAAAAATTTATCCATAACCAATAACCATTCTTTTATAAAAGCGAACAAAAAAGCACCAAAATGAAAGAAAACTTAGGCTACCAAAGAAATTTGCTCACATAAAAATCATAAACACTACGCGGACTCTAATAGGTCATTTCGTGTGCAAAGCATGATTACTTAGTCTAAAATGAATTTGTCTAAACTGACAACGTGTTTGTTAACACTATTTTGGGCGCGGGGGGGGATATTCTTAATTATTCTAAAACAACTAGAGGGTTTGGGCTGGTACTACCTGATTGAGCTTTAGGTCTTCCAACACCACCTTTGAAAGTTTCAAGCTAATCGGACAAGGGTAAGGGAATCGAATCCCCATTTTGTCGAAAGCACGCAGAAAAGAAATTGACAAATTTTCACAATTATTTTGGAATTTTTTTTTTTTTTTTCATTGAACTACCGGTACTTTTGTTTTTGAGTTTTCAAGATGTGATGTCACAATTGATGTAAGTTTGGTCATACAAACTTCTGAAAAAAGTTTTTTGCAATCTTTCAAAAACACGTAAAAGTGATCTATGACGACGCCCATTTCAAACCAATGATGAATCATCACCCCCACCTCACTTCATTTCCAAAATATACATGATTAGCTACCATTGTGCAAAAAACAAAGTCTCTAACTTTTTCCTGGAAAGTTTTCATAGGGGGGGGATAATTTTCATAGGGCTTGTTTGAAAACCGCTTTCAAACCTGCGTTTTATTTTATTTTCGTCGCTTTTTAAAATGTTAAGGCTTTGCTGTCTAGTAAACAAGTAAATGGTCCAAATTTAACCAGGTTGGAGTCGATATCTCGTCCTCATAGTGACGTCATAAATGTTCTATTTGTTGGTCTGCGTGAAACTAATCAAATAAAACAAATGTATGTTCTTAAACTTTTATCTTAAAGTGCGCTACAAAATCCATTAGTTACTAAAAAACGAAGGGTTTTTATCAGTGGCGTAGTTACAATGTGCGGGGCCCCCCGCAAGCTTAACTCAGGAGGCCCCACCAGCACTTATTGCTGTACAAAAGCATTGATGGATACGTGTTCATGTGGTTATTGGCAAAAGATGCGCGAGTAATGTGATGGCGTCATCATATGAAGTGCTAACGACAAAAGATGAAAGCTAGTATAAAGTTATATGCATGCTGAAATGACATGCTTATATTTAAGGAGTTTCCATTTCATTTGCAATCACGTCTGAATATGTGTGCAACAGGAACTTGTAGAATCACTCAAAGGTTCTGCAACAACCTACAGGTATATTTAGACAAAAAAAGGCACTTTTTGAACTTTGGCATTAGCAAAGCTTTTAGCAACAGCTCTGTGGTCCATCTGATCAGCTTTATCTGATTCGATGCTTAGTACTGCAAGACCATCGAGTCTTTCTTGGCTCATTGGCTTCTCAAGTAATTCTTTATTAGCTTCAACTTGCTGAAGGATCTCTCTGCTGCAGCTGTTGTAACAGGCAATGTCAAAAAGATGAACAACGTAGTGAGCACATTGGGAAAGGCAGACGCTGCGGAATTCTATGTAACAAACAATATTTCAGCAAATTCTCGAATGGTCGTAGTAGGCTCATTTTTTATCTCATTTTCAAATGACACTCTTAACTGAAGCAACTCATAATAAAAGCTGGGTTCAAGCTCGGGATAAATTTGAATTAGATTTTGACTCGCTACTTGTATTTCTTTCTCACTCATTGCCAATAATTTATGTGGATGAAGCAGGTCGAATTTCCCAACAACTTCTGAAAATCTTTTAAAACGACTCGAGATTTGAGAAGAAGCAATGTCTATCACTGCATAAAATATACGAGATCTAAAACGATCTTCAGGGCTTTGGGATAAACGTACTTCATCAATGGAAAGCTCGTCAAATTGCCTCTTAACAACAGGAATCAGCTTTTGTGAAAAGCAGGTAACTACGCCCCATCGATTGCCAATTTCCTTCGCTTCTTTTATCAGAACAGAAAAGTTACTTCTATAGTTGCATAATTGTAACTTTGCCTGAGATAACACATGGGATGCTGTTGAAATATCCATGTCTGTGCCCTGAAGCAGCTTAGAGGGCAAATCGACTACATTCAGTAAATGACTCATCATCACCAAGATGACTACAAACTCAAAATATTCAAGCTTTTTCTTGAGTGCAATTGCTTGCAACAATTCATTGCGATTTTTTTATTCGAAAGCAATCTTTACGCAAGCTTACAAAACGTCTGTATAGCGGTGTTTTAGTGCTAACAAAGATTGGACTCTGCTAGACCACCTGACAGGGTTCAATTTTTTGAGAGTAAGAACAGATTCGCTTGAGATTACTGCTAGCAAATTCCAACGTTTGATGCTGTAGCCAAAAAAAGCATAAATGCTTTGAACGGTGTCAAAAAACTTCGAAATATTCTCCACTCCACGAACGGCATCGTTAATAATTAAATTAAGATTGTGAGCGACACAATGAACGTAGAACGCGTTTGGTTGTTGATCTAAAATTCTTTGTTGAACACCGTTGTATACTTCACTCATCGTAGCAGCCCCATCATAACATTGACCACGACATTTGTTTAGCGATATACCTTGCGATAACAGAAATGCCAACAATTCAGTTTTGATCCCTTCGGAAGTTTGATCTTTTAACTCGATAAACCCTAAAAATCGTTCATTGACTTTGCATACTGGCACTGACTCTCCATCGTGGTTGTTTTGCATTAGCGTTAAATATCTAATCACAATGCTTAATTGATCAACTTTGCTGATGTCTTGGGTCGTGTCCAGCATTATAGCAAAATAAGGAGCATCACGTATTTCTGATGTAATGGTGGATCTTACATTTCGAGCGAGCAGTGAAATCAATTCATTCTGAATTTGGGGACTCAAATAGGTGATCCTATTGGAATGTGATTTATTGACTAGTTGTTTTAGAACATCATCATAAGACGCAAGTAGTTCAACAATTTGTAAAAAATTTCCATTGCCACTTTTGCCCAATTTTTCCCGATGACCTCGAAAAGCTAAATTATTTCTGGCCAGCAATAACGTAATTTTGATAAGTCGTTCGACTACTTCCAACCAGAAATTAATCTGTTTTTGTTTGTTGGCTTCGACAGATTTGTCGATAGTCTGGTTATGCATCCACTCAACTGCTGTGAAGCTTGCTTTTATATGGCATGGCGATGATTCATGTTTCTTGATCTTTCTTGACAACTGCTGCCAATCGTTTATACCACTAACCCAAGATGGTTGATATGTTAGGTCATAAACATCACCAAAAAGCCAACAATAACGATAGTACACAAAGTTATCTTTGGCGGAATAGCAAAGCCACTTCCGTTGCATGCGCACTGATGCACTCATGAAGTGATAGTGATAATCAGAAAAACAACGGCCTTTCTGGTCTTTTGGGAAAGGTCCTGGCGGTTGGCTGGGTGGCTTGGATAAAATAAAACGTTTTTGATCAGAATTAAGTGAAGCAGGGGGAGAAGGGCAGTTAATGGCAATGCAGGCTGGTTGGTTTGTCAAGGCTTCTTCCATACCATCAGAAGAGCTTGCACCAGTAGATACAAACGCTGAGACAGAAGGTTGCGAATCTACTTTGTCTACTGTTTTTTGTTGAATAATCTCAGCTTGATTTCCTTCCGAATTTGAAGATTGAGCATGCTCTCCAGTAACACTAGCTTCAACAACTACTGCACTTTTTGAAGAATTTATCACCTTTGTAGTTTCAATTATGTGCCCAGTATCTAAATTAGAATTTTTCCTAGATTCTGCAGCGTCATTGACCGATGTTTGGATTTCTAAAGCCTGAATTTGATCATGCTGTTTCTGCTGCTGAGTAGTAGGCCTATTAATAAAATCATACATTGACTTATTTTTTTCCAATACTTGCTGGAATTCATTGCATTTTCTTTTCTTGTCCGATCGCTTTTGGGCTTTTGACTTATACGTTCGCTTCATTTTATACTTTGCTCCCAGTGACGTGCGGTGAGGTTTTTAGCTGGTGAGGCACAATTAATTTTTAATGAACAACAAATAACAGCTACCTACAAAATAAAATAACAATCACCATGCTATCACATTTATTTGAAAATAAAATCCATTCGCCTATCCATTTGGACAAAATTTGCTATGACGTCATCGTAGAAATCCTCTTTATTTTGTCGCAACGTATGTAGTCGCTCCTTCTCAATTGCGATTATTGCCAACGATGAAAGGTGCTTTGGTTCAGTTTGATTTCTATTATACGTTTTGATCCTCTTCAGTGCAGAAAACGATCTTTCCACCGATGCTGTTGTAGCGGGTACTAGCGGGTACTGTGAGCACCACAGCTTCGTCGCCCTCGGAACTGTCTGCATTAAATCATTCTGGTACAAAAAACTGAGAAGTTGTGCTGGAGTTTTGCATTCATTTCTAACCATCTGTGAGCTGTAGAGCAGTGCTTTTCAACCGGGTGTATAGTACACCCTAGTGTGTATTAGAATTTTTCAAGGATGTACCACTATGATGGGGTGTACAGGGGCGTATCAGAAACTTTGTTAGGCTAATTTATGACGTCATATTTGAGGCATGACTTAAATCCTTATCTGTTAAGCATAGATTTGCGGCGTTTTTCACAAGAAAAAAGGCACACTTAATTCAGTTCATAGAACTTTTAGACGTAGAAAAAAAACGTAATACGTGGCCTGCATAACAAGATCTAGCTCAACTTGCTCAAGGGAAATAATGTTTAACACCTTTCTCTACCTCTTTTGCGTTTTTACACTTGCTTAATGTTTAACACCTTTCTCTACGTAATACGTAGAAACTGCCGACCATGTCATAACATCCTGTCCTATATACCACCATCCGAATGGGGCTCATGGTCTGTCAGTTACCGATGAGAGCACTGTGGCCTGGCTGCTCAGAATATGCCCAAGCATATAGCTCAAAGACACCTTCCTTCACCGACAATACATCTACTCCACACGAAGAAGAAGAAGAACCTTTCTCTACCTCTTTTGCGTTTTCACACTTGCGCTTCTAATCATACTTTGACTAAAATTTAAAGTTGAAAATCTTATCTAAAACGAGACTACCCGTGTTGGTTGCTAAGAAAACGCAATTCTATTCTGAACTTTGCAGTGCAAAAGTTAAAAACTCCGAATCATAGCAGATGAGATTTTTATGACATCACAGAGACTAAGGTCTTACCTGGAAAATTTGATGAGTTATGATTATGACGTCATATAATAAAGTCATAGGAGCGATGAAAATGGTTTTTATGAAACACTTTTTTGATAAGAATGAATAAGAAAGGGTGGCGGAAATCAGGCGCAGGCCTCCCCCATATTATGGAAAATCCGTTCCTGAGCTTAAGTTTAATATAAGCAATGCAAGTTTTGTGTAGCCTCCATCTCTAAACAATTTATCCAAAAATTTGGGGGCCCCCAATTGTGTGGGGCCCCCCGCGGCTGCGGGTATTGCGGGGGGGTTCCTACGCCACTGGTTTTTATAAACAGTTTAAATTAAACAAACTGAAAATAGCACGATTGTGCGTGACGCCCCCTTTTCCGCGAGGCCCTAAGCTATAGCTCGGTAAGCTTACTGGTAAATCCGGCACAGTTTATAAGGCTTCTGTGCGGCCCGCGACAGCGTGTAAATTCGTCACCCCCAAACTGAAACCACAGCAAAACCAGAGATATGCTATAACATATGCGCCATGGTTGTCTGCTATCGTCATAGCTTTGCAATTACGCTATTTTGGTGCTCAGTGGATTTTTGCTGGCTGCTCAACTTTGTTAAAAAAAGTCTACTAAATAAAAGTCCGAAAGGAGAAATAAATGATCTGCAAGGATCCAAATTATGTTCATACGCAGTACACTGCATAAGTGCATAATTGTGTAATATATTTATTGGTATATTGCTTAAACACGCGTCGCATGAGGTCACTTCCTAGCGCATGTAAATAAAACTACCAAGTAAATGATTCTTAACTAATATGTAACTAATTAAACGTGACGAGACATCGCGGAAAAAGATAGTAAGTTGTAACACAAATCATTACTTGAGTAGCCCAATCCTTTTTTTTTTAACCAAAATTAAAGGTTTTACGCGTGATCTACATAAGTTGCATAAAGGGTATGCCGTTTCAGGCTTAGCTTAGCTTATGGTTGGATCCAACAATATCGATATTTTTTTCGTAGTTATATATTTGAGGCTAGTTAAGATCGTTATCTTAGAGATCTTAATACTTGAATAGGGTTTTCAGAAATAAGCGACAATTCCCCACAGCAAAAATAAACCGTAACCAGCCAGTGAATGTAGTGGACTAGTGCTTGAAGGCATCGCTAACGGCGCAGAATATCTGGGATTCAAGGCCGGCGCCACGTTCGGGGGTTCAGGGCAGGTTCAGAGCCGGCGCCAATCGAAATGCTTGGTTCCCCCAATTAACAAGCTTACTCTTTTGAAGACAGCGGCATTTGTGCTTGATTTTAAATTTTGGCTCCCTCTGATAAACTCTTGGCCCTTCCATACGTCGGCTGCTCTGTCGCCGGCTCTGCTGGGGTTCTAGGACTGTTATCAAACAATCAAACATTTGATTATTTGAAAATTTAAATTGTTTGAAAAATTATAATTTTTTGGCGAATTTCAAACAATCAAACAATTTTATTTACTTGGAATTCACAACTTTATGACGTCAAAACACGTCTTGTGATGCAAGCATGACCAAAGAGCATAACAACCGCACTTGTGCAAGTGTGCATTGCGCATCCATGCACCATTTCACATGGTGACTACATACAGTACAATCTGCGTCCCAAAGTGCTAAAAAAACTGAAAATTTGTCTGAACACCCTTACACCACCTTCAGTTGAAGCGGAAAGATGCTTCAGTGCTGCTGGACTATTTATAACAAAGTTCAGATCTTTTTTAAGTGATTCCATGATTGATATTTTGTGCTTCATTCTCTCGCATTAGCAGCAATAAACAATAATTGATTGATTAATTTGATTGTTTGATTTATATCGACAAAAATTATTTGTTATTTGATAAGTTTAAAAAACCTTGTTTCATAACAGCTCTATGGGGTTCGATTTCTGGATAGGTCCAATTAGACACCGCTGTCGGCAACGGCTCGTCACGGCTGCGACGTTTTTGCAAAGCTGCGTTGTGCCCAGGTGATAGACCGCGGAGATGGGCCCCTCTACCCGCCACTCACTTTCGGCACAATAGCGATTATAATGAAGATTTGATTTAATGAGAAATCGTTAAGCTTTATACATACAACCAAAGGGCAACGAACTGAGGGATATTTTTAGTTCTTTTATCATGACGTGTAGGCTAAGCTGCAACTTAGTCCAATTTTATCTTGAATCGCCTATGATTTGTCACACAAAAGTATTGGCTTTCAAGCTGGCAAAAGAAGCTATATTTTGCGATTGCTCTCTATTACCTGTATATAGTTAGGTATTTCGAATGTAATCTATTCTCATTACCGCCGTGTGACTTTTCAGATTGGTTTGAACTTGAAGACCAATGGTAGTGTTCAGTGGCGTAGCGAGAAATTTTAAAAGGGGGTCCGAGCCATAATTTCCACACTTTTTGCAAGAGTATTTTTTTCGGCAAAACAAATTTGAAGCTGATTGAGAAGCAAGAAAGTCTCTAGGGGGGTCCGGGAGCATGCTCCTTCGGAAAAATTTTGAAAATTTACATGCTTTAATGGTTATTTTAGTGCGTTTTAAAAAATTTTCAGGCAAATTTTGCTCAAATTGTTTGACCCTAATCTGAGTGCTTCGCAAAATATGATGCATTTTGTTCGCACATTTTCGATTATGCGTGCTCAAGGCGGAAGGCTTATCGCTATCGAAGAGGTTCGAAATTATGGAAAAATTGTATACATTCAAAACAACTTTGAAAATGGCTGGTAGAGGATGCATACCCCTCATTCTACCCCCGTAAATCCGCCCCTAGCCATAAGCTACAGAAACCATCAAAAGAGTAGGGCATATTTCAGTTACTTGGCACAACTAATTTTGTTCTTGTTTACTAAAAGGCAGAGTCAAAAAGGGGGGGGGGGGCATGGCCAAATGCCCCCCTAAATGCGCTACTGGTAGTGTCGCGAATGTTAAAGGGGATATTGCACAAGTGAGCTTTTCGATAATCTGGTTACCCATTTCCATACTTCGTTTTACTAAAACGTTTTCTGGGGCCAAAACGTTAATGCCTACCTCACTTTTGTTTGTGCAACAACCAAGAAATTCTATAAACAAAGATGAAATCTTTGGAACTGTTGTGAACTGTATTACATTATGGCTGTTAATATTTTTTTCCATAACGTTCAAGTTCTTCAGTTTCAACCATTCCTCTTGCAAATTTTTTACTGCGTTGCTTAAATTTCTAACTTTCAATGTTTTAACCTATAATCTTTAGTGTATGCGTGTTTGCTCAGCTACTGACCTATCTGAAAACAGCGTATCTAATAATATTTAGGTCAGTCTATGCAACAAAAAGAAAAAGTAGTTCCACCAAGCACCAAGTGCCTTTTCCTTACGACAGTAAAAGCGAGCTTGTCGGTTTGTTCTCCACACTGTCCGTTTATACTGAGCCTATATAAGGTTAGATTAATTCACGTTTTTTAATCCGGGGCTGTTGTTCAGAGAAAAAATTAGTGCACACAACCCACTAAAACTTTTTTTTACTTGCACAGCAGCATAGGTGAGCCTATCATTTTAAATTGAATGGCCAATAGATGCACGTACAGTATATCAGATAATAGCTTTTAACAGCCAAAATATAGCTTAGTAAGATCGAGGTCTGTAATTCAACTTCTTGGTTTGACGTCGAGCGTTGAAACAACCGTGCAAAAAACATGTCAGTTAGTTTACGTGTTCGGTTGGGAAAGGCACCTAACAGGATTCGCGCACCTTCAGGAAATAGACAGGTCGTAGTGGCGTCGCCAAAAAAAATTTGAAGGGATTCATGACTATGCTGTATAGCTTAATGTAAGCAAAGTGAGTGCTAGCTTTTGCATCGTGTTTTTTTCTGTTTTCGTAAAATTTAAGGGGGCATGGCCCCGGTACCTCCCACCCTTGCCTACGCCACTCAAATATGGCAGGTGGCCAAGTGATAGCAGGTTTTGTAAACACGCCTGCTCGGTCCAAGCCAATCTTTCAGGGCAAAGCAAGTTACAAGACTCCCCCTCTAGAGCACCTCGAAACTGCAACGCTCAATTATTTACCAAGATGTCAACATCTAAAACGATATTTTAAAGACAGAAAGTCTTTCTTTATGCGTAGTTTTTAGAAGAAACTTTACAGCATTTTATTCCAAAATGTATTAACTTTGACCTTACAGGAGTCCAAGCAGCAGGGTATATCGAGAATTCATATGAATGCTGCTTATTTTCGGAAATCTGAATATTAATCTGAATAACAATAAAAGTCCACTGTTTAGATTTTGATTTATCCGTCGGTATATGGGTGGCTGCTTGACTCTTTATGACCCTGAGGAAAAGTTGCATCACGCTGCTGCTGCCTTCATCATCTGCATAACGCTATATGGTGTAGGTTTCAGCTGTATACAGCAAAGGAAAAACTAGAGAAAGTTACGTATTCACTAAATATTCTTCAGAATTTTGAACTTGAATGTTTGAGTAAATTTTGTTTTGTTCAATTTAAAATAGGGTAAAATTTTTTAATAATACGAAATTTTTTACGTTTGGGTAATTTTCAAAAATACTCAAAATTATTTTGTTAAGTATAAAATATTACCCAAAAGCGAAAAAGTCGCACTTGGGTAGAAGGTGTGTTTAACCCAAAAAAAATTGGATAAAAGTTGTATTTGCCCACAAAATTTCATGTTTACCCAAAAACTTTTTTACCCAAAAAAATTATTTAAGTTATGTTTTGGGCATATCGATTTATGCCCAAAATATTTTGGGTAAAACGTGTTTTACCCAAATATGAATTGGGTTTAGTGGAGTTTTACCAAGAGCTTTACCCAATTTTATTTGCAGAGTGGAGTAAGTGGGCCAGGAGAGTAAGAGACAAACCGGCCAGTAGCCACTATTTTTTCTCAAAAAGCTGTGATCGAATTGTGACGTGTCTTCGTCCACACGATCTTCCTGAAGGCATCCTATTTTGTGCTGAGTTTGGGAAGCTGAGAGTAACCACAGACAAAAAATCCCGTATCACAGAAAAATGTTTTTAGCAGTTATTTTGGGAATATAAAAAATTAGGTTAGCAGCAGCTTTGTCGTCTTAACAGAAAGAATATGATTTTCTTCATTAAAAGGGAAAGAGTTTAAGCTTTAAAACGATGCCAGTTTTACAGACTTAGCCCTATAAGCAATATCTCGTGAGCAGTTTCAAAATAGCTACATAATTGCAACGTCATGATTATGCAGTTATTTACATTATTGTAACTACAAGCTATAGCATAACCCTGGCTGCAAGTCAAAATACATTATGTAATTACAGCCAGGGTTGGGAATCGATACTCAAAAAAGTGAAGAAATAATCGATATTCGATAGTTCACCACAAAGTAAAGAGATAATCGATTTCGATGGTAGTTTAAAAAAGTAAAGTATAAAGAATATTGTAATCGATATTCGATATTATACTGAGTGATTTTAGCTTTTTCGAAATACTGCAAACCTAATGTTGACACCAAATGCACTTTTGCAAGCAAAGTTACTGGTACTCGCCAGAATCACAAATTTTGTCAGATGCTAGTTTCTCAACTCTCTGGCAACTCTTCCATTTTGGCTTTGCAATTTGCTTTTGTCCTACGATATAAGAAAAAATTTTATTTGAAAGCCTCATGGTGAAAAATTTCGCTTGAAATAATGAGAAATCAAGTTTGTTTCAAAGCGATGAAACTGTTTCGGTCCCAAATTGCACTTGGAGTTTCATAAAACTTTTGGTCATCCACCAAATACTCAATCTGCTTTTGCAAGGCATAAAACCTGTTAAAAATGCAATTATTTCAGAAGAGATTTTTCGCGTATTTAAAGTTTAAAACACATTGAATGTCAAAATGTGCGAAATCACTTTCACCAATTTTTCAGCAGAATAATTTAAAACATTGAATTTTAAAATGTACAAAATAAATCAGTGAAACCAATTTTGCAGTAAAGCGATAGTTTTGAGTAGCAATTTTAGCAGAACTTTACAGAGATTTGCGCGACGTTTCAAAATCGGAGAACATTACAGAAGCATTTGCTACATTATTAATTTTAAAGGTTGCCTTGATCTTCTCCGAATAACCTGCATATTTAGTGATTCCCACCGGATTTCATAACAACTTGATATCCATGGAGCGAACCTGAAGGCTATTGGGGCTACGATATAATAATGCCTTGTTTCTGATTCAAAAATTACGCCCATCGAAATTGACGAAAATAAACATTTGCAATATTTTACAACGAAACATGTCAAGTCGTTACTCATTCGGCTATATAGCCACCTACGCATGCATCTTTTTTGCTTGTCGACTCTTAAACATTCAGTGCTTGAAAAAAATTGATTTCAGCCAGGTTTGATCTTTTGAGAAAGCATGTTGCCGAATGGGCTACGGCAGATTCACAATACTGTTTCGGCGTCAAACTCTTTATGTCGCAGCAGAGATAAAGTAGATCTAAGTAAAACTCTGTGTTGTAGCAGAGATAATGTAGATTTGCCCATTTTTAGAAATCACAAGCTGTAAGTTACGTAGGCCTAGTTAACTACCCGGAAATAGTCAATTGAAGTTTTGCTCGTGCCACAAGAATAATATTTTGAAATTTGTCGTGATCAATTTTATATGTTGAAATGCCAGAATCACAGCTTCCAGAGGCGCAGCCAGCGGACGCCGGACAGTTTAGAGAAATTACAACAGCCCGAAAATTTTGGTATTTCATAAGCATGTTTTATGCGTACTTTAAATTACGATCCATCAAAACGGAAGGAATTGCCACAATGTCATCCCCTTTGGCCACGCCAATGACGCTGCCTATCTAAAACGTTCGCCACTCAGCATCAGGGCTACTGTGAAAAACGAACACAAAAATTAATCGAGCTGAAAAAAATTATTCCTGGCGCTGCTAGAACAAGTGACAAAAAATCGAATGTTTAATTTCAATTTACAACGTCAAATGGAATACAACTATAAGAGTGTTTTCCAATTTTATTTGATTTGTGTTTCTTCATTTTTTTTTTTGTTTTGTTAGGATTACTCCTGCCTCCTTCCTCTAACGATTCTTCATAACAAATTGCAACTGCTGTCCGGTAGGCTATGGTATTGTAACGTACCAAATTTTCTGCTTGTGGTCTTTGCAAAGAAGACGTCAGGAACTACATTGCATTGCTTACTAAGGTCAGAGGCAAGCAACGTTTTGCCCTTAATCTAAATGCAAAGTGTTGCATTGAGCTTTGGATGAAGCCTTGATGGTGCATTTGCGCAGGATCTGCAGCAGTTTGATTCACCTCTGAGGCCCCAGCGTTTCACTTTTGCCCATTCCAAGCTGTCTTTAGCGCTTTCATTGAAGGTGTGTTTAAAACAAAAGCTTGCTTAATCAACCATTACTGTTTTTGTATGTTGTGCAGGTTAACATGTAGGCCTATTTTAAATTTAGATCACAAGGTTGACATTGAAGACAAAATGTGGAAACGAATTCTCGAACATCCTTCAAGCGTGGCTAAATATCTTGCTCTTATCAATTATAAAGGATCATTGAAACCAAACCTTCAAACTCTGAGCAAACTGACGTGGGCACATAAAACTGCCGTGCCATATTCTAATTTGAATTTTGTTAATGGACAAAAAATTGATTTTAATTTAAACAGAGCATTTAAAGATATGGTTATGGACAGGCAAGGAGTGATGTGCTATCAAACTTGCGGATTGTTTGCTTGGCTTCTTTGCCAGCTTGGCTTTGAAGCATCATTGTTTTCAGCCTGTTTCACTCTCGACAAAAGAATGACTTTTAGCGAATGGGGTGCACACGTTTTTGTGTGTGTAAGTATTTACTTATTTGCGAAGCACCGGTAACTGTTTGAGGAAAATTTTAATGAAAAACTGAAACTCGTCCTTGCAAATTGTTCGTGAATTCACACTTGAACTCGATTAAAATCGCTGAGAGTTCTAAGGCGCTGAAATTCAAACAATAAATTACTTCAGTTATTTTCAAATTATATTCACAAAAACAGTAACCTCGAAGCAAAATTACTCTTGACGTGTACATTAGCTAAAAGCGCTGCTAATTATCGCAACAATGTTTCACTACTTATTTTAAGCAAAATTTTTGAGCTTACATCAATAAGAGATGTACTGTGTAAGTTATAAAGACAGGGTGTGCAGTAATAAAAATCTTTCAGGTGAATTTGAACGGAGAGAAGTACTTAATGGAGCTAGGAATGGGAATATTGGGACCTATGAAGCTTGAGCTGATGACTCCTCATGTTGAACCGTTTGGAGTATTTCGACTTCGGAAAGTTCCAAGAGTTGAAAAACAATTGTATCTAGAACGCCTAAAGAAAAGCGTGTACAATGCTGAAGGTTAATGTTATCTATAAAAACTTACTTGATTTATAGTTGTAATGTAGGCCTAACACTGTGTACAGTAGGAGTGTTTAGATTTGGAAGATTTTCAAATAGCTCAGGTGGCCAATGCTTACAGCGTAATGGTGCATTCTACACTGCAAACCAAAATGGGTGGTGACAACCCAAGAAACTTGGGCAATAAATTGGGTATACTCGTTGAGACACCCAACTTATTTAATTGGGTATATCTTACCCAATTCATGTACCCAAAACTGCCAACAACAACCCAAAAAAACGATAGTGGGTTGACTCATTACTGAGATCCCATTATGGGTCTCGGGACTTTAAAATCTACGGTACGTCTTTTCTTGCTCCCATTGCGACTGCGTTGGACTGTTTCTTATTTGCATTTCTTTCCTCAGCAGATTCAGTAATAAAACTTCTTGATTTATAATAACACAACAAATGATGAATAATTTTTTTTAGTGGCATTTACGCAAATACGTCATTTTGGGAGTTCAATACCCAATATTTTTTCAAATTATAAATTTGTTTTTCCTCTTATATAAATGCTTATGTGACATTGCGATTATAGACCACGTGGCAAATCAAACTTCTATTTGAGATTTTTGGTTAAGATGGCATTTAACTTTGGAAAACATGGTTACCAGCCGCCTAAAATTATTTTGTAAACTCATCACTTGCTTTATGAGAGCTTGTACGTAAACAAGAATTATGCATGGATGCAGAAATCCAACGGGCGTGTGACTCACTACAACTGGACATCTGGACTGGATAATTTTGAATGATATTTGCACTGCTGAGAGTAGAGTAAAAGCTGCTTCGTATCTCAATATTGATTCCCTTAATTGTACCATTAGTTAAAACAGAACCGGCCGAAAGTAAAACTTTTGTAATTATACAACAAGCTGACAAAAAATTTGAATCCTTCCACTGCTTATAGCATCTCCATTTTAGGTTCTTACCCAAAAATGAATTTAAATTTTTAACTTGTAGAGTAATAGTTACCCAAGCCCAATGATCTCCGGCGATGTGCTAATTTTTTTGCGTACATAGAATTGAGAGTAGGGCAAAAATTTAAACAACGCAATTACGTCTTTGAAGGTTTTCGGGTTTGGTTGATTTTCACCCTGTTATGTTTAGGCTTACCCAAGTAAATTTTTTGAGTTTAGCGCTCAAGACGGTTAAAAAGTTAACCCATTATATTTTAAGGGAAATCCTCCTTCCTCTATCAATCAACGTAACTCGCGTTTTAGCTCAGATAAAAAATGAAATAAAATCAGTCATTTTCCACCAAACGCTTGCTTCACTTTTAAAGTGAATTGATGAAAAATCCTGCAAAACGTCCAAATAACTTTTATTTAGGAAAGCTTTTGAAGCAAGGACCAGCAATCGTTGGTAATCTCAGTGGGCTTTGTGATGACGAATGCCGTAAAGAAGATTCAAATCACTGGGCAACAACTCATCTTTTCAGTACAGTTCCTCTGGATTATGATTTTTTTTACACTTACCAAGAAATGGCAGATTCGTATTTAAAAAATAAAAAATTTGCGTCAACAAATATGTTTCTTACCCGGTATTACGAAGGAGGCTACAATGAGGCATTTGGAAGAAAATATTTTATCAAAAAGTGCCCCGATCCGATGACTGACGTCATTGTAAAAACGCATGAAGTCACCTCTGATGACGAAATACATGACATGGCACGAGACGTGTTTGGTTACGAAATCAAAGAAAAAGTCTCAATCTTCAAAAATAACAGGTTGAATCCTTAAATAAAAAAAAAATTGGAAAATGAAACCTGTCAAAAGAATAAAAATTTCGGAAACATGTTTTGTTGGAAAAAGTCCTGTACAGAAGGGATGCACAATACAGGACACGCGTGCCCAATGTGTTATAATTTTGAAGTTTAATGTATACAAAACCAATAATATACTGGTAATTACTCGAAAGTGGCGTGCACGCGACAAGATTATTTTGAATACTTTGGCACGTATCCTCACTAAACTGTGCAGTGTGCACCCTTTCAAATGAGACTTTTGTTGTTTATGTAATTACATTTGTGATTTTCAAAAAAGGAATAAGTTGCTATTACTTATGCCAGTTCACTTGAACTTCTTTCGTGCACATTATATTTGATATTAGCATCACAGTACTTTATAATCTTGCATTTGTTCTTTTCTTGTTTCCGCTATTGTTTGTGTGTTTCATTAAAGTTTTTACAAGTACTTTTCAGTGGCGTACGGCGACCTTTTTGGCTGGGTGTTCACTCTTTAAAAAAAACTATCATTAATTAAAAAAAAAACGTTTATCGCTGCAATGCTGGCTGCCCCAATGACTATCACTAATGAAGATTTATAATATGGGGATACAACTGCGAATTGTGGGGCAACTAGTCACCACATTTGATTTTTATGCCATTAATATGAGTGAAAGCAAGCATATATTAAACAGTAAACACAAATCGTTTTGTACTAAGGCATCGTTTTTCAAAAAATAAATGAAAAGCTCGTCATTCTATGGTTGGAGTAGTAGGCCTACAATATCAAACAATGCACAACATATAAGCATATCAACTTGATGTTTAAAATTCAATAGCTCTTGATTTATTTCAAAATTACCGATGAGATGTCCGAGTGGATATACAGCGTCTGTCTCTGGAGCATCAAACCGGCTAGGTTTGACCATGACTCTTATGATCAGTGTAAGAAAAGCAATTTGATTATCAATCAATCAAAGGTTTACTGGGCTTTCAGTTAAAAGACATTCATCAACTACTGATAACTTTGATTGTAAAAAAGCCGCTGAGTAATCAGTAAAGTCAACAAAGACAGCATTTTGGATTAACATCATGTACAGACCTTGCACAAAGGAAAGTTCTTTAAAGATAATTTGCATGGCGCGGTCACCAGGCCTCGCGGTAATACGGCAGGCTTGTAGTCTGCAGTGACTTTGTGACTTTATCGCGAGACTTACAACTGAGGAAAGCTGAGATTTTGTAGTAATATTTAGTGTCTCATACCTTCTATGCAACTGCAATTGAGTCTCATCTTAAATAATAGTCACAAGTTCAGATTCTTGGATTTTTTTTTGCAACTGCATCCAGCATAATATCTGTAAAGCTTTCATTGATTATTTAAGCCGATAGAATTTTCTATGAATGTTGTAGCTGCTTGAAGATGAGCGTTTAAAACTGTATCGTATTTTTTTTGCGTTCCGGTAGTCAAGAAGCTTAATATAATTAATTCGATTGAAGGATGATGGTGATTTATCATGTGTTTTAAAAGGCAACTCTTGTGCTGCTTAAAAAACAAGTTACATAGATTAAAGTTGTAAAAACTTCTATATTTTTTTGTTACATTCTTATTGCAACTACAAATCTTTTTCCAACCTTTGACTATCTAGAGCTGCATTCACTCTCACAGAACACATCCAAAATAAAAGATGCATCAATATATGCTTCTTAGACTTCTTCTGCCATTGCATACCATCGGTCAAATGAGCATGATCCCAGAAACCTTTATTCCAAATCGCATAGAACAAAATCTGTGGGCCAAAGTATCTCATCAAACAAGAGCAAGAAAATTTGTGTGTAGCTGCTTTTGTTCCACTATGTGCAAACATTAGTAAGGTTTTTCATAACACTTTCCTCTTTTGGTAATTTCTTGTTTTTCATCAAATGAATGATTTAAAAAAGCATTTTCCAACAATGAAAAAATTAAAATTTCCATTTTCCGAATTAAGAACGCACACATGTAAAATACTTTATTAAAATACAGTAGAATTCGCCTATATCGGCTTCGTTTATATCGGCAGTTTGTCTATATCGGCACAATTTCTTTGGTCCAGGTAGAATTCCTATGTTTCACGTACGTTTAAATTCGTCTTTATCGGCATCATCTATATCGGCATTTCGCCTATACGGGCACTCTTTTTTATTCCGCAGAAGTGTTTTGTTCGTTTACATCGGCATTTGCTTCATGCTTCCAGACTGTAATCTCTTCTACGAGTTAATTCCGCTGCGACGCAAGTTACAACAAAGCATTTGTTTTTGTCCATGGTAGCAAAGGACAAAGAAATGCTACGTCATCTAACAAAAATCCAGCAATACGTAGTAGATAAATCTATTGCAAAAACCAAACAACTAAAGATAAATGACTTTTTCGCTGAAAAGTACTGTAATACAGTACAATGAACACATATGTTTTCGTTTGTGCAGTACTTCACGCTGATTTCATGTTATTGTGATATTATGCGGTAAAGCTGACTAAATAACGCAACACTATATTAAATTAAAGGGCACTTTCGGAATGATTTATAGTGATTTGTCTACATCGGCAGTTCGCGTATATCGGCACTTTTTTGCAATCCCCCTGAGGTGCTGATATAGGCAAATTCTACTGTAGTATTCTGCAATTAATAACAAATCAAGTTAGTTGTAGCAGTGCCTTATACAGTTATTCCACACCGTCAAAAGCGTCAATGCAACAAGAAGTACAGTAAGATATTAAATAGGCCTACAGGAAGACATTAAAAATGGTACAAGAGAAGCAAAATAGTGACAAACTTTGTAACAAGCAGATACAAAAAATTTGAAAATGATAGAAAGCAAGAATAAGCATCGTTGCGACTCAGACTTACATACAATGGTGGGATTCAACTGGTTCTATAGAATCGTCTCACAAAATTTTACTAGATCAGCGAACCGGCCAGCATTACTGTTTATATTTGTGCCATTAGTTGAAACAGAACCGGCTGAAAATATAACCTTGGTTATGGAACCGCCTGAGAAAAAAAACTAATCCCACCACTGCTTATATATGCGTTTGAATATTGCTATACTTTTATATTTCAATTTTACCATTAAGTTTTAAATCTTGGGTTGCATAAATATTGCTCAAAAAAAATTACCCAGCACTGTGGCAAACAACATTAAACAAAACATTCAACGCATGCCAAAACCAATTACTTGGACAATAGCAATTCTAAACTAAAACTATATAAAATTCAAAATATCACTGTCATTGAAAACCCTAAGCTTGAGAGCGAAGAAGATTTTGCTGAAGATAAAAATAAGGCCATTGAGGAAGCTTATTTATTTAGTTGTTATTTTGGTATACAAGGTTTATTCTTTTTTTGAGTTTTTTGCAAGTAATTTTTTTGGCAAGGGCTATTTCTATGGGCTCGTACAAATAAGCTCTTTGTTTCTTTTATTATCCCTTGCGCTCTTCCCAATTGTACAAGAGCGTGACGAAGTAATAACATAAACCAAAGAGACAAATGTTACGGCCCGCAAAAATGGCCACTTCCAATTCTTTAGGCTATTTGGGTTTGGAATTGGGGTTTGCATTTGGAATTCAGGCTTTGGACTCATAAAGTTTTTACAATTTTGTTTCATCGTCTGATCATAGGTCTACATGGCGTAACAGGGCAAAATGATATTTAGGTCTATCTTGCCACAGGGTAACGTCTAGTATCAGACCTCGGGTTTGGTTAGGTTTGGTTAGGATTAGATTCGGGCTAGGGGGTGAAGGTTACGGTTGTAACTGAATCAAACCCTAATTAAATTTAACCCTAACCTAATCCTAACCAAACCTAACCGAACCTGGGGGCTGATACTAAACGTTACCCCTGCCACATGCGGCAAAATAGCCAATGCCTTAAAAGAAAAAAATAATAAGTATCAACAATGATTGCTTACATAAAAATATTGTTTGCCACAAGTGAAGAATTTATAGCTCCAATTCTCTTGAATCATACTAGCCTACCTACTTTTACCATTTGCCACACCAAGTGATAAGGTTTCCAATTCGCTCATTTTCATGATCGTATCTAGGCTAAAAGCCGTAGAATTGGAGGATAAAAATGCAAAAACAATCTATCAACTGCACCAGTGCTCTGGTTGCGTATAAAAATGATATTAAAGCTGACTAGGTTACGTCCTACTGTCCTATGCTGTAGACCATGTTTTGCAGACTATGGTACCGGCAACTCTTACCAACTTTATTTGGAGCTTGTTTGAATCAAGCCGCGCCTTATAACAGGCAGATATATGACAAGCACAAGGACCGCTAATGAGTTATTAGTAGGAGTTAGGGCTTAACCCCGAACCCTAACCCTGGCTTAATTCAAACAAGCTCCGAATATTTTTGGCACTGGGCAGTGTCTATTTTGCCAATAACGCCAAAGCACTGATTGGCCAAAAAGCTAAGGTTTGTAGGTTAACCGGTGTGTATACATCATATGCATGACTGTTGATAGGCTTGCATCCATTTCCACACCCGGTTTTTAAAATATTACCCAATCAGTATCTTACCGCTAACGGCAAAATAGACACTTCTTATATTTTTTGTTTTGGTCTAGCTTCAATTCTTATACCGGTACCGGCACCAGTTCTACACTTTTCTGCTTTTCTTATTAGCCTTTAGCTCATAAGCACAACGTCTACTGCCAAGCAAGATTTCAATTTTATCCTGTCACTTTCTAAGCCCAGCAGAAATAGCCTAGCAGACTAGCCTAGCAAAACCAGTGGCAATTGCCAAAGATCAGCAATCCCCATGCTTCAACCAGCCAATGAAGCTACATGATAACATGACGTCATTCAAGGTGTTCACTTTCAAAATTTCAAAAGTGAACACCTTGAATGACGTTGACCTGTGCATTAGGATGCTGCTGATCGCTTTTTTTTTCAGTTTTTTAAATTGTTTATTATGGTCAAGGTGTTCACCTGGGATTGGTGAACACTTAAAAAAATCAATTTTTGTGGTAATCGTCATCTTAAAAAAATCAATTTTTGTGGTAATCGCAAAAAATTGCGACTATTAAATTTTTTAAAGGGGAAAATAGTAATGTTTACTTTCTGAACGAAAAAGTCTATTACAAAAAATAAAAACGATTATAAAAAGTTAGAAAAAAGTATTTTTTTTGGAAACGTCAGGGTGTTCACTGAACACCTTGAACACCCTAAGAATACGCCACTGGTACTTTTGCAGTTCAACACAAATATAATTACGAGAAAGAGATATAAAATTGACAGCATGCGAAATTGATCCTATTGTTTCAATTGATATAAAAGTGCGAAGTTGTTGATTTAAGATTGTAAATGAATTACAAAGAGATATTATAAATTAACGCTGTGAGACCGGTGGCCAACAGCTCGGATTTGAATATGTAACGAACAGGGCAACAGTTTATCTGACTCCAACGTTACGTTTACTTTTATCAAAATAAAACCTCACTCGAACGGTACCTTATTCAAAGAAAATTAAGTTAAGCACAATAATTACGAATAACTTAAACATAGAATACTAAAACGTCGACTACATATTACTGACTAGCTTTGAAATCATTACTCCATTGAATAGCAGCTGTTACCAACAACAGTTCAGTTTAAGACTGACCAGTTGAAATGGATGAAGGGTTTATAAACAGCTAACAATTTCAGTACGTGGAGGGAATATGAAAATCAAAAACATTAGCACCAAATCATGATTCATATCAAACAAGCTGAGAGTTTTACGTACCTATGTCGAGTGGAAGTTAAGGTTTACAGTTGCATCAAAATTGCATCTTTAACAGCTTAGATGGCCGAGTGGTATGGAGCGTCTGTCTCTTGAGCTGTAGACTCGGGTTTGATTCCGAGTCGGGTCAAACCAATGAATTTAAAATTGGTATTCACAGCTCCTCTGCTTGACGCTCAGCATTAAGGGGACAGTGTGGAGAACAAGCCGGCAAGTTTACTTGTTGTGCCGTTAGGAAAGGCACTTAGCGGAATTCCCCCATCTTGGTGTGGTAGACAGATGGCTGGCAACTCCTAAGCGAGCTCGTATAGCTCATTGATCGTTTTCTCGTGATAGGAGGATAAATATGCAACTAAATAAAAAAAATAAATAAATAAAAAAAAAAAGAGCATTGTCTAGCACAACCGTTTGTCAGCTCGTATAGTGTGAATATATACAAACAACGATTGCATTATTATGGTTATAAAGATACTCAGTGTTTCCAATTAATAACTGTTAAACATGTACGGTAACTATAATCGTGGTCGCTACAAATGGCAAGTTTTGGAATTCAAACCTGAGTCTACCTAATGAACGATCCATGTGCAAAACTAGTCGTACACTTGGTTTTTACTGCGTTCATTTAGAAAGTCTTTTTAGGCATACCGTAATTTTCATTATTTAGTGTAGCCTATACCAGCATCGGCTCCACCTATTTTACTACAAATTTACTTATTTTCAATTTTAAGCTACATGCTTCCACGAGTATCATGATTTGAGTTTTTCAGAAGCCTGCTAAGTAGGGTCACCGACCGTAGCCTAATTGTAATGTATCGTACCGATGATAAAAAAATTCATACTTGTAAGTGATATGTTTTGTTGTAGATACCGGTAAAAAAAACATGATCCAGATACAGGCAAGCGGGTCGCTTTCTGTTCACGAACACAATGGCGGCTCGTGAGCGGACAAAATGAAGGTGTTGCGCTATCTATAGGCTGACTAAATTTGCAGTTTATTGCAGGCATGAAAAATCTAGTTGCCTCAAAGTGATGACGTCGAAGATCAAAAGTGAATTAGTCAATTGCGCTACATGCACAGCTTACGGTAACAAAACCTGAACAAAACTTCTTCATTGCGCTTGCATCAGGGGCAGATTCAGATTTTTTTGGGGAAGGAAAGGGGTTTGGGTTCTAAAAGTGCTAATTCTTCAGTGTTGGGGTATACCTAGAAATATGGAAGCACTAACGTATTAATATGATAGGCTAACTGAAAATTTAAGTGCGGGCTTAAGCCTCCCCCTCCGAATTCGCCAATGAAAGCTACAAATGTTGGTAAATGCAGTCTACCTGTATGTCTAATATCAAAGTTCGGCCGAAATAAAATCTCATTCATTCAGAGATATAACCAAAGCTGCAGGCATACAAGCAGCCTAAAAAACTCCGCGTAATGTTGCGTATAGGCTTTAAAATACACACTTTTCACTTTTTGTGGTTTGCCACACTGCGTTCTTGCAAAGATATTTATTGGTAAGCAAACATAATGCAAAACTGGGTATGTTGCCCAGCAACCCAGTGGATGTCAGCAGTGCCGAAGCTAGCGCCCCCCGAACCGAGGGGGGCCCGCACAAAAAGAGGGCCCCGTAAATAGTCGGTACGTAGTACTATTTAATCAACGTATGATAAAGGTGCCTTAAATAAGCCTATTCTAATATTCAATATATTTTTTGTCTTAACTCGCGCGATGTGGGGCCCCCATACCATATTTATGCTTTTGGCTATGGAGGGCCCTTGCAAATTTTTCGAAAACTAACAGTCGCAAAACTAGCAAACAAACGTTTAGTGGCATACCAAGGACCAGGGGCGGATTCAGGGGAAGATGTGGGGGGTGCACCCCTCACCAGCCATTTTCAACAATGCTTTGGATAAATAAAGCTTTTCTATGATTTCGAACCTCTTCATAACCATGGGTGCAAATCCATGGAGGGATGTATCCCCCCAATAATCCGGCAGCATCCCCCCCAATATTTTCATGTCCCAAAACTGGGCATCAGCGAAGGTGATAACCTTTTTTTGGTCTTCACTTCATTTTGGGCAAAAAATTAGGCATCTGGGAACGTTATGACCTGTTTTTATGGTCTTCACTTCATTGTTGGCAAAAAGTTGGACATCTGCAGACGTGTCAATTTTGCTAAATCATTTCCCCCAATATCGAAAAATGGTCGATTTTGCTAAATCATCTTCCCCAATGCTCAACATAGATTTGCACCCCTGTTCATAACAATAAACCTTAGTCGCCTTAAGCACGCATAATCGAAACTGTGCTTACAAAATGCGTCATATTTGATGAAGCACTCAAAGGTAGGGGCCAAAAATATGAACTAACTTTGCCCGAAAATTGTTCGAAAAGCGCTAAAATGACCATTTTACAGTATGCAAATTTTCAAAAATTTTCCGGGGAAGCATGCCCCCCTAAAGTCGTTTTTGTTACTTAAGTTGCTTAAAATAACTCTGCCGGGAAAAGATTGCGCTTGAAAAAGTGACGAAATTTGGTGCCCTCTCCCTGAAAAAAATTCTGAATACGCCCCTGACATGAAACATTTTGAAAGGACTTATTTTCACCCGTTTCCGGGTCTACACGTCTTTGTATTTAGTTAACATTCAACATAATTTAAAATTACACCCCCCCCCCCATCAAAACTTTCTGGATCCGCTCCTGCCAAGGGCTCCTCATCCTCAAGTGAAAGGCGCAAAAATAAGCCTTAAAAACGTTTTTACGTCGCATAGATAGCGAAATGTTAAAGTAGGGTTTGCTTGCAGCATTATTTTAGTGGGTTTGGAAGAAACCTAGTTAAACAGACTACTAAACCTTGTTAAAACTGAGGAATTTTAAAGGCTCAAAACGCACAAAAAGCCTTCAAAATAAGGTCAAATTCCGCAAAATTTTCTGAGGGGGCATGCCCACAGACCCCTTCGGGGCTCGCTCTTTTGCACCACCATCCAAGAAAAAAATTTTAGGGGGCCCCGAAAAATGATTTCGAGGGGGGGGGCGCATTGCTTAGTTTCGGCCCTGGAGGTCAGATACAGACTTGTGTACTATCACTTGTAGAGTTAAAAGTCGTCACTGCAATCCTTAGCGTTTAATCTTGCAAGAACAAGCCAGGTTTCGGGCGAACAAAAATCTGAAGGTAAAAAATTCCAACATTTTGTATCAAAGCGCAATTAATTGACATCAGCGAAAGCGATTAAGATCTGCTCTTACTAACTCCTCGGATACGCACTGAAATACAACAAAAAGTTTAATAATAACTGGTAGTTGCATATGAGTCCACCGGCAAATTTTTGCAAAAACAACACAAGCACAACGTTGAGACAAAAAAATTCAAAAACAGTTTTCATGAACAGCATAGAAATAGCCCATCATAGATACCGCTTAGAGTCGACATGTTGCCCAGCGAGGATCAAACACAGTCTTTGATTCTGGAAAATTTAAAAATAAAACAATGAGCATACTTTGAATTGCGAGCAGAAACTTCTTACAAAAATTCTCTAGTTTTAGAAAAATTTTGTGTACAGCGACATGAGCTAATGAATGCTGTTTCTAAAAGGTACAAAACTATTATCCGCCGGCTACGTAAAACATTAATTTAGTTTAACACTGTAATTTCATAAAAAACGGCCAAATTCACTGTCGATATTGCTACGTAGTGGTTTTGAAGCGTCTCTTTACGACGTTCGAGGTTAGACAGCATTCAAAATCGTGAATCAATCGCACAACAATCGCGGCCGGTCCATCGACAAAATCGTAAGCATTATTCAGGAGTGCAAACATTGATTTTATTATGCGATTATACCGCGCTTAATTTCAATCAAAGACCAACGAACGTCGTGTTACGATATCTTACTTATCCACACTTTTCGAGCTTAAACTTTTAGTTCTCATCACTTTCGTTGTTGGCGTCGTCTGGACCAGCATCTTCTTCATTCCCAGCTGCTGGTGCGAATCCCTGTGCTGCGTGTCCAATTCCATTTTGCTAAAAGAAAAAAAAGATTTAGTAACTTATAGTTCGGTATATCGATCGACACACTTCGTCATATAAGCAAACAAGATAATACGTAATCAAAATTTTAAGATAAGGCAAAAAATATGAGCATCCTTTTCTTTGAATTTAAACAAAAAATCTCAGTCAATCTTGCTGAGATTTTTCAAATCAGTTCCCAGTTTTCACTGAAAACTTTTAGCAATATTTAGCTACTCGCACAAAAAGTCCAAAACCTTTGTTTCGCTGCATTTTTTGCCAATAACAAAAACAAAACGCAGTGTATTCACGGACTTACTGTGATTCGTCTTGCTTAGGATTAGCAATACCAATTAATCAGAATGAATTCACCCAGTGCTATCTTTTCATGTGGAAATTTTTCACCAAGTCGCATGAATGAAACTTTAATTCGTAAATTTTGCTCATATTGATGTAAAAATTGTCAAAAACATAAAAGTGATCCACCGCATTTTTGATTTACACGGCAGAACACTGAAATCATTTACCATCACCACGTTCATTTCCACATTTTCTTGAACTGGAGGTTGATATCGTAAAACAAATCTTCGGCAGAACAACACCAATGCAAAGGTAAAAAGCGTAGCCAAACAGACTGAAATCAGCGCAGTAACTAAAAGTTTATTATTATTATTATTGGCATATTCATCCTCCTATCACGAGAAAGCGATCAATGCGCTATACGAGCTCGCTTGGGAGTTGCTGGCCATCTGTCTACCACACTAAGATGGGGGAATTCCGTTAAGTGCCTTTCCCAACGGCATAACAACTAAACTTGCCGGCTTTCTCCACATTGTCCCTTAAAATGCTGAACGTCAAACAGGGAAGCTGTTGAGTACCAGTTTTTAAGTCATTGGTTTGACCCGACTCGGAATCAAACCCAAGTCTACCGATCCAGAAGCAGACGTTCTAAACCACTCGGCCATCTGATCGGTTCAAATAAGTAAAAACACATAGCGGTTCATAAACGTAAAAACATAGAAAATAATGCAGCAAAGTTTTCAGCAAATGAGCTTCCCTACGCTAAAACAATTGCAAGTTGCAATGCTATCAGTTCAGAACCAATTGCTATACTCCATTTCATATTGCCGTTTCATTCGTAATCGATTGTTCTTGGCTTAACAGTGTTGGCCAGCGCTGTTGCAAATGGACATGGAATTTTACCACACAGAAACAGCGTGAGTTGGGCTATATCAGGAGTGGGGAACCGGCAAAGCATAGCGGGCCGCATTGATTGCATGGTACTTTCAGCGGGCCACATTCACTCTCAATTTGAAAGTTTGGTCTAAAAACTACACAAAATTACGTCGCAAATTTATAAAGCATTCATGCTGAGTTGTTTTTTACCGCAAAAATCAGAGACTTTTGCGCGTTTTTTACGCCACGAAAACAGGATGTAGTTGAACGTGAAACAGTTTTTAAGAAATTTTAACGTAGTCTATTCTACCAGTTTGTTGTACAAGGTGACCCAAAAAAAACGGGTCCCGTGTATTTAGAATAATTAGAATTGGGGCCCGTTTTTTTTTGGGTCACCCTGTACACTTAACAAAGTTTTGACACTAGCTACATTCAAAACTTAAACGGGCCGCAGGTTCCCCACCCTAGGGCTATATTTTGTTTGTCTGATGGAAAAGGTAAAGGTTTAGAACAGCGGATGCTTTAAGCACAAAATATGTCGACCATCCCTAAATCACAGTCCATACTGAATATTGATGATGAATGACTGAACGCTGTCAGTGGACATAAAAAAAACAAACCACAAATGCACTTAATCTTTGGCACTTCCCGCTTGTGCAGAGCGCCTGAGGGGAAGCAGCGGCTGCGAACACCATTTTTATGACTTAATGCTTAGCATGATCAGACCGGAAATAAAGTCCCATTTTTCCGGCTACCATGCGGACGCTCTTAACCAAAAACTAAATGGCTATGAAAGTCCAACCTTATTCGAGAAGATAAACTTACGGTGAAAGTTGGAACTTCTGTTGGTGTGTACGCACAATACGATACAATTTTTCGTACATAGAGCGGCGCAAGCTACGAAGCAGTTGAAGGTTATGAAGTAAGCCAGCGTTTCTCAAACCATGGATCGCGACCCAAATGTGGGTCGCCAAGGCTTTATGAATGGGCCGCTAACACAAGTACAGAAGTTTCAAGTACATAGCTTATATTTGATTTATAGATAGGCATAATTGTCTAACTATAGTGTTCTCGAAAGTTCGACAATAATAAGGTATCTCCACGTACTTGACGTTGGTAAAGTTGTTTGTGACCGTCTATAACGTCTTATTAATTGTTGTGTTATATCGTCTATTTTGTCTCGGCTAGGGTGGAAAATCATTGAATAATCAAGGGAGGGCAAAGCGAAAAATTATGGAGTAAAAATGGTAAAAAATGAAAGAAACTCCAGATTTTTAGCAAAAATTTTGGATAAGAGATAACTGCGATAGAAGTGATCATTAACTTTAGTCAAGACTTGACTTGAATTGAAGTGTGACTACAATGACGTCATTATGGTCTTGTTTCCTGTGTTTTTGCATACACAAAATTGTTTTATGTGCAAAATGACTGCTAAGAATCAAAATCAAATTTTTATGATACTCGCCGTATTACGCCGAAGCGGGTAGGCTAACAAGTGGCGGGGCTCATTTCCGCGGCTTAGCACCTGGGCAACACAGCTCCAAAGAAACGTTGCAACGGTGGCGAGCCGATGTTAACACTGTGCCGATTTGGCCAAGCCAGGAATCGAACCCCTTACCTTCCGCCACGATAGCATGTGCTTAACATCTGAGCTATTCTAAAGCTAATCAACAAGCCACGTTTTAAAAACTTGTTGCGGTAAAAGGCTCTGTTTTTTTTTTGTGTATCGTATTGATTTGTTTAATTTTTTTTTGCATTTGTACCGGTATGCATGCTCAATTTAGATGGATTGCAACTGCACTTGCAGATAGTGTTTTTAAACGAATTTGAGTCGCATAAGAAAAGGGTTGAGAAACACTGAAGTAAGGCAACGTTACTTTGCGTGGTATTCTAGGAAACAATTGCAAGGTGCTTCGCGAAACAACTGAAAGCAAAATTGTTTGGATTTGAATTGTGTGGAAGATATTTTTATCAACTGCCTACAGTAGGCTATGTCGAAAATTGGATGAAATTTCGTACGACCGCAAATCAGATTAAAATCGCATTTAGTGTATATAGACCTTTAGAACTTCTTAAATGTCAGTGCGTATTAAAATTGACTAAAAACAAATAAAATGATCAACTCACTGTAAAAAAAATCCAGTTTGTAATTAAATATGCATCACAGTATGCAGCCAATCACCGTTATAGTTATGCTAGACAATCACACTCTCTTACTTTGGTTTGATGGAAGCTCATGGGTGTAATTCAGACTGTTTTGCTCGTTGCGAACTTCGATGGCAGATTTGCTGGGCAAACTGCTGTTTGTCAAGTGGGAGTGAGGATAGTTGTTCCGCTGGTTATGACGAAAATGACCTTCCCATTGGTAACGTAGAAACTCGTTGAAGTCGTTGTCGCCAAATTCCTCATTACCGGTACTTGATTCGTTATAGCCAGCAAGATCGTTTGATTTGTCGTTTTGAAGATCATCCTTTGATTCGAGCTTACCAAGATCGTAGTTTGATTCAACATTACCAAGATCATCGTTTGATTCAACATTACCAAGATCATCGTTTGATTCAACATTACCAAGATCATCGTTTGATTCGTGGTGGGCGTTTGATTCGTGGTGGTCAAGATCATCGCTTGATTCGAGATTGCCACGACCGTGGCTTGATTCGCAGTTATCAAAATCATCGTTTGATTTGTGGCTGCCGAGATCGTTACTGTTAGGCTGGTGGTTGTGAACAACGCTGTAGCTGTGTGTGTAAGAAAAGCATCTTGGAGGATCTTCAGTAGGTAATGGAACGTCAGTAGCGTAAGCGTCGTCCATTGTTGTGCAAGTAATTTTCACCGTCAGAACCGAAACTGTAGATTTAGACTAGGGTACCGAAAACGCAATTGTCTGTCTTTTTATGAAAACAACATTACCTAACTGAACTTGACCGCGTTTTAACAGCTTTCGGTCGTTTATCAAAAACCTGTGACTAAGCAAATAAGTAGAGCTGCACCTGCATAAGCTGTCAAGTGGAAAAATTTAATTAGGCCTATGCTAAAAAGATATTGCAATTTCTTGAAGCTTTGTAGGATTTTAGTAGAATAAAAATTAGAAAAAGTTAGTATTTTGGACATAGCTTTGACTATGACGTCATATATCGCTAAAACTTTCGTTTCCAAACTTTTTGTACACGTTTTGAAATTTGTCGTATCAGCTTAGAGAAAATATATTTCCTGAGAACAGTAGAATCTTTCCAATGGACAGAATTCAACTAGAAAAAACTTGCACAAAACGGAAAAAAATTTGAATTCCATTGAGTCGATCTAAATCTAACTATGCTACCTGCCACCATCCTGCTGCAGCTATCTCACTGATTACGCTGCTTAGGCTATCACTTCTTCGCGGCACACACAAAAGGTAGCAATTTTAGCCTAGATTCTTTACCAACTGTTTCCAGCAATGTAACTGAGTGGAATCGACAAATCTATTTAAATGCTTACTTTGCTGTTTTGACGTAACTTTTTCATTTCAATTTTTTGACGTCATCTGACTCTAATCAACTGAAGCGACGGCAGATTCGCCGCCACGCGCTAGCTTTTAAACCTGAAAACCAGTCGTGAGCAGCAGAACTCACAGTAGTTTATGGCTGTAAACATAACTCAGAATATCATCTTAAAAAGCTCAGCTGAAACAATTGGATCTCAAGATTTTGTCCAGCAATTTACATAGTGCTCAAAGTGCCCTGAAAACAAGATTGAGAAAAAAAACAAAAAACAAACAAATGCTGCTGGCCGAGCGGACTGCGTTATAATAGCTGGCACGTAAAGTGGACTTGTAGTTGCAGCAATTCAATTTATCAGCCTATTGGTCTTGTAATTCGAGCGCTCGGGTTTTATTCCCGGTTGCGCGATACTAACAGCTAATCGTAGTTGCAGCTTACTCCAGCGACAGGAGTTATTGCTCTATCAGCATTATTTAAATCGTCTTGACAGATACTGCAACAGGGCCTTAGGTCAAAACTTAGCAGTGAGCATTTTGATAAAATTATCGAGCTGTAGCCTATGCTGAAAGTTTGAATCTAATAGTTAAATGTGTAAACTAATAATATGTTAAATTAACGTGATATAAACTCTTAAATATTTTTGTGATATAACTGGATTGGAGTATTCGAATTAGTAAACTGTTTCGTTGAAGTTGTTTCGGCGTCGCCGGGAGAATTTGCCAGAAGAAGCAATCATAAACTAATGTACAACGTAGTGCTTAAACCACCTGATCTATTGCGCTAAAGGGCTTCCAGACATGATTTATCGCGTTAAAAATTCAAAAAATATTTTGCAGTATATTTTTGCATTGCTTTGCGCAAACCACCTCCTATTAAAAAACCATTGTTAATGTTGAGGTGGGGCAAGGCTTGCATCGTTCTCTCTACCGATACCAAAAACAGCAGATGGGCTCGACCTTAAAGCTGGGAAATTTCGAGGTGGTATGGAAGCTACACAACCGCAATGCACGATAGACCGAGACCGGCAATTATTTGGCCTCTAAAAATAAATCTATGTCATCAAGTTTATCCCATTTGGTTTTTAATTTTTTCGAAAAGTACAACTGCATTTTAAGTAAACGATGATTTCTAACATTTCCGAAGAGAGCCTTGCTCTCTGTAATCGCATCATCAACCAGCTTGTGCAAAAAATTCTTGCTACCGGAGCCGAAGAAGCTGGTGTACATATAATGTGTGCTTGGATAGTTTAAAACGAGCAGGGAATTCACCTCTTCTCTGTTTCCAAAATTCAAAAACATTTGAAAGCACAATTATTGTTGCTACTTCATTCAAATATTTCGTGAGCTGTGCTCTTGGTGTTGCTTTTAACGTTTCTTGGTTTCCTAGTTGTCTTTTGCTGGCATATTTAGTAAAATCTTGGAAACTCCAAAACTTTCAAACCGCTGCGTGAATTACGATATTGCACGTCAACGTATCAATATCTTTAATTAAAATCCAAGCGATATCAAAGGTGTAAATGGAAAATCGCCGTCGAAGTGAAACAAAAATGGAGAAATATCAAATAGGTGTGACAATTCTTTTGCCAAAAGCAGCTGGACACCGCCAGATAAAAGTTTTTACGATGAGAATTTTTGTTTGATTTTGCCAAAAAAATTTTTACTACCATTTCTTTGTTCAACATTGCTCTACTTTTGTTTCACTTCGAGGGCGATTTTCCATTTGCACCTTTGATATCGCTTGGATTTTAACTAAAGGTATTGATACATCGATGTGCAATATCTTAAATAATGACTCATGCAGCGCAAAGAGACAGAGACAGATAGAATTTTGCTTCTTTATCCTGCTTTAAGACTTGTGAGACTGTTTTATCAGCATGTTGCTGTGGCCAGTGAGGGTGCAATAGTGCACTTTGTTGACACTGCAAAAACAACAATTACACTGTGCGTCTGAGACCAAAAAATGTTCGGTCTCGAGACCAACTTTAAAAGTGCAAGACCAATACCTCACCATGTCGAGACAAAAACCGTAAGCCTAAGTTCGAGACCAAGACCAAAACCGCAAAAATTTGGTCTCGAGACCTACATCACTGGTTTCTAGTGTTGCTTGACTAATTTGGAAATAAATGAGAAAAGTGAGAAATTTTGGTATGGGGTAAATTATAAAGTAAGTATGGGGAAGTATGAACTATGTAGAAGTGTTGGAGGAGATGTGGGGGGTGCGAGAAAGTGTGGGGAGTTCGAGAAAGTGTTGGGGAGGTGTGTGGAAGGAGGTGTTGTGGGAAGTGTCAGGTGAGTGAGGGGAGATGAGGGAAGGTGTAGGTAGAAGTCTTGGAGGTGTGGAAAAGTGTGAAGGTGTGTGGAGAGATGTGAGTGTGGAGAAGGGTGGAAAGAGATGTCAGGTAGGTGTGGGGGAGAGGTGTTGGGTGAGTGTGGGGAGAAGTGTCGGGTGAGTGCGGGAAAGTGTGAGGAGAGGTGTGGGGAAAGATGTAGAAAAGTGTGTGGGCTCCCACAACACTTTCCCACATTTCCTCATACCCGCCACACTCACCCCATACACTCTTCCACGCTTTTCCCACCCCCTACACTTCCCCCCACATCCCAACACACTTTCCCACTCCTCCCCCACATTTCATCACTTCTTCCATATTACCCCCATAACCTGTACTTAACCCAACTCCCTGAACTACCAAAAATTTCCCACTTCTCCCAGCATCCATACTCCCAAAATTCTCTTTACTCCTCATACTTTTCTCTTTGTTTCCCATACTCCCCCCAACCCCTATACTCACTTTATCATTTACCCCATACCAAAATTTCTCACTTTTCTCATTTATTGCCAAATTAGTCTAGCAATCAAGTAGGCTTACTCTATAAGAAACTCTTTGCAAATTTTATAAAAAAATTTGAAAACAAAAATATAAAATGGTAACACAACATCTAAGTTTCTTAAAAAGTTAAGCATGTTTGTGGACATGCGTAACAACGCTTTTCTGTTGAGTGAGTCCACAATAAGAATTACGATTATATGTATGCTTCGGCTGTACTCTAGAGATAACCGCGATTTGATGTTACGAAAAATGAAGAACTGGAAACGCTGTTGATCATTGGCAATTGGCATATTACCAGCGCACTGTAATTATTCGCAACACTTTAGCTAAACGTCGCTTTTATTTATTAAATGTCGGCGATGTTTATCAAATGTTGATGCTGTTTGTTAAATGTCGCTGCTATTTATTAAACGTTGCTGCTATTTAATAAATATCGCTGCTATTTATTAAATGTCGTTACACTTTGGCTATTATTGTATTTTTCGAAGCGCTTTAGCTGCAGTTCACTTCACTTTAACTAAATAGCCGTGAAACTGTGATAAATGTTGCTGAAAATTCGTCCAAAATTTGCTAAATCGTTTATTTCACAACGGCATCCCATAATGGGGCGCCGTTTGAAAAGAAACCTTACGTTTTGTGAACCATGTTTTTTGAGCTTATTTAGACCAATTTTTCTCAAAGTAGGCAATATCGCCCCCTTGGGGGCGAAAGAGAAACACCAGGGGGCGAAAAGAGAAAGGGGGGCGATAGCTCATGAAACATGTAAGCCCTTTTTTTTGCTCTTCGCCGCATTTGTGAGTGGGTGATGCATAACGTAGTGATCTATCTGTTTAACTTGATCAGTTTTTTGAGAGCAATGCCATTATCCTAATGCATCACGTCTATCTTGCATGATTGTAAAATTTGCCCGCTGTGTCCAGTGCTCGAATTTTAGAGGAGACTGTAAGCGATAGCCGAGATGTATTTTCCCCGGTAACGGACTATTAAATTATATATTTTTATACTGCCAGTATGCTTGCTTTCCTTTTGCGGAAGGATTAACTCTGCCGATGTTCGCTGTTTTCTCCATTCCTTTTGTGGTGCTGAATGCTTAGTCATGCTGTGTCGTTGTCTGTAGCCTGTCTCATGTAAGAATTTGTCATATGATTCGTGAGAAAGTTACGCAGCAGTTAGGCCTAAACGCCGCTTATGTCACATTGGCGAGAATGTTTTATACGAGTTCAGACCTTGTACTGGAGTGTTAAGTACTTTGAGATAGCACTGTTCTACTAGCTTGTAGGTGCGCCGGTAGGCTGTCAGTGTACACCGGTATTTCTTATTATGCTGTTTAGCTGATGAATTGTGAGCACAATTGGTTTCTCAGTATTTTCTGACATGGTAATTATTTTGTATAGCCTCACAGATAACTTTGATTGTTTTTTGTATTATTAAGACCGCAATTCAGTAGATTGCAACACCAGAAACTGAGTAATATCACCAGTGATAGAAGTTATAAATTAGGGCTGGTGTTAATGTGTGTTTTGAGTATAATTGGATTCTTGGCTCATGTTTTGGAACTGCTACAACTATCTATTTAATACACTTTCTGATTACTCTTCATTCTCTGTTGAATAAAGAGAGAGTTAGCAACTTTGGACCCTAGACTAGTAAGCACGGTCGGAATTATTCAAATAGGATCAACCTGCTATCGACGCTCTGATGAATCGCTGGAGTGTGGGTAGTCTCTCTCGGCCTTACGAGGGCAAAAAGCGAAAGGGGGGTGAGAGCTCATGAAACATGTAAGATCTTTTTTTGCTCTTCACCGCATTTTCCACTGCAAATTGGGTAATTCCCATTCATCAGTAACTCTCGCCTTTAGGAGGTATATTAGAACACAAGCTTACTAGATCGAGGGGGCGATGATGATATGCAGAGTACCGTAAAAGGACAATAGCACAAAAAAGTTTAAGAACCACTGATTCAGACCATAATTCGTCCGATATAACTAAGTCGGACCAAAAAACACACGCAAAATATGTCGGACAAAATCGTTCTTTTCCAAACGGCGCTCCTATGCGCCGTTTAGAAAAGAACGATTTTGTGATACATGTTTTATCAACTTATTTAAACCATAATATGTCCAATATATAATAGGAAATATCCGACTTACGTATCGAACAAATTGTACTCTAAGTCGAACCAAAAAGCACGCACAAATTAAGTCGCATATTCTTTATGTAGGCTATATATCGGACAAATTATGTTTTAAATAGGCCCAAAAAACATGATTCACATCAAAGATGGAAACCGACCGGGTCGCCCGGCACCGGTCGAGTTGAGATTCTTCGACCGGCCGGTCAAAAAAACGGTCAAATTATCTTTTCTTGCAACTAAAATACACTTAAACACCAACTTAAATATATGTACACACCGATACGTATTTTTTAAATAAAACAGTTTTATGAAAAACGGTATTAACAAATCACCCCTTCTGGAAACAAAGGTTTGTTGTCTGTTTTCAACAATGATACTTGTATACTTATTAGCGCAGTTGACGCTTTCTTTTTAGCAGGAATGCAGGATTGTGATACTATTGTGACAGCATTACATTACTGTACCGCTCCATCGTCGCCTGAAGGCTTTAGCTTCTTTCCATGTGCGCGGGCCGGTCGGGTTAAGACGTAACAACCCGGGCTGGTTGTGGCGTTTGTTAAAGTGGTTTAAAAAAAAAATTCAGAGCTTTTTCATGGTATACAGCAGTGGTCGGAAAACACCGGGCCGCGTACTTTTCCAGATTAAATGCAAAACAGTCGTCGGCATTCGGCAAACACCGGTAAAGTTTGTAACCGGTCTGTCTGCGTTTGCACGTTAAATGCTTTAAATTTGAAACATTTGGCAAAGTTAGCTCCATCGCAGGTTGAAGATCGCCAAATGGTGTTTTTTCATAGACAACCGAAAAACTTCGGCAGATTTGCAAGTGGAATACCTCCAAGCTGGTTAATTGTGATTTTTCAAAGGCCAATCTACAAAAAAAAATCAGTTTAAAGCCGGTCCGTTGTGCGAAAAAGATTGCCGACCACTAATATACAGGTTTTGCCACCTATCAATTTATGCTAGCCATTCAAGTAAAATTTATGTACAGCGAGCAATGTCAAAGTCAAATCGAATAAAGTCAAATATCGCTAGCTTCATATTTATCCAAGTGAAACAAATCAACCAGTGTTGTAGTCGAGACCACTTGCTTCGAAACCAAAATCGAGATCAAGACCGGAAAATTTTTTCGAGACCAAGACCGGTTGTCTTTCGAGATTTTTGGTTCGAAACCGAGACCAGGAATAATCGAGACCAAGACCGAGACCGGCAATTATTTGGCCTCTAAAAATAAATCTATATCATCAAGTTTATCCCATTTGGTTTTTTTGTTTTTTCAAAAAGTTACAATTACATTATAAGTATACGAGGATTTTAAACCTTTCCGAAGAGAGCCTAGCTCTCTGTGGCCGTATTATCAACCAGCTTGTGCAAAAAATTCTTTCCACCGGAGCCGAAAAAGCTGCTATTTGTTTTAATTTTTGAGAATAAATTCTTCACAACTAATATAACTGTAATACTTCAAAAAAAATTCGTTTTTATAATTGACAAATTTCTGAAATCTGCAGAGTCTCAAAAAAACTAAAATAAATAATTCAATTGCGTATGTTTAAGAGAATTAGCTGCCGTAACGTTACTCGACCTCAACGACGCTTTCGTCATTTCGTGTTTTGCACGTACACGGAATTTTTGAAGATTGAGTACGAACCTGAATCATGAGAAAAAAGCAACAAAAAAAGATAGTGAGTGATAGCTCTGCCGGCTTTTTGCCATCTCCCCGTCTCTTCGCGTTGTATGAATTAGGATATTGCACGTCAACGCATCAATACCTTTAACTAAAATCCAAGCGATATCAAAGGTGTAAATGGAAAATCGCCGTCGAAGTGAAACAAAAATGGAGAAATATCAAATAGGTGTGACAATTCTTTTGCCAAAAGCAGCAGGACACCGCCAGATAAAAACTTTCACGATAAGAATTTTTGTTTGATTTTGCCAAAAAAATTTTGCCACGATATTGCTCTACTTTTGTTTCACTTCGAGGGCGATTTTCCATTTGCACCTTTGATATCGCTTGGATTTTAACTAAAGGTATTGATACGTCGACGTGCAATATCCTAAATCATGACTCAAGACTCTTTATTTAGCACTTATAAGGTACCTGCAGCTAATAATGCCCTGCATGTAATAAGGCCCATGCGCCATATCTCAAATATGGAATAGATTTAAAACTTCAATCCGTTTTCTGCAGAAAGCTGTTCCGCTACTAAGAAAACTGGTATATAGTTTCATGGTTGAGTTTGCTAAATAACTGGAGTTAGGGGAGAATAAACTTTTTGTATCTCATTTTTAAAACTTTTTGTAATTTTTGATTTTTTTTGCGGACCGTAGATTCTTAGTAGGCTATCATCTGACAGCCGACGCATTTTCAAGGACTGGCAAGATCTAGGGACGAAGCTATGATATGACCGAGTATCATAAATAGTTTTACACAATGCATATCGCTTTTCTAGCTCAAATTTTGCATTATGATTTTGAATTTCAACTGAAAGCCCAAATACTGTATTCCATAGATGTAATTTTAAGCCCAATGGAAAAGATCTTGTGGTGTGAGAATTTGATTATCAATTGCTGATTGGAGTCTTGCACGTGCTGCTAATCTTTCAGTTGTTCCGCCTATTCCATCGCATGGACTTTTACCAAGTGATGTAGCAAAAAAGTGCGATTCTGCTTCCATTCCAAAATCATTTGAATGGTGGCAGAGATTGATAAAATTTTTTCTGTTGTTGCATTGTGAAGCAGCACCATCACTAAAGTAAATAACCTTTTTCATTGATCCAAGTGATTTGTTTGAACAAAACCACTAAATCTTGAAGTTGGCCAACTCATCAGCAAACATGTTGAATTCCATTTCGTGACATCATCTTCACTTGCGAAGACGCAAGTGTGATTTTTGAGTTGGTTGATAGTAGTATGTATTATCAGTTGTCATACTAGCTCAAAGCTATTGAGTTGCTTATTTTAGGTGCGAAATGTTATTTAAAGTGTAGAAAAACTGTTTGTCGTATCTAGTAAGTTCTGTAGGGTGTTGATTACATGACTAACGATTCCAAATTGTACAGGTTTTGCTGCATTTTAGTCACCTTTTTTAGTTAGGAAGTGTGACACAGGAATGCATTGGCAATTATTTTCCAGCCGGAACGTTTTTTTCCAGCCAGCCTGAACGTCATCGTATTTTTGTCCTTATTTAATTATAAGTTATTACGAAATGCTGTCCTACGGCTAAGTGACATTCCCCTTCACGTGATCGGAAGTGCGAAAAAGCAAAATGATCGTCTGGTGGATACCGATCCTACTGCTGCAAACTCGAATCAAATAATCGTCAGCAGTTGTTGACAAAGTCACCTGTTCAATATCGAAAGTGAGCTCAGCTATATTTATAATGAGATTAAATTCACGAAGCAGCTGGCGAGTTGTAAAGATGCAGTGTATCCCATTGCCTATTAGCAGGGCTACCATTTCGTGCTTATTTCTAAGATTTGTGTTTATTTTCAAGGGCAGTGTCGTAGAAAACGTGAATGTGCTTATTTCTAAGAAACGTGCTTATTTTTGAATCCCGTGCTTATTTTTGAAATTTTGCGGAAAAAATAGGATTCTGCAGACGTGAAGGCCTTTTTTGGTGTGCACCGATTTTTAGTGGAACAACAGGATTCTGTGGACGTGAAGACCTTTTCTTTTTTTTGTCTTCACAGACTTTTAGTTGACTTTTTGGTAACGTAACTGCAGCGTGCTTATTTTTTGGTGTGGTCCAGTGGTAACCCTGCCTATTAGGCTATAACTAGAATACGTAAACTGGTCAAAGTATTAAGAGTCTCTCAGCTACTTCGGCAAATACAAAATTTGTATAACCAAAACCTTTGCATGTTAAATCAGGAAAAAAGAGGTCTATAATAATTTTCGAAATTTGATCGGTCACACTCACAGCCAATCTCAACCCGCTATATCGGTTGTTATTAATGATGTGGAGCGCACTTGTAATTACGGCATACAGTCAAATCTCGATATTATACCACCCATTGAAACTGATGTAAAGTGGTATAGTAACAAGAGCTGGGCCGGCGTCAAGGGGGGGGGGGGGGGCTGGCCCCCCAATCGATGTGTTTGCCCCCTCAATCAACAAACTTACTCTTTTGAAGACAGCGGCTTTTATGCTTAATTTTAAACTTTGGCCCCCAAGTCGACTGCTCCGCCGCCGGTTATTAACAAGAGCTTGCTGCAACATTGAGACGAAACAATAAACGCAACGAACGAAAGGATAAACGACTATCCACAGCAGTATTTGTACACTTTGTACAGTACACGCAGTGATGGGCATGATAAACCTTTCTGTATTAAAGCGATAACGATAATCGATAACTTCAAAAAAGCTCTGGACGATACCTATAAATCTCAATTTCTTAAATCGATATTGATAATCGATAAATTATCCCCGATAAGTTTTTCCGATAAATGTTGCGGTAAATTTTCGATGTGTTTGACAAAGTTTTTTTTTTGTAAGTCGAATTGCAAAAATGTTTTTTCTAGATTTTTCAAGAAAAGAGAGCAGTTCACGGCAGAGGTGTACGGGGTCGCCTTTTTTGGACTCCTGCTCCTGTTTTGACCAACCAGACTCCTGATCCTGCTCCTGGTCAAAGTCTACTTTTTATACTCCTGCTCCTGTTCGACTCCTGTTTTTACGCAAAAGTGTCTGTTTAGGAAGGGAAATGGACAAATATTTCAGAAGGCTATTTTACCGCAGCGCTGCAACTGCTCAGTCGTTTGTAACATTTCCAAGTACTTGGGAAGAAGCAGATAAAGATCAATTGCTAATGCTCATGCCCTTCTGAAAGTCAGGCACTTCAGAGATACTCAAGTTGTATTTTCATATAAACACACCGCTGAATATCAAGACTTAAATTTTCATTTTGGACATGCAAAACTGTTCAAATGAATTCAATTCAACTTTGATGCGTACCAATAGCTACATGAAAGTTGAAAAGCAATTCAAAATTGTAATGTACCGGTAGTTATTTTGAAAGAACCAAATACTGCAGTTCAAAACGAAACAGCCTTTGTACGCTGATCCTAAGCTCTGTCTGTAGAAGTGCCCACTGCCTAATTGTAATATATAACGAACAAGCTCAACTTCTAGCACAGCAAAAGTGGGATTACAAACATTTTAAATTCAAACTTTAATAATTAAATTAAACTAAATACTCAGAGCTATTTTAAACATTCAACAGGTAGATAACAAGTAAAGCAAATTTAAAGATCTATGCAAAAGAAATTAACCAAGTGAGCACTTAGTGGTGCAAATCTGAATGAGCCACTGATTTCAGGACCAATATCTTATATATGTATAATGTGGCTGTGCTGTCTTCAACAGTCATGTTTCAATATTGCTTCTTTAATGACATGCTTGGCTTCGGGTTGCTACCCTTAAATTAACCTTCTAACCTAACTAAACACTAAACTCGAAATTCTGCACTAACCCAATTACTTCAAAATAGTGAGGTACGGTATATAATAAAAATATTACCGGTAATAACGAAGGAGTTATAGCCTAATAAAAAACTCATGTTGAAAGAACAGATCGACGAGGAAGACTAGGTTGAGCTTGCGCTCTTCAAGTCAACAGCCACACAATCATGTGTGAAATGTGGTCGGCCAAGTCGTGACTTGAACCCGTGATGTTTGGTTTCAAAGCCCAACGCCAATTCCGCTCAGCCATGTCACTTGATGATGGTTCAGTACATAAAAATTAAACTAACAAAAGAGTGGCAATTACTTTTCCAATCATTAGCAAAACATGGTCATTTCTAAAACTATTGGCTATACAAACAAAGCAATCTACCGTAACCCTAGCAGCAACAAAAAATTTTATACAATTACCCAGTAACTTTCAAATTTTCTGGCGAACTTGTGGGTTGTGCAAAACTTGAACTTAGAACTTTTGGCCTATGTAAAGTGAAAGAATATTGGTTCAGTAACTGCTGGACTAAGCTGCTAAGTCAGCCTATCTGCAATCTACAAAAGCTTACTGCAAGACTGCTTTGTCTGTTTGTAGTCTGCATTAAAACACTTAACTGCAGTACAAAAATAATTCCATATCGCTTAGCTGACTACCCCTAGTACTAATACCCTTACCCAAACCATACACAGTCATAATTAGTTGGTAAGATTAGGCCTGCCGCGTGTGGTTTTTCGTCTGGTACTACCCGCATCTAAATTTTTAATTCAGTTTATTTGCCAAGTGATTGCATTATGCTGCTAACATCAGAAGAACTTGTTTACTTAACTTGTCTTGTTTTTAGGTATACTATGGTTGCTATCTATCAATACCAATATGTTGGTAGAATTGAACCGCACAAAACAAGCAAATTATCAGAACCTAATTATGGCAAATTTTGAACAAATATCACAAGAATGCGGTAATTTTTCACTCCGGGTCCTGCTCCTGCTCCTGCAACAATTCGAAACTTATGACTCCGGATCCGGCTCCGGCTGAAACATTGACACTCCTGCCGGAGTCCACTCCGGTACTCCGGTTTGTGTACACCTCTGGTTCACGGACTCTGTCGCAAAATTAAGCCAACCAAAGAAATAATTTTTAAAAATTACGACGAGTCTTAATGGACACCGTGTTTTTTCCATACCACCAACTCACTAACTTTGAAGTTTAAACACTGCGTGCATAAAAAATCGTTCATCGCGATAATTTATCGGCGATAACAAAATATAACAAAAGCGATAACGGTAATCGATAAATCCAAACTATTTTGAACGATAATCGATAAAAAGTTATCGCCGATAACTATCACTGATAAATTATCGCGATAAATGTCCATCTCTAAGTACACGTAATGAATTTCCCAACTTATGTAACTCAGGCCAAAACTATGAAGAATCGTCAGCTGTCGCATGTTCTCATGCATTTTCATTCTCCATCACACCCAATTTTTCGCTTCCCTGCCGCATCAATTAAAATAAGATGCCAGTATGTCATGCTCTGTTTTTGCACACTCTAGTACAGATAAGCTACATTGTCATGTAACAAGGCTGTTTTTATCCACAGAACTGTATACAGTAGTATTCCTAATACGTGTAATTCATGGATACTACTGCAGGCCTATACAGTTCTTAGAAACACGTGCTCCTAATAAGGCCGACTTATGCAATTTTTTGTTTTGCTTATAAAAATCAAGTGAATGATCACTTTGCCATGAACTTTCATTGTGTGATGAACATGAACCCCTTTTGATAACTCAAATCAACTTTTATTTACCATGACGCAAAATAGCGCAGGAGGGAAGCAGCGAAAGACCAATTGGTCATCTAAGTCTGCTGCTCCCGAATGCAACAACTTACGACATTATATAAAAACACATTAGCTAGCGTATCACACGCAGGTTTAAAACAACACAGTGGGCACACCTTCCAACGGTATCTGGGATTACCAAAGTAAGATACCGGCATCTATGAGTCGGAATATTAAATTAACGAAAAAGGGGAAAAAATAAATAATAGTAAGTAATTAATAAGTAATTGAAAGTCTAGTAAGTAATCAACAAGTGATTGGTTGAGATGGTATGAACCACCCAATATACTGTATATCAACAACTAGACCGAAAGAAGAGGACTGTAATCACTATCATCAAGAAAAACATAAGTAAAAAATGCTTTATTGTTCACTCTTCAGTACTGACATACGTTTTCAGAATATTTTTTTTTTAATCTTAAATTTATAGAAAGAACAATGCCTGAGATCCTGCGGAATATCTTTCCATAATTTTAGTCAGATATGACAAAGTGCCCTCCTCCCTGCTTCTGAGCTTACGAAAGATTGAAAATATTCATTACCTTTTGTTTGCCTGTTTTTTGTTGTTTTTTTTTTTTTTTTTTCTGTTGCGCGTATTATCTATTTTGTGATACTTTCGATAAACCAACTAACTGTACATTGGCTTTGGCTATGTAACTAAATGGCGCTGGTATTGAATCTTTAGTGTAGAAAGGGTGGCAACAACCCGATGAGCAATGCTCCCTTTGTTGTCTCCCTCGTACACTCTAGCCTCAGACCATGATGTTTTTGCTAAATTTTAATTGCTTGCATGTGTTATTTTTCAACTATTAGTTGTTAACTGTTATGGTATGAGCGTGTACAAAATAAATCTGCTTTGTTCTTGTATTATATTTATGTATTTTATCAAGCCTTAGGAAGTAATTGTTGAAAGAATTTGGAAGCATTTTGTTGTTGAATTTGAACGTAAACTTAGCGAGTTCCATTTTTATGATATCATCAAGTTTCAGTACACCAAACTTAGTGTATACCAAATTTGTTGGATGATGCATTGGAAGAAAAAGGCTAGCTCTTAAAATTTTTTCAAGAACTTTTCAACATACACAACCCTAATAAGCTATCACAGCATCATAGGAATATCTTAGTTGTGAATGTGACTTATGCATGTCCCACCTTATTTTCTTTATCTAACCCGTATTAACCAAAAGGGGGCAGAATCACTCTTCCCCAGGCGAGGATGTAAGAAACCCAAACATTTGATGCATAAACTTACTCGCACAACCAGTGTAAAATACCAGCAAACAGCAACACAAAATAATGCACGACAAAACGTAATGTTTCGACCTTATGGGTCTCATCAGGTGCATGACAACCACAACAAATCACATAAAAGGGAAGTCCTTAAAAGAACATTCCAATCCAAATCCCAAGTTTGGTATAAGCAGTAACAACCAGAATAACAAGTCAATGAGTTTCTACTTCACAACATCAAGCTAGGCTAACTTTAGATTTAAACAGCATCAATTTCATATGGTTGAAAATTTGGCCCAGAACTCATCAGGTAGACTCAGGTTTTGAACCCAGGACCTTGTGATTGAGAGTTTTCCTCTCCAACCACTCGGCCACCGGTCACACCGCAAAACTAGTCGTAGAATCGGTTTTTACAGCGTTCATTTAGTAAGTCTTCAAGGCCTACCATTTATCCAGTTAGTTAGTTGCATATTTATCCTCCTGCCACGAGAAAGCGATCAATGCGCTATACGAGCTCGCTTAGGAGTTGCCAGCCATCTGTCAACCACACCAAGATGGGGGAATCCCGCTAAGTGCCTTTCCCAACGGTACAACAAGTAAACTTGCCGGCTTGTTCTCCACACTGTCCCTTTAATGCTGAGCGTCAAGCAGGGAAGCTGTGAATACCAATTTGTAAAGTCACTGGTTTGACCCAACTCGGAATCAAACCCGAATCTACAGCTCAAGAGACAGACGCTCCATACCACTCGGCCATCTGAGCTGTTAAAGGCTAGCTCTTAAGATGTTTTTCATATATATAGACTTACATCGGCTCCTCTTCATTCATTACTTGTAAAATCAGGCCTGCCACTGCCAACACATGCCAACTACGCTAACTGCTCAATGCTAAGCCTGCAGTTGCAGGGGCTTGAGTATGTATAGCTGAAAATTGCAATGAAAACGCTGTCAGCTCGGTGGCCGAGAGATTGGAGAGGTAAAACTTTCAATCACAAGGTCCTGGGTTCAAAACCTGAGTCTACCTGAAACTAATCGTAGAATTGGTTTTCACACCGTTTATTTAGTAAGTCTTCAAGGCCTACCATTTATCCAGTTGTATTTCATATATATAGGCTTACATCGGCTCCTCTTCATTCAAGATTGTGGTAGTGACTTTTGTACGCTCTACCCCAATTGCTTAATACGCTCTACCCCAATTGCTTAATTTTCCAAGAAAACTTATTCTCCAGATGAACGCCAAGATATTTAACGTTGTCTGTCTCTTCAATTAAATTGTGATTTATGGAAAGCTTAAAACCAGATACAGCTGCATTTTTGTTCCCCACGATCATGAAATAGCTCTTTTTGTAATTTATAGTTAATTTGTTGATGTTTACCCAGTTAGTGATTTTAATGGTCTTATGTTCTGCTTGAGTTTGAAGAGAATCAATATCATTATGTGAGAGATGTAAATTAGTATCGTCAGCAAATAACGTAGTTTCAAATTTAGAGGCATAAGGTAGGTCATTGACGTACAGCAAAAATAAGAGGGGTCCTAAAACCGAACCTTGTGGTACTCCATAATTTACATTGTACAAATTATAAATTTTTCCTTTTAACTTGGTCAGGGCCGGATTAAGCCTTTTGTGGGCCTGGGGCTATTTGATAATCAGGGGCATATTTTTCATTCTATTCTTTGAAGAAAAAAGTAACCACAATTAAAGAAAAGCACAAATACATAAACGAAGTCTTTACTTTGTATGCACACTTTCAAATGACACATTTTCTGGATTTAGCCAATGCAAAGCTCTTAATAACGTCATCAGCGTTTATTCTTTCCAAAAGTACGTTTTCAATGCCGAGTAGAGCTAAGGAATTCAATCTGTTTTGGCCCTTAGACAAACGCTCATGATTCTTTACTCTTTTTAACGCTGAAAATGAGCGCTCGCCAGAGCAATTAACAATTATCAAGGTACTGCCTAACTAAGATTTAGAACGCAAAGCAGTTGCATCAGGCCTACTGGACGTCGTCTCTATACGCTGCTGCTTTGCGGTTTGCTTTGTGGCCGAGTGGTTTGGAGCGTCGTTTCTACGACGGCCATAATCGTAAGGTTGATGGTTGATGGTTCAATACCCACCCAAGCCTCGTTGTTGCGGCCTTCGATAAGATGTTTCGCTACAATTATCTCTGCTTGGTGGAATCCAGCAAGCAACAAACCAAAGAGGTCGGAAGCAAAAAAAATTTAAGAGGAAAACTCCGAAAAAAGGCAACTCCTAAGCGACTCTGGATTCGTCCTATATATAGCGCCTCCGTCGCTTTCTCGCGACAGGAGGATAAAAATGAAGAAATCATCATCATCAAGCCTGCTTAAAAAAAGTCAGTTACTTTTTGGATTTTGCTACAGCTTTTTTCGGTTTATCTTCTGCTTCTTTTCTAGATTTTTCCTTTTCCGAACTGCTTTTATACTTTCTCATTTTCGTTTTCAAATTACTCCAGCCGACATAATATGGAATCTCCTACTTTTCAAGCTACATACTGAAATCGACCATCGATGGTATTGGTATAACTGGCCGAGCAGCCGCGAAAAAGGATTGTTGGGTCATAGTGAGCAAGTAGGGTTTTGCAGCGACAGTGCATGGACACAAATTGAGCACTGTTTTCCATATACTATATAATAGGTGGGAGATTTCTAATAGGCTACATTAGTTCTATTATCACTTCATTGACTTAGAATAGTGGTGGGCCTATTTTTGGTTGTGGGCCTGGGGCTGCAGCCCCATCAGCCCCCGCCTTAATCCGGCCCTGAACTTGGTGCAAATCCTTCGACCGCTGACTTTTGAGGTAAGATTGTAATAAGGTAAAAACTGGTCTGCGAAATCCGTAATGGTAAAGCTTTTTTAGCAAAAGTTGATGGTTAACCGAGTCGAATGCTTTCCTTAAATCAAGAAAGAGTGAAAGGGTAACCTTGTTTTCATTCAGATTATTTAACAGTTTATCATAAAGCGTGGTAACAGTTAATTCGATGGAACTATTGATTCTGAAGCCAAATTGAGAAGGCGTAATAATGTGATTTTTGTTTAAAAATTGAGTCATATTGCATTCTTAAATTTTTTCAAAGATTTTTGCAAAAACTGAAAGTACAGAAATAGGGTGCAGGTCATCAAGAGACTTTGGATTGGATACTTTTAGAATTGGAATTACAAAAGCAAGTTTGAAGGGATCCGGGAAAATTTCTTGTTTAATACATCTGTTAAATAGCTTGGTTAATAGAGGAGCTAAAATGCATATTGACAGTTTTGTAAATTTTGAAAGGATTTTATCTGATCCTGGTGCGGCGTCAGATTTAACATTGTCAATGCAAGAAATGACATCTTTTTCACATATTTCTTGAAGAGCAAATGATTGCTCGCAGCTACTTGTAAAATTTTTGAAAGAATTATTGTTAGTTTGTGGAATATTATTTGCCAAATTAGTACCAATATTTGTAAAATATTCACATAATTTGTCTAGAAACACATGAGAATCTGTATTCATCATTTGATTTTCAATCAACAAAGCAGAAGGCAATTTGGATTTCTTGGAAGATTTTTTACATTCGATAATTTCTTTTATGACAGACCATATTTGAGAAGGGTTTCGATTATTAGATTTAATTAAGTTTTCATAGTAGTTTCGCTTGGCATGGTATTTAATGTGAGATAGTTTATGACGATATTTATTATAAAAGGCTTTTTTATCAGCATTATTACTTTTAAAACAGGCTCTAAATAATTTATTTTTTATTTTGATAGAAACCAGAATATCTTTTGTTATCCAGGGGTTTTTCACTTAATCTTTTTTCTTTTCTAGTCATAGTTCTCAGAGGCACATGTTTATTGAGAACTGTTTTAAAGATAGTTGTTAGATTGCAAACATCATTATTAATGTTAGAATTTGGTGAATCAAAATCAATTTTTGATAGATTTTTTTTCATATCAACTAGAAAGTTATCAATCTCTGTTTGTTCATCAAACAACATTTAAATTTTGGGATGATGAAAAAAGTTGGTAAATGACCAGATACTTCATATAGACACACTCCGAAATAAGTTTCTTTAGTAATATTTGTATAAAGATGGTCTAATAAAGATGATGTACAATTATTCGCAAATCTAGTGGGAACATCAACCATTTGGTTGCAACCAATCGAATTCAGAGCGACTATGTATTCAGATGCTGGACATAAAACCAACCTCGCCTCCACGTGGTGTCCGGTGGAAACAACATTATTATTATTATTATTATTATTAGTGGGCGGTGGTGCCACAGAGGAACAACAACGTTTAAACCTCTCTGGCACATTGTGTAGGCCATCAATTAGGCCCATTACAATTTTTCACCGCTTTTTTTTTTGTTTTGTTCAGATTAGTCTACTGGCCGTGTTCAGCAAGCCTTCCGGCCTGCTGCAAATACTTAGCCAGTAGATTTATATTTAGCTTTTGTACCACAGATTTTATTGTGGTTTTTTCTTTATCAAACACCTTTCTTCGAAGAGCTTGGTAATAAGTACATGCTCCAATATGGTGATTTGGAGTTTCTTCTTCCAGGTTACATTTTGGACATGTCGGTGACTCGTCACGTCCAGTGGTCTTCCTGTGTTTCTGTAAGTTGCAGTGACCAGTGAGGACTTGCAACACTTCATTTAATCTAGATCTGTTGAGACTCAAAAGTCGACGAGTTAATTGGGGCGAGGCCCACTCCACGTTTTCTTTTGTGCTCATGCAGTCCTTTCGTTCTATCCAAGATGTTTTCCATCTTTTGACACTCCAATCCTTTATTGCAGCGCGACAGCTCGCATATGGGATTGGAACAAAAGGCTCAGGGCCGAAGCAATTAAATGCTGATCCTGATTTAGCTAGTGTATCCGCCTTCTCATTACCGTGGATGCCGGTGTGGCCCGGCATCCATGCAACAGTGACGTGATTGTCTTCACCCAATTTATTTAGGTGTTTGATACATGATAATACTGTACTAGATTTTACAGTATTATTTTGGATTGCCAGTATCGCTGCTTGGCTATCCACTAAAATTATTATTTCTTCATTTAGAGTTTTTTCCATGGTCAGTTTCTTCGCTACTTCAGCTATAGCGAAGACCTCTGCCTGAAAGAATGTACTATATCTTCCCAAATGGAAAAAACTTTGGTCTGTGTGAGATCCTGATGGGTATTCTATGTAGAAACTCGCACCGGCTCTTCCATTCAATTTGGACCCGTCAGTGTAGCATCTGATTATGCTTTGTTCTAAAGCACGTTCAAACTGCACTGCGTCCTTGCGTTCTAAAACAAGGCAATTGTACTGTTTTCCAAATTCCTTTGTTTTGTTTATCAAATCTGCGGGCATGCTCAACAAAGACAAGTTTTCCTTTGCTTCATTGCATACGTCAACATGACTTTTAGTTTTCCCTGTTGATCCGATTGTCATGGCTGACCAAAGGCCCACACGGGATAACCTGTATGAACCTTTTAGCGCCTCTGACAGTATGAATTTATTAATTGGCATGATATTCAACAGCACTTCCAGAGCACCTGTGGGGGTACTGGGGAATGCTAAAGAAATCATAAGACACGCTAGTCTTTGTACTCTAGCAAGCTTTTTCACTAGATATTTTTTATTTAGTCCACCAACCCAGGATGTACACGCGTATGTGATAACAGGTCGTATCATTGCAGTGTATATCCATCGCATGCTAGTTGGATTTAACCCCCACGCTCTGCCCACTATTTGTCTGCATTGTAATAACGCAGCAGTCGCCTTGCGAGCAATACGTGTTATGTGAGGTTTCCAGGTAAGCTTACTATCAAGGGTTACACCTAGCAGTGTTGCTTCTTTGGAAATTTCTAGCTGGCGTCCGTTTAAACGCAAGGTTCCAAAATCCGGCTTACTTTTGTTAATAAACAAAACTATTTCAGTCTTTTTACTGCTGAATTTAAGCTCTTGATTATGAGCCCAATTACCTGCAATATTTAGCGCTTTTTGAGCCCTACCTTTGATCCACAGCATGTTGGTGCCAGTGACCAAAATTGCTACATCATCGGCATAGGCTTGTACATGAAAACCCCTGTTGCGTAGGTCTACCAACAAGGAGTTTAATACACAGTTCCAAAGAAAAGGGGACAAAATACCACCTTGGGGATTCCCTTTTACTACTTCTCTCTTAATCTTCTCACCATTTAGCTTTACTTGAACTGTGCGGTGTCTCAGTAAATTCTCAATCCAATGGACGAGAAAAGGCGACACCTTCAATTCTCGCAGAGCATCGGCAATGCCACTATGTGTGATATTATCAAAAGCACCAGCAATATCCAGAAATATTCCTAGTGCTGTTCTTTTCTTTGCCAAGCTTAGTTCTATGCGTCGTACAAATTCATGCAGTGCAGTTTCAGTTGAAACTACAGCTCTGAATCCATACTGGAACGCAAAAAACCTTGCTTGCAAATTAGAATCATCATTAAAATGATACAGTACTAACCTTTCCAACCGTTTAAGTTGAAAGGAAGTTAAAGTGATCATCCGGAAAGACTTAACTTCATGATAGTTTTCTTTACCGGGTTTAGGGATGAAGATGCCAGTCCCTTCCTTCCATACTTTCGGCACATAGCTGTACTTCAAGCACATTTGGAAAATGGTTTGGTATATATTTCTAATACTATTCCAGCCTTTTTGTAGTAGCACCGGGTAAATACAGTCTGGTCCCGGCGTCTTAAATGGCAGAAATTCGTTTATTGCTCTTCCATCTTTTCAAGTGAACAGATGGAGCTAACAATTTCGTCGTGCGTTGGTAACACAGCAGTGTTATCATTTGGTTCTTCTGCTGCTTTACTATAGTTTACCTCCCGACTTCCCGGTGCTAGGGTGTCTAAAAGGCAATTCATAGTCTCAGCAGAAGATTCGGTGAATTGACCATTAGGTCTTAAAACGTTGCTTACTTGCACCGTTTCGTTTCGACGCATAATTTTAGCCAGCCGAGCGGTTGCACAGTGGCTATTCATCGATTCCGTAAAAAGACGCCAAGAATCTCTCTTGGCTTTCCTTACGGCAATTTTAAAAATCAATTGGGCCTGCTTAAAAGCTTCCCAGTCGCTTCCAACTTTTGATTTGATGGCTTTACGTTGGGCTTTACGAGCCTCTCTGCGGAGACAGGTTAGCTCTGTATTCCACCAAATATTGTCAGTTTTACGACGGATCTTACGCTGAGGGCAAGATACATTGTAAGATTTTATTATCTGTGATTGAACAGTTGATGCCAATTTTTCTATATCATCTATTCATCTCCTGATGATATGCTAACTGGTGTACTATTCAAATCATGTAACCTGTGATCAAGTTCGTTTGCATACTTATTCCAGCAAGTACGTCTAACGTTCCTGATCATTTTTGTTCTTTTGGTGCCACCTTGAACTCTAAACCTAATATACATGTGATCTGAAAAGGATGGTACGTCACTGACATGCCAGTCACTTATACAGTTCTCAGCACTTCGGTTTATTAGAGTCAGATCTAGCACTTCTTCTCTTTTTCTCGTTCTGAAGGTGGGTTTACTGCCCACATTACAGATGTGCAAGTTCGCACTAGCACAGAACATAAGCAAATCCATACCTCTTGAATTGACGTTGGAGGAGCCCCATACTGTGTGATGTGCGTTTGCATCAGTTCCTATAACGGTAGGAATTTTATCTCTGTCACTGAATGACAGCAGCTCTTTCAGAATTACTGGTGGAGCTGGTTCTTCCAAAGCCATGTAAGCCGATACAAAGACACAGCTATCTCCTTCTCGTCTTACATTTTTAACTCTCACTGCTACCACATCTTCGCTAGAAAATTGTGGTATGAGAGAGCATGTCATATCAGAAGTGACATAAATACATGCTCGGGGACGTTTATCTTTTTTATTACCTTGAAAAAGTTTCCATCCCCTGAGTTTACTTCTGATTGTACCTCCATAAGTCCAGGGTTCCTGAATTAGGACTATACCTGAACGAATGTTTTTTGTTACTTCACATAAGTTATAGCTAGCGGCCTTACTTCTGTGAAGATTAATCTGCCAGCATTCAAATCCATTCGACTTGGTTTTTCGTGCTGGAATTTGTTTTTGATTACTTAAAGCGTTTGTTGCAGATCTATTACTCATACACGGTATGAATTTTGAAAATACAACAATTTTGCTCTAAGGTATTGATTGTCAGTCTACTTTAGTAGGAACTGGTTGCCTTCGAACCCTGATCAGGGTTCTGAGGCTCCTCAGCTCCTTCCGAAGCATCTCTGACGTTTTCGATTGAGTGCTAGAAGACTCCATCGACCTTTTCGTTGATGCAGAGTTGCAGGCAGTTTGAAGATTATCTCCAGGGTTAATGATGTTCAAACCCTCTAACCCCTTCCACAACCATTCTCGCTGCTTCCGCTTCTAATTTCTTTCATAATTTTTTCCTCGACGCCACTCAGACGTGCTACCAACGTCCAGAGACACTGATGGATTCTGAGTGAGCGAACCGGATATTTGAGCGGTATTCGACTTTTCAATCGACAATGCCGCTGAAACTGTTGCCTCTTGATTTGCCAGAGGCTTTTCCTCCAACAGAAGAGAAGTCCAGGCTGAAGGCAATTTTTTCGCACTTGTCTCCACCTCAACCCTTGCAGGAGTAGAGGTTTTGACTAGCTGAGTACTCTCACTGCCGCTGAATAGTTCAAGAACTGTTCGCTGCGACAGTGGTTCTTTCCTTGTTAGGGGAACAAACCGTACTGTTTTCTATTTTCGTTTGTTTTTCATTCATAAAGTTTGGTTTTTCTTTTTGTAACTGGGAAAAACCTAAAGACCAGATTTGAAAAAAAAAATTGTTATTAAACCACGTCAAGTCCCGCAGCTGGACCCAGACAACTACATGCAATGGACTTGTCATTCTGTGCAGTGGCCTTCGGAATGCCCCCCCAATACAACTGCAGGCCCCCTCCCAGTCACCAACTGGAGCTACAATTGCATGGAGATTTCCACAAGCTGACGGAGGCAGCCCCCCCAATTGGCTAGATCAGGGGCGGGCCTCTGAACTATCGTGCGGCCGCGGTGCGGAGCGCGTTTTAGACCGGTTCCCTCAACAACTATGAGATTCCATTGCAATCATCTGAAATCCAGTCACGCAATCCTGACATGTCCCATATAAACAATTTTTGGTGCCTACCACCCGCATCCTCGCTAATGCCAAACCTGCATTATCCACTCCCTCCTTCACAGCTCGACTTCTCATCCGCCAGGAAAAGAAGCCGAAATGCTTCAAGGAGCAAATTCAACAAGTAAGGCCGTTGTTAAGTTGGCAAACATAAAAAGTAAAAATGCCAGAGCCTCTTTAGCCAACATTACAACGTTGTTTCCACCGGACACCACGTGGAGGCGAGGTTGGTCTTATGTCCAGCAAACAGCATTATAATCTTGGCTAAGGCTCTGGCATTTTTACTTTTTATGTCTGCCAACTTAGTCTTAGCAACGGCCTTACCTGTTGAATTTGCTTCTTGAAGCATTTCGGCTTTTTTTCCTAGCGGATTAGAAGTCGAGCTGTGAAGGAGGGAGTGGATAATGCAGGTTTGACATTAGCGAGGATGCGGGTGGTAGGCACCAAAAATTGTTTATATGGGACATGTCAGGATTGCGTGACTGGATTTCAGATGATTGCAATGGAATCTCATAGTTGTTGAGGGAATCGGTCTAAAACGCGCTCCGCACCGCGGCCGCACGATAGTTCAGAGGCCCGCCCCTGATCTAGCCAATTGGGGGGGCTGCCTCCGTCAGCTTGTGGAAATCTCCATGCAATTGTAGCTCCAGTTGGCGACTGGGAGGGGGCCTGCAGTTGTATTGGGGGGGCATTCCGGAGGCCACTGCACAGAATGACAAGTCCATTGCATGTAGTTGTCTGGGTCCAGCTGCGGGACTTGACGTGGTTTAATAACAATTTTTTTTTTCAAATCTGGTCTTTAGGTTTTTCCCAGTTACAAAGAAAAACCAAAACTTTATAAATGGAAATAAACGAAAATAGAAAACAGTACGGTTTGTTCCCCTAACAAGGAAAGAACCACTGTCGCAGCGAACAGTTCTTGAACTATTCAGCGGCAGTGAGAGTACTCAGCTAGTCAAAACCTCTACTCCTGCAAGGGTTGAGGTGGAGACAAGTGCGAAAAAATTGCCTTCAGCCTGGACTTCTCTTCTGTTGGAGGAAAAGCCTCTGGCAAATCAAGAGGCAACAGTTTCAGCGGCATTGTCGATTGAAAAGTCGAATACCGCTCAAATATCCGGTTCGCTCACTCAGAATCCATCAGTGTCTCTGGACGTTGGTAGCACGTCTGAGTGGCGTCGAGGAAAAAATTATGAAAGAAATTAGAAGCGGAAGCAGCGAGAATGGTTGTGGAAGGGGTTAGAGGGTTTGAACATCATTAACCCTGGAGATAATCTTCAAACTGCCTGCAACTCTGCATCAACGAAAAGGTCGATGGAGTCTTCTAGCACTCAATCGAAAACGTCAGAGATGCTTCGGAAGGAGCTGAGGAGCCTCAGAACCCTGATCAGGGTTCGAAGGCAACCAGTTCCTACTAAAGTAGACTGACAATCAATACCTTAGAGCAAAATTGTTGTATTTTCAAAATTCATAACGTGTATGAGTAATAGATCTGCAACAAACGCTTCAATTAATGAAAAACAAATCCCAGCACGAAAAACCAAGTCGAATGGATTTGAATGCTGTCATCAACCGTTCAATCACAGATAATAAAATCTTACAATGTTTCTTGCCCTCAGCGTAAGATCCGTCGTAAAACTGACAATATTTAGTGGAATACAGAGCTAACCTGTCTTCGCAGAGAGGCTCGTAAAGCCCAACGTAAAGCCATCAAATCAAAAGTTGGAAGCGACTGGGAAGCTTTCAAGCAGGTCCAATTGATTTTTAAAATTGCCGTAAGGAAAGCCAAGAGAGATTCTTGGCGTCTTTTTACGGAATCGATGAATAGCCACTGTGCAACCGCTCGGCTGGCTAAAATTATGCGTCGAAACGAAACGGTGCAAGTAAGCAACGTTTTAAGACCTAATGGTCAATTCACCGAATCTTCTGTTGAGACTAAGGGTGGAAACTCAAACCTAAACCTAAACCTGAAAACCCGGTTTTAAAGGAAATTTTGGAAACCCAAACTGAAACTGACACCTACTTAGCCAAAATTTTGAAAACCTAAACTTGAACCAAAACCGTTTTTTCTTGAAACGTCAAAACCGAAACTGAAACTAAAACCAGTTCAAAATTTTCTAAGGTTTTGGGTCTTTAAAATTGTCATCACCATCATTACCTGTACAGTTCCCTTAATGCTGAGCGTCTAATAGAGAAGCTGTGAATACTAATTTTTGAGTCTTTGGTTTGTTCCGAACTCGGAATTATACCCCAAGTTGACAACTTCTGAAGCAATTGCTCTCCTCACTCGGCCATCTCAGCTGCTGCTTATCATTGTAATGAAACAAAAACGCCAAGAAGTAGAGGATTAAATTATACGTATTCATAGTAAAATAACTTGGATAAAACTTAAACCGAAACTGAAATCCAGAAACCGAAGCTGTGCGTAAGCAAAACTGAAACCGAAACTGGAACCGATTTTTCAACAGCCATGAAACCAAACCAAAATTGAAACCTGACATCTGGGTTTCAACACACCGAAAGCGAAACTGACACCCTAACGCCAAGTAGCCAGGTTTCCACCCTTGGTTGAGACTATGAATTGCCTCTTAGACACCCTAGCACCGGGAAGTCGGGAGGTAAACTATTGTAAAGCAGCAGAAGAACCAAATGATAACACTGCTGTGTTACCAACGCACGACGAAATTGTTAGCTCCATCTGTTCACTTGAAAAGATGGAAAGAGCAATAAACGAATTTCTGCCATTTAAGACGCCGGGACCAGACTGTATTTACCCGGTGCTACTACAAAAAGACTGGAATAGTATTAGAAATATATACCAAACCATTTTCCAAATGTGCTTGAAGTACAGCTGTGTGCCGAAAGTATGGAAGGAAGGGACTGGCATCTTCATCCCTAAACCCGGTAAAGAAAACTATCATGAAGTTAAGTCTTTCCGGATGATCACTTTAACTTCCTTTCAACTTAAACGGTTGGAAAGGTTAGTACTGTATCATTTTAATGATGATTCTAATATGCAAGCAAGGTTTTTTGCGTTCCAGTATGGATTCAGAGCTGTAGTTTCAACTGAAACTGCACTGCATGAATTTGTACGACGCATAGAACTAAACTTGGCAAAGAAAAGAACAGCACTAGGAATATTTCTGGATATTGTTGGTGCTTTTGATAATATCACACATAGTGGCATTGCCGATGTTCTGCGAGAATTGAAGGTGTCGCCTTTTCTCGTCCATTGGATTGAGAATTTACTGAGACACCGCACAGTTCAAGTAAAGCTAAATGGTGAGAAGATTAAGAGAGAAGTAGTAAAAGGGAATCCCCAAGGTGGTATTTTGTCCCCTTTTCTTTGGAACTGTGTATTAAACTCCTTGTTGGTAGACCTACGCAACAGGGGTTTTCATGTACAAGCCTATGCCGATGATGTAGCAATTTTGGTCACTGGCACCAACATGCTGTGGATCAAAGGTAGGGCTCAAAAAGCGCTAAATATTGCAGGTAATTGGGCTCATAATCAAGAGCTTAAATTCAGCAGTAAAAAGACTGAAATAGTTTTGTTTATTAACAAAAGTAAGCCGGATTTTGGAACCTTGCGTTTAAACGGACGCCAGCTAGAAATTTCCAAAGAAGCAACACTACTAAGTGTAACCCTTGATAGTAAGCTTACCTGGAAACCTCACATAACACGAATTCCTCGCAAAGCGACTGCTGCGTTATTACAATGCAGACAAATAGTGGGCAGAGCGTGGGGGTTAAATCCAACTAGCATGCGATGGATATACACTGCAATGATACGACCCGTCATCACATACGCGTGTACATCCTGGTTGGTGGAGTAAATAAAAAATATCTAGAGAAAAAACTTTCAAGCGTACAAAGACTAGCGTGTCTTATGATTTCTTCAGCATTTCCCAGCATCCCCACAGGAGCTGTAGAGATGCTGTTGAATATCATGCCAATTAATAAATTCATACTGTCAGAGGCAGTAAAAGGATCATATCGGTTATCCCGTGTGAGCTTTTGGCCTGCCAAGACAATTGGTTCAACAAGAAAAACCAAAAGTCACGTAGACGTACCGTATGCAATGAAGCAAAGGAAAACTTGCCTTTGCTGAGTATGCCAGCAGACCTAATAACTAAAACAAAGGTATTTGGAAAACAGTACAAATGCCTCGTTATGAAACGCAAGGACGCAGTGCAGTATGAGAATGCTTTATAACCAAGCATAATAGATGCTACACAGACGGATCCAAGTTAAATGGAAGAGTTGGTGCGAGTTTTTACATTGAATACGCATCAGGCTCTCAAGCAGATCAAAATTTTTTCCATCTGGGAAGATATAGTTCTGTCTTCCAGGCAGAAGTCTTTGCTATAGCTAAAGTAGCAAAGAAACTGATCATGGATAGAATTGTAAATGAAAAAATTTATTATTTTAGTGGGTGGCCAAGCAGCAATTCTGGCTGTCCAAAATAATATTGTGAAATCTAACACAGTATTAACGTGCATCAAAAACCTGAACATATTGGGTAAAGACAATGACGTCGCTATTGCCTGGACGCCGGGCCACACCGGCATCCAAGGAAATAAGAAGGCGGATATCTTAGCTAAATCAGGATCAGCATTAAACTGCTCGGGGCCTGAACCTTTTATTTCCATTCCATATGCTAGTTGTCGCGCTGCAATGAAGGATTGGAGTGTCAAAAGATGGAAAGCATCTTGGATAGAATGAAAGGACTGCTTGAGAACAAAAGAAAATGTAGGATAGGCTTCGCCCCAGTTAACTCATCGACTTTTGAAGCTCAAAAGACCTAGAATAAATGAAGTGTTGCAAGTCCTCTCAGGTCACTGCAACTTACAGAAACACAGGCGCACCATGGGACATGACGTAACATCGACATGTCCAAAATGTATCCTGGAAGAAGAAACTTCAAATCACCATGTTGGCGAATGCACTTGCTACCAAGCCCTACGAAAGAAGGTTTTTGGTAAAGAAAAAACCACAATAAAGTCGGTGGTCGCAAAACTAAATATAAACCTACTGGCAAAGTGAGGATTGAACCTGGTCAGTCTTCTCTGGCACCACCGCCCTTTAATAATAATAATAATGTATTCAGATATTGTTGGGTTATTTAATAGAGTATTAATATAAAAATTCCCGCAAACAACGTAATTCATATTATTTGTTTCAAAATCATGCAATTGAAGATGGAGCTTATTTTGAAATAAGGAAAAGTTTTTTTAGGATGACGATAAACAACACCGAGACAAAAATTTGATGTTTCACTTTCAACCTCGATCCAGAGATCCTCACAATTAGGAGTTTTGAGAGAAAGGTCGTTACGCGGACTATACTTAAGGGTGTTTTTTAGATATATTCCAACCCCACCGGCCATAGAAGGAGAATCGTTATAAAAAAAAATGGTAGCTAAGAATATCAATATTTGAAAAACTAGTAGAATTTAGTTTAGTTTCAGAGATGGCAATTGCATCTGGTATTCTAGTTATATCGTTTAAACATTCTTCAATTTTGTCTTTGTTTTTGGATAAGCTTCTAGCGTTAAAATGAATAAGAAAAAAATCATTTTTTTGTAAATTATTGCTTAAATTTGCTAGCATGGAAGGAGAATAGTAATCATTATATCTGCCATTAGTAACAGAGCAAGATGTCAAAGCTTTAAACTCAAAATCAGAAACTGCAAAAAAAAGGAAATAATGATTCTATACAAGTATAAACATCATTCATTTCATCGTGAATAATAATTGAATATTATACAAACAAGCTTTAGCCTACAACATCGGAAGGAATCCAGTTTAAATCTGTAATAAGAAGTCAACTTTGCTAGATTACTTATTTTAGTAAAGCTAGGCCTTACTTACTATCGCATATGTTTTTCTCATCGGAATGGTTTTAAAACAGCAAGTGAAACAATTCAAGTGATTAATTAATCATTGTTCAAATTTTTAAGGTATGTGCATCAGAGTTGCAGGGTTTGTCGCTCTTCTATTTGGTCTAGAATAGCCTAGTCTCGACAGGTCGGAAAATGAGTTGATGTTAATAACTCTGCTGTTTGAATCAAGCCTGAGGCGAATCTGGCCTTGGGTAGACCAAAGATATTTAAAATTTAGGAGCTGCTTTGCTTCCTTTGCTGCTAGATAGAGATTTTTGCGGTATGGCATTAGATTTTCTCGTAGAGTGATAAATTTGAATTTCCAAATGTTGAGACGAGTTTAGAGGAGCAGTCTTTGAGCAACCTTTTGTTTTGTAAAGAAAGAATTTCTGATGTCTCTATTGGCAAAGCGAGCAATTATTGGGGGGTGAGTGATAGTGACAGCTTTGGACTAGATAGGCCTACTTGTATTGGAATTTTGAAATGCTTGAAGCCGGTGTGAAGTAGAAATTTGACGGTCATCAAGATGAATATCTAGCAAAGACGCCATTTTTTTCACAATGTCATTGGTGTTTTCATTTTCTGTTGCGGGAATTCCATGAAACTCTAGGTTTTTTCTGCGACCATATTGGTCTAGTCTGTCAAGTTGTAATTCAGTCGATTCCTGCCTGGTTGTGATGTGATCCATTGACGCGTTTAGTTTGGCAATATCGATAATAAGTTTGTTGCTGTCAGAGATTTTTTTATGAAAATCGTTATATTCGTAAGCAATGTAAGCGATACTACCGAGAATGTGATCGTTGCTATCACTCAATGATTTGCATTCTTCACGCAAGGAAAGCATTGAATTTTTTAGACGTAAGATTTCTTCAGATATTGAAAGAATTTCTTCATCAGGAGTCTTAGAATTATTACTGAAACCTTCCTCGAAAATAGATTTGCATTTTTGTGCAATAATTTTATCAATATTTTCGATTACTTTTTTAGTTATTTTCTCTTCTTATTCGATTACAATAAGTGAAACTAAACTGAAAAGCCGTAATCAAAATTCAGTGTCATTACCAAACTATCATTTCCACTGTGTAAACTCTTCAACAAATAGTGGGGGTATTGGTTTATATTTAACATCCTCTCTAACTTATAAAATTAGACCTGATTTATCTCTTTCGGTTGAGCAAGTCGAAGATATTTGAGTGGAAATTCATCCAACATCTAACGCAAAACCTTTTATCATAGGAGGGGTTTACTTTCACCCTCACACTTCAGTTGCTCGGTTTCAAAATGCATTAGAAACGCAACTAGAGAATTTTAATGCTATTAACCAAACATATTATATATTAGGTGACTTTAATATAAATTACATAAGCAATTCAACAGATATCACGCAATATAAACAATTACTAGCATCTATAGGGTGTGTGAATTTTATAACTTGCCCTACCAGATTTATGCATGGTCAAACGCCCTCCCTGATTGATCATATTTATAGTAATAAAAATTGCCATGACATTGTAGCTGGAACAATTTGTTTTGACATCAGCGACCATAATCCTACATTTGCATTAGTAAAGACAAGCACAAAAATTAAAAAATATCAACACCTACCACCGCTATACAAACGCGATTTTTCTAGTTTTAATGAAGAAGATTTCATAATTGATCTTGATTCAACACTCAGGATAACTCAAGATGTCTGGAATAATAGCAGCATTGATATTAATGATCAGTTTCGTGATTTCATGAATGTTTTTCAAAATTGCATGAACGCCCATGCACCTAGACGAAAGCTCTCGAGAAAACAAGCTAGATTTTACTTTAAGCCATGGCTGACTCAAGGCATAAAACGTAGCATTAAAACAAAGAATGTTCTATATAAAATTTCTTGCAAAAAATCCCACTCAGGTATCCACTATGATGAGTATAAACGGTATAACATTGTGCTAACTAAGGTTAAAAACTTATCAAAGCAAATATATTTTAGACAAAAGTTCCAACAGTCACAAAGTGACATTAAGCAAACCTGGAAAACAATAAATCAAGTCATTCGAAAAACTAATTCACCATCACCCATACCATCATTTAATTACCCAGGGCAAAATGTACATTTAAATGATCCTAATAACCTATCCAATCACTTTAATGATTACTTCTCAAGCGTTGGTTCTAATTTGGCTACTGCTTTTCCCCCAAATCCTGCAAATTTGTCAATCCCTACTCGTCAAAACCATGTTTCTATGTTCATTAGCCCAATATGTTCTGATGATGTAATAAGAGAAATTGATCTCTTAGACAATAATAAATGCAATGATACATATGACATTCCAGTTAGAATTATAAAACTAAGCAAAAGCGTAGTTGCCCCTATACTTAGTGAACTATTTAATCGATGTATAATACATGGAACCTTTCCCACAATTTTAAAAAGAGCCAAAGTGATTCCTATTTACAAAGATGGCGAAAAACACTCTCTTTCAAATTATCGTCCTATATCTATATTGCCTCATTTTTCCAAAATCTTTGAGAAAATACTCCAAACTGATTTAACAAAATTTCTAAACAAGCATCAGATTATTTCCAAATGCCAATTTGGCTTTCAAGAAAAACTGTCGACTACTGATGCCTTAACTGACATGTGCCTCCATATCCAAAACCAACAAGCTTGTAAGAAAATTACTAGTGGAGTTTTTATTGACCTAAAAAAAGCATTTGACACTGTAGATCATCAAATTTTACTTCAAAAACTTGCTCATTACGGTGTACGCGGGATTCCTCTTAAACTGTTTTCAGATTATTTAACAAATAGGTACCAGTTCACTTGTGTAAATTCAGTGAATTCCAATCCTAAATTAATAACTGTTGGTGTGCCACAAGGTAGTGTACTTGGCCCACTATTATTCCTTCTTTATATAAATGACTTACCAAAAATAACCAGCCTAAAAACGATCCTATTCGCTGATGACACAGCCCTTTTTGCATCAGATTCAAATTCTGGTAAATTGGAAAAATTCGTAAATGTAGAGCTTGAAAAAGTTAAGCTGTGGCTAATTCAAAACAAACTTACCTTAAACATAAAAAAATCATGTCATATTGTTTTTGGTAAAAAAGATATTAATTTAAACTTTGTAATTGATAACGATCAATTAATTCAGAAGGATGTTACTAAATACCTAGGTTTACAAATAGATCAACACCTGAAGTGGAAGCCCCATGTTGAAATGCTAATGACCTCTTTAGCTAAAGCATCAGGAGTGCTATACAGGCTTAACAAACATGTGTCTAGGCCTACGCTTCGTATGGTTTATAATGCTCTTGTCAAAAGTAAATTACAATATGGGATCATTCTGTGGGGATGTGCCAATAAAACAACCCTAAATAGGCTGAACAAACTGCACAATAAAGCTCTCCGTACTGTCACAGGACTGCCTTATAAAACTGCCATCAATAAACTATATAGTAATGCTAGAGCATTAAAGACATTTGATTTATATAAATATGCTCTGGCACAATATATGTTTAAACTTTACTCAAAAACAAGTTCAAGTGATAATTTTATTGATAATATTGCGCTTGTGAATACAATACATAACTACAATACAAGGCAAGCCAAAAACAAAAATTATTTTGTGTCTAACATGCTAACTTCGCAAAAGTCAAATAGCTTACTAGTAGATGGTGTCAAAGTATGGAATCAACTTCCACCTTATGTTAAATCTGAAACCCGAATTTCACAGTTCAATAAATTAGTGTTCAAACAACTTCTAAGTTCGTACTCTCCCTTAAACCTAACTGATCCACTTTAGAAAACAATTTGATTTAATTATAATCCACAAATGGATATGCTGCAAACGTAATACTACTTCAGCAATTTTGGATTCTTTAATTTCTTTATGCGTTGAGTAAATTCTCTTGTTGGTCTGGTGCTTTAAATAAATTGGTTGGAAATCTGGCATAAAATAAATGTATCTATTAAGAATAGCGCTTTTTCAGTGGTAAATATTTGAGTGATGCTATGTAGTACCTACTACACTATTATAATGTCATTAATCCAAAACAGTTTGATTAAAAAGGTAATTTTATGACTAATGAAAATTGGGCTGATCGTATACACGGAAGATTGATTGTGTAATTGTTAGTACAGTAGCAATTGCAAATTGATTGTGAACTCGCTGGGTTGTTCCGTAATGAATATTTTGTGTCTCTAATTTCAGCAGCAAATCAAAATTCTTTTAATGGTAAATTGTAGTAAACCCTGACTTAAGTGAAATGCTGAGTTTGTGACATGATCGACGTAAAGTGTTTGTTTTTTATACGTTTACAGTCATCAGTGTATTGTATTTTACTATTTACACTTAAACGTGATGTTAAATTCGAAGCATATTTTGGTCATTAATAACTATTCATAATTAAACATGTTGTGGAGAGGAATAATCAAAACGTCTTATCTGCAAACGTATGTGTTGGTTGCTTGTGTCATTTTGTTTTTCATGTGACTGAAATACCTTTTCTCTTTCCTGCTTTTTTTATTTATTTTTTTTTTTTACTTTTTTTACTTTTTTGTTTTTTATTTTAATTATTTGTTTACTTTTTGTTTTTTCTTCACGACACCGCATTTCAAACCCACCAAACTGATGTTTTTATTCGCATCGATTGGTGAACTACAGTAAATCTATTTGAAAAGTCTCAACTTATATACATCAGTATCAAATCCAGAGTTTTCAACAGGGGTAGAGATTAAATGACTATGTCCCTTCCTACCCCTTCATCACACAGACAGTTTCAATGTATGTAAATACTTTAGTGATGTGTCCTTTTTTATGCGCGGTGTTGTGTGATGTGAATAAATGCCTCTCTCTCTCTCTCTTCGAGTCGCATAAGTACTTCGTTTGGGGCTTATGTTTCTTAGAGCCAGTCGTCATGAATATGACGTAATAATTGAGAGTAAAAAAAATGGCTGAATTCCAAATCAACGCAAGTGGGCTTAGGCTAGTAGCTTTTAAACTTTTGATTATTTGGAGAAATCTATGAGAATCCTTCTTCAATAGTAAACTATTGCAACTTACTAGTTCAGAACTTCTAAGCTTTGACGCAATAAATTCCTAACTTCATGGATATCTTCCTATTTCTTTGTTTTTTTCTGACTATTACCTAGCCTAGCTTGCAGGACCGAAACTAGGCAATGCGCCGCCCCGAAATCATCTTTCGGGGCCCCCTAAAATTTTTTTCTTGGATGGTGATGCAAAAGAGCGAGCCCCGAAGGGGCGATGCCAAGCTAGGGGGGTCTGGGGGCATGCCCCCCAGAAAATTTTGCGGAATTTGACCACATTTTGGAGGCTTTTTGTGCGTTTTGAGCCTTTAAAATTCCTCAGTTTTAACAAGGTTTAGTAGTCTGTTTAACTAGGTCCTTTCCAAACCCACTAAAATAATGCTGCAAGCAAACCCTACTTTAACATTTCGCTACCTATGCGAAGAAAAAACGTTTTTAAGGCTTATTTTTGCACCTTTCACTTGAGGATGAGGAGCCCTTGGCAGGAGCGGATCCAGAAAGTTTTGGTATGGGGACGTAATTTTAAATTAGGTTGGATGTTAACTAAATACAAAGACATGTAGACCCGGAAACGGGCGAAAATAAGTCCTTTTAAAATGTTTCATGTCAGGGGCGTATTCAGAATTTTTTTCAGGGAGAGGGCACCAAATTTCGTCACTTTTTCAAGCGCAATCTTTTCCCGGCAGAGTTATTTTAAGCAACTTAAGTAACAAAAACGACTTTAGGGGGGCATGCTCCCCCAAAAAATTTTTGATCATTTTAGCGCTTTTCAAGCAAGTTTCAGGCAAAGTTTGTTCATATTTTTGGCCCCTAACTTTGAGTGCTTCATCAAATATGACGCATTTTGTAAGCACAGTTTCGATTATGCATGCTTAAGGCGACTAAGGTTTATTGTTATGACCAGGGGTGCAAATCTATGTTGTGCATTGGGGGAGATGATTTGGCAAAATCGACCATTTTTCGATATTGGGGGGGATGATTTAGCAAAATTGACACGTCTGCAGATGTCCAACTTTTTGCCCACAATAAGGCGAAGACCAAAAAACAGGTCATAACGTTCCCAGATGCCCAATGTTTTGCCCAAAATGAAGTGAAGACCAAAAAAAGGTCATCACGTTTGCTGATGCCCAGTTTTGAGACATGAAAATATTTGGGGGGATGCTGCCGGATTATTGGAGGGATACATCCCTCCATGGATTTGCACCCATGGTTATGAAGAGGTTCGAAATTATAGAAAAGCTTTATTTATCCAAAGCATTGTTGAAAATGGCGGGCGGGGGAGGTGCACCCCCCACATCCCCCTCTGGCCCTTGGTATGCTACTAAACGCTTGTTTGCTAGTTTAGCGAATGCTATTTTTCGATAAATTTGCAGGGGTCCCTCATGGCCAAAAGCATAAATATGGTATGGGGGCCCCACATCGCGCGAGTTAAGACAAAAAATATATTGAATATTCGAATAGGCTTATTTAAGGCACCTTTATCATACGTTGATTAAATAGTACTACGTACCGACTATTTACGGGGCCCTCTTTTTGTGCGGCCCCTCCTTCCCGGTTGGGGGGTTCGGGGGGCGCTAGTTTCGGCACTGCTAGCTTGATTGTAGGCTACTGCAATTTAGGTACGGATAAGTTAGCTGAAATATTTCTTCAAAGCTGTTATTTCACTGTCTTTTCTGATATAATTCTGGAAATTTTGACTATTGTTTGATTGCTTGAATCTAATTTTCTCTTAAAATTCCTCCCAAAATTTGTTATTTAACCCAATTAAAATTCTACTGATGAAGAGCCAAAATAACACGTCCGACTTGGTCTCTTTCAAAGTGAGCCGATCAATAAAATACCAACTTTTAAGCGAATATTTCAAGCAGTGATTGAGTTAAAGCAAAAATTGTGTTAGCGGGCCTTATTAGGTACGTGTGTACCTTACCAGTGCATCGGCGCAAATTTATTTCTTGCGCTTCCGCGTACAAGTTCTTTCTTTCTGCATAGCTTTTTACTTTGAAATTGATTTGTTCGGGCTTGGGAAGCAATAAAATAAAAAATCAAAAAGAATTAAGTCGATTTTTTTAGTCCGCCCAAAATATATAATTATTCAGCCCCTCTAAAATGTGAAGGCTTGCTACGGCCCCGCGTGGCATAGTAGCAAGTGTAAGGGGTGGCATAGTAAATTTATTCCCTATTCAATTTATATAGAATTTTGTAGGGATGATCAAAAGTGGTATAGTATCGAGAGTGGCATAGTATCGAGATTTGACTGTATTACCTCGCAACAATGGTATTTAAATTAATTACAGTATGTACTTCCTCGTTTACACAACTTGTCTGCTTGAACAGTTAGGCCTAAATATACTGTTATTTCACAGTGTCTATTGTCTATTCGATCTACTGTCGGTATACGAATCGTCAGTACAATCTCTCGGCCATAATGCCATTAAGTACATTAACGTTACGTAACGTAGAGACGAAATGTAAAGGCAAGGAACAATGAAATAATTTAAAAACAGGACAAGACTCGGAGCATAACGCAATATATTATGTTACAAACAAAGTAAGTAGCATAGCTGGCCAACCGAAACGCCGTTCCGGCAGCTTTATCTTGAACCGGAACGCCGTTCCGGTGCCAATACAACGCTGGTGTGACAGTGTATATGAGACGCAACAATGCCGTGAAAATTGATAGAAGCAATCTACTTTTGATACCACCTGCATTATCTAACTTTTTTTTTTCGCTATTTCGTTTAAAATTTGACATTTATATTTTATGCGAAAACATTGAGAACCATGAATGAATTTTGTGCGGTGAACTTGCCAAGCTATAGTGAATATGTGGTTAAAAATTCAACCTAAGTTTTCACTGAGGTCATAGCTAATCGAGGCGGATAAGATACCCACTTTTCCATTTCTTCAATTTCAAGCAAGTTTAACCTTGAATTGATCTTCCAAACCTTTTTATATCTCATGTTGAAATTTTCAGAAGTCAGACAGAATTCAGTCAACAATATTGTTACAAAAATCAGCTCAAACCATACAGAGACGAGGATTTGGCGAAGTTGTAACATTTTCCTTAATTTACAGCGAAAACCTGAAACACTAAACTTTAAATGCTCGTGACCTTTGACCTTTAACCCTGACATTACATTTGAGATTATTTTTTTGATGTTTGGCAGAAGTACTACAACTAACAAAAAATGGAGTTGTTTACTAGCTTCGGTTTGGAGTAGTATAGCTTCTAACATGGCCGAAAATAAACACTTTGCGCCCCCTTGTTTGAAACCCTAAACAACATGCTTAATAACTGGGTCATTTTTAGGCAAACCTGATTCAAACTTTGCACATATGTATTAAATAGGATAGTGAAGGCAGTGATGGGCACTCGTTACTTTTAAAGTAACGAAGTTACCGTTACAACTACTTGTAAAAAATTGTAACTAAGTTACCGTTACTTTTTGAAAATGAAACTTGTAACTTTTCGTTACACGTTACTTTTAAAAAAATTTTCAACTTTAGTTTACGCTAAAACCGGCCGGTTGGTGTAGTCATTAAATACATCGCTACCGGTGCGGGAGGTCTTGGGTTCGATTCCCGGGTCGGATAGTCGGCAGTCACCAACGTCTCGCCACCGCTGCGACATTTCTTCGGAACTGTGTTGTCAGACGCTAAGCCGGGGAGATGGGCCCCGCCATTCGTAACACGCTTCGGCGTAAAACCGCGAGTATGATCAAGATTTATTTTGTTTGATTTGGTTTACGCTAAATCAAAAGCAGCTGCATTGCGTAGCAGCATAGACTGCGGGTAGCAGACAGTGTTTTTTTTTTTTAATTCGACTTTTAAAAGGACCGATTACAAGTTTTAAAAGACCAAAAACTACTGTGATTACATATGTTGTAAGTGTGCCTATTTGAAAAACGTGGAAAAGAAGCGTATTGGAGAGACCATGATAAAAATTTGAGAGACCGTTTTGGTTCCTTAAAACGCCTTAAAAAGACACTGGTAGTAGGAACAAATTTCATTACCGAGTAGTTAATAACGAGCCGGCCGGTTGACATTACAATACAGCGACAGTGGCTATCGGTGCAGTAGGTCCAGAGATAAGCGCGATACTCAATTTTTAAGTTAATCGATATCGATGCACAATACTTGAAAATAGAGTTAATCGATACCGATACACGATACTTTGAGGAGGTGTTAAATCGATACCGATACTCGTATCGCCGATACAAGTATCTCGATACAATATCAGGAAAAAATCAATTAAAAAAATTGGTTTACAAATGAATTAAAAATACTGCTACAAGTTTGCAATCTGCGGACAATTGCAAAACGTAAATATATCACGTATTTTTTCGTTTTGTTGCATATTTATCCTCCTATCACGAAAAAACGATCAATGCGCTACACGAGCTCGCTTAGGAGCTACCAGCCATCAGTCCACCACACCAAGATGGGGGAATCCCGCTAAGTGCCTTTCCCAATGGCACAAGTGAACTTGCCGGCTTGTTCTCTACACTGTCCCTTTAATGCCTAGCGTCAAGCAGGGAAGCTGTGAATAGCAATTAACAAGTCATTGGTTTGACCCGACTCGGAATCAAACCCAATCTACAGCTCTCGAGGCGGACGCTCTTACCACTCGGCCATCTGAGCAGTTAATTGGGACATGTTATAATTTCACGATTAACGTCGTTCAATGGCGTTACGAAACAATTGCAAATAGCCAAGTGATAAGAGAAATTTGCGGACAGCACGTCTCTTTATATCAATGAGGGAATTTAGCTTCATTTTACATTCTTCAGAAACCGTAAATGAACACGCAGTCAACACCTGGTAAGATTGATCTTGCTCAAAAATAGTATCGAGATACTTGTATCGGCGATGCACAAAAGCATGCTTAATCGATACCGATACTGTAGTGAAACAGTTAATCGATATCGATACAAAAGTATCGCGCGATACTAGTATCTCGATAATGCCCATCTCTGAGTAGGTCTGGAGTTTGTTCCTTCAGCCGGTGAGATCGGACACAACGTCGCCAATGGCTCGTAACTGCTGCGACGTTTCTTCGGAGTACGAGCGGATGTTGCCCAGGGGCTAACTTTAGATGAACCACGCCACTCCTTACACCCTTCCGCATAATATGGCAAGTATAATGAAGATCAGATTTTTTTGAAGTAAATTACGAATGGTAAAACCAGTAGGCTACGCAACAGCCTTTCAAATATCAACACACCGCATCGATTCTTCATGAGTAGACCAGCGTTCCGAAATGCCGGTCAATCAGGCCTGAAGGTTTCGGTTTTCAAACGTCTTTTCCAAGTGAAATTAATCTTTCACAGCGGCGCTATATGGTGAGCAGTGTTTTATTTAATAAAAGTTTCTCTTATCTTTGCAGCAGAAAAACTTGAACATTACAAGGTTCTTTTTTGGCAGATGTTTACACATTTAAACGCAACGATTTTGATGCTCTTTTTCTGCTGAAAATCGGTCGCATAAGGGCTTCAGTGTTGCCATATTTTGAAAGACACAACCAAAACTTACAAAGACCAGCCAAGATGAGCCGACTCACAAAAATTATAGCCCAAAATATTCAAACCAGAAAAACCATACAAATGCACATTTAGTAGCTGACTAGCTGTTAAGAACTAAATATGTTTCAACTAACTAACTTAACAAAGCCTCCAGTCAAAAAGAAAATATCATAGCTACGTTTGTATTTAGCTCAGATGGCTGAGTGGTATAGAGCGTCCGTCTCTTGAGCTGTAGACTCGGGTTTGATTCCGAGTCGGGTCAAACCAATGACTTTACAAATTGGTATTCACAGCTTCCCTGCTTGATGCCCAGCATTAAAGGGACAGTGTGGAGAGCAAGTTTACTTGTGCCATTGGGAAAGGCAATTAGCGGTATTCCCCCATCTTGGTGTGGTAGACAGATGGCTGGCAACTCCTAAGCGAGCTCGTATAGCACATTGATCGCTTTCTCGTGATAGGAGGATAAATATGCAACTAACTAACTATTTACAAAACTAAATACCACATTATTGCCTTTACAATAACAACAAAATCCCGAGACCAATTCAAAAACCCACTTCTACCAACTAGAATAACATGCCATTTTTCTTACAATGTAAAAGATCTACCCACAGATTTTGAACTAACGATTAACAGTATGCAAACAAAAGTCATTTTGAACAGGTGAAAAAACAAATTTGCTTGAACTTGATCATATATTTTGCATCAATCAAGCGTTGTGAATCTTTAAAATCGGCGAAGTGTTTTTTTTCAAACCCTTCCAATAATTTTCTCACCAGCACAGAGCATACTTCGCCCGCCGGAAAAAATCAAACAAGAACATATCTGGCGGAAAAGTAGCGCATCTGGCAACTCTGAAAGGGCTTCAAATAATCTCTGGATCGCATGAAAGACATTAAAAAAATTTGGCACTCTATCGCTTTCTCACTTTGTTGCATTTTTTGTTTTTTCGTTTCGTTGCGAAGTGTGAAACTTTACACTTCCAGCAGCAGCCACTGCAGGTCGCTTCGAATCAAGATTTTTAAAAGGTGCTAAATTACTGGACTCTGGTCTGGACTTTCTGTCCATCAATTACAAACCTGTTTTGTTTACGACTCAAACTCATTTGCATAAAGTTAAATCGTTCCGAAAGTCCACAGAAAAATGACATAGCCTATACCTAATTTTTATTATTTTAACTTTTCATTTAATACGTACAATAAAGCGCATTGTAAAATAGCAAAGAGTAACTTTGAAATATCGCCGATGAAGTAATTTCGTTACTTCTTTTCAAATATAACGGCGTTACCGTTACTCAAAAAGTATCTCGTTACAGTAACGAATTACAATTGTAACTTGTTACTGCCCACCACTAAGTGAAGGTTTGCATAAAATTTCAGCAAAATCAAAAAGGATGACTTTCAGCCTTGTGTGAACTGACACGGAATGGCCAAAGATCTGTTTTGTTTTTCCAACCAGTGCGGCCCTCGGCTGCAAAATCTTTCGAATGCGGCCCCTGCTGCGCAAACTATCGCCCACTCCTGCACAAGAGCATATGCCTACAACTGTCAATTGTCCTGCAAACGTAAGTAGGTTATACAACAAAATAGCGCTAAGAAATTCCAGCAAAGAGACGCCCCTTTGCATGTTCAGTCATTTAATGCCTCTCCGATACTCATTACTCATTCTGCTAATCACCTATGACTTTCGAAACAATTGAGTGAGAAACCACAATACACAAGTTCATTAGAAATATTTATTTCAGGAATATTTAACGTTTGCCACCCACTCGTGGAGCCGCTTTTTTCACTTGCTTGGTCGCCTTCGTCTTTGCCTTTACTTTCGGCGCGGACTTCGAGGTAGCTTTTTCTTTAGTACCTTTCTTGGCTTGCTCAGCAGCCTTTTTCTTTTCTTTAGCAAGCCTGCACAACAATTAGCCGTGAATTTAGCTTCAGCACTTCTTTAGAACACAACAAAACGGAACAAACTCTACCGTTACCTCACGTACGCACAGTGACAACAGCAGATCCGGCTACCATTGATAGCCTAACATACCACGCGATTTTCAAAAGACACCAAACATATCATAAAAAAAACAAACTTAAACGCATAAATCCAAAAGCAACAAGAAATACCAGTACTGTAAATAAGCTACACCATACCCAATAAATGGGTATTGGGTGTTATGATATACCTACACATTTTAGACCCAGCCACAACTTAAGCCTCGTGAATTTTATACCAAGCTCGCTTTTGAGGCTTCCGTACCGACCTTCGTTTTACTGTATATTATCTCCGTTTGAGCAGCCGGCTTAATCATTAGAAAAAAAAAACAAAATTAAGCAGCAGAGCGCTGAAAATGCGCAGTGCACAGGGGAGATCAAACTTTGGTGGTGGATCAAACCGCAGCTATTCAATAAACTTAAAATTTCCGCCTCTGAAATTTGAATCCAGAAACAAAATTATCACACATAAAAAACAAGCTTTCGATAGACTTCTAAATACAAAACGCAGTGGTACCATTGCCACAATTACACAACTTTTAAAATGAATCAACTGATTATAGTGCCAAGGGTTTGTTTAGTAAATTGTGGGGTTTAAGTGCTATACTTAAGCAAGGTATTGTTACATCAATTAGAGCTATCTTGCACAACGGGGGAGACAAGTCTACGTTCTATAGTAGTCGATTCAAAGCAAGCCCTTTCCAAGAACGTTCTATGTTGGCGCCATGAACACATACAATACAAAGGATGATTATTTTATACAAAGAACATACTTGATAGCTTGTTCTCGCATTGCTTTTCTTACTTCAGGCTTCTGGTTTCGTTTGGCTAAAATCTCACCCCAGGTAGTTCCTTGAATGCCTCGCTGATATTTGACAGTTTTTCTTGATCGCTTCTTCACAACATCTTCCTGCAAAATTCAAGATTACACGATACACATATGGAAAAAGAAAACAATGCAGCACAACATTTACAGAACCACTTTAAGTGTAATCTCGAAAAAAAAAAAAAAAATTCACAAGCAAAACACTGCGACTGTTATAATCGAAAAAAAATCACTAAAGAGCTTATCACAAAAAATATTTTCTAGCAGTGATCAAAAAATTACAACCATGCAAAAGTGAAACATAATTCACAAAAAGCAGTAGCATTAAGCCATAAGCAACTCTTAAGAATGTTACAAATTACTTGTAAAACTGGCTGTAATAATGCAACTAGACAAGTTCTGAAAAATTCAGAACGCATCTAAGCATCTTCAATTCGACAATCAGTTTATGTGATCAATGTTGCACAGAAGCATTAAGAACCATCAAGAAGTTTATCACAAGCATGACACTAAGCAACCTTATGGGGCACCATTTGAAAAAAAGAAAACTAAGCGTTTTGTGAACCATATTTTCTGAGCTTATTTAGACCATAAATTTTCCGATAAAACCAAGTCGGACCAAAAAACACGCAAAATAAGTAGGAGAAAATCACTTTTTTTCCAGACGGTGCGCCTATGCACCGCTTGGAAAAGAACGATTTTGTGACGCATGTTTTAGCAACTTATTTAGACCATAATTTGTCCAATATATATATATATATATCAGAAATATCCAACTTATATATCGGACAAAATGTACTTTAAGTCAAACCAAAAAACACGCGGAAAATAAGTCGGATATTTCCTACATGTACATCGGACAAAATAAGGTCTGAATAAGCTCAAAAACACAAAGTTGACAAAACGTATAGTTTTTTGTGCGTGCTTTTTGGTCGACTAAGGAGTACAATTTGTCCGATATATGGGTCGGATATTTCTGATATATAGCTATCGGACAAACTATGGTCTAAAGAAGATAATAAAACATGTATGACAAAATCGTTCTTTTCCAAACTGCGCATAGGCACGCCGTTTCAAAAAAAAACGACTTTGTCCGACTTCTCTTGCGTGTGTTTTTTGGTCGGACTTAGAGTGCAATTTGTCTGATATACAGTATAAGTCAGATATTCCTTATATCGGACAAATTATGATTTAACTAAGTACAAAAAACATGGTTCACAAAACGCAATTTTTTTCCAAACAGCGTATTTTTTCCCGTCACAACATGTTACAAACAAAAAAAAACTTTTATGTTATCTTTAAATTCAACTCAACTTCGCAAACACAACGATCACATATGCATTCGATATCTTATATATACCGGCCACTGTTCCCTTCGAAGTTTTTAGCAAGCACGAATTTGTCCCAATATAAATTTTAAAAAATGCCCCCAGATTTAGGGGGTATATATAAGGAATGTTTGATTCAATTTTTGCTTCACTGTTGAGTTAATAACGAAACTTTGGTTTTGTGCCAATATATTGAACACTTCAATTCAAATTGGGCCACAAACCACCATTTCAGTCGACAAGCTTAAACGAAAATTGAAAAAACTTTCCCAAACGTCTCATTTTCTCAAATTTCAAGCATTTGAAGGAACAGTGATACCCTATCTTTAAGTAACTTGATTAACCAGCTTCAGTCTACCAGAGCTTGAGCTAAGTAAGCACTTTATTCACTGCCTGCAGCCTGCTAAACAATCAGCTCCCACACAACCAACAAGATCAATCAACATATTGTGCAAAGGCAATGCTCAAGATTTCGGCTAGGACTAGAGATAGGTTTAACTGACTTTCCTTACAAACAATGAATGCAGAACATAATTGTTAGTATCTATCTATAAACTGTAAAAGATATCACAACTAGGGATGTGCCTCAAGGGAAATTACTCGGACTCGCCGAGTAAGGAGTATTCACGACATTACTCGGCCGAGTCCGAATCCAGTATCTACGACGTCAAAATATGACAATATGAACTCCATATCAGGTGAAGAGCAAAAAAAAGGTCATCGCGTCCGTAGAAGTCCTAATTTTGACTCAAATTCGGATACAGAGCAAAAAATGGTCAAAATGATGATGCCTCAGCACTAGGCCGAGTATCAATTAATACTCTGATTCGGCCGAGTACTCGGCACATCCCTAATCACAACCAATAACAACAAGTAACTACATCACATCTTTCAAAAATCATGGACTGGCCACAGTCACAAACGTGTTATATTTTTCAGTCACAAACCAGACATTAGGTTAAAGGAGAGCAAGTTGATTAGCCAACATATTGTGTTGTATTTAGTTGCATATTTATCCTCCTATCACAAGAAAGCGACCAATGCATTAATATGCGAGCTCGCTTAGGAGATTAATGGTATTCACTGTACATAGCGAAAGTTGTGTGTTATTACGATGCTACTAGAGATCTACAAAATCACCACAGTTTAAAAACATCTTAAAACCAGACAGTCTGTTTCACCCAAGAAAAATCATCAGGAGTATCTGAAAAACCACGCAAAAATCAGGAACTAAAAAAAGTAAAACACTGCATCTCACAGGTCTAGAAGTACGCTGACTGGCACTATCTACTAGCATAACGAGATGCCATACATCAAATTTTTGAATAGATATTTTCAACTGTGGTGAATTTGTATAATTGCTCCAACTGAACTCAGTTATCGAGCACTTTTTTAAAACACTGACTCCCATTGTTATTGCTACTGGTAATCAATTAATGCCAGGACGTACAATGACAAGTATCTGGCAACTCCTAAGCGTGCTCGTATAGCGCATTGATCGCTTTCTCGTGATAGAATAAATATGCAACCAAGGACTATACTACCATCTTTATTGTAAGTTTCAGAATACTTTGCTACTGAAAGACTAGCATAAGCAGTATATATAGATAGTACCGGTACTAGTAGGTCTACCAAGCGTCCAAAGGTACCAGTAATAGATACGGGCAGTGTTCCCTCTAGAGTGAGAAAGTTGAGGAAAATGCGAAATTTTTGGGCAACTTTTACTGATTTTGAACCAGAAACTAATATTATAAAATGCAAAACTGAAAAACTTAAAACAAAAAACTTGAATATTTTAAGGCAAGACTGTAGCTTGTATCTTGGAAATGCAAATTTAATGCAAAAAATTTGTAAAAGGGGTCCTCTAAGTAGTGAAATCTTCGGGCAAAAATTTCAATGAATTTATCATTTGGGCAAATTCGCCCTCGTCATAATCCTAAAGGGAACACTGGATACGGGTAGCTGTAGTGTCATAACCCTGTAGCTTTCAGCACTACCATTACATGCAGGAAACATTTCACTGAAGGAACAACAATAAACATAGGCTAAAATATCCCAATATCAATGAATGACGAGACTAAACTGCTGGCAGACTAAAGCAACTACCGGTATTTGGGTAGCATGCACTGCTACTTCCAAGATGCAAACTTTGAGAAAAATGAGAAATTTTGGAAAGTTTTTCAATTTTTCTTCACGACTTTACTAAGTGTCTGTTTCACCGGAATTTGGCTCCCCAGCTTTGATTTTCAAAATTCCGGAACCGTTCTCCATACCACTAAGGTGAAATTTCTTTTCAGGTATATACATCCCGAGAGGTGATCAGCATTCTGAAGGATGAGTGAACCTTCCACTTGAGTACGGCTGATGAACTGCTTTTCAGTAAAAGATTAAAGTGACAGAAAAAACGATTCCGCTACTGCAAAACTCAAACTACGGTAACCGAAAGTTATGCCCAAATATGGCAAATTTTCTGGTTACAAAACTTTGAAAATCGCAGTTGCGTAACCAGCTTTCGATGAAATAGAAGTTTTTTTTTTCTTTAAGCTTGCTAACTGGAATGGTGATTTTCAACTAAATTCGAATCAAAGCATTCAATATCTTGGAGCAAAACAAAAGTTTTTACTCTGGAAACTCAACTTTGAGGCAAAAAATGAATTAAACTTTCTTTAACCGTTTCAATCCTTGGGGAAATTTTCTACAAAAATTTAGGAAGCGTTTAGAGCACTGGCAGCCTTTCATAGAAACAAGCAGTCCACTGCAGCGTGGGAAAACCAGTCTCACATGAAAGCAAGGTCATTATAGAAGCTAATAAGCAGTCTGGTTTAGCAGCATTTTGATTATGGAAACCGGCAGGGCATGCTATGGAATGGAAAGTGAATTTTGGTATGAAATATGGAAGATGCTCACAATGGAATCGAAGATTTGAAAAATGGAATGGAAGATTGTCTTCCATACTAACTACATATATTCAAACTTACAACCAATTACAAAGTAATGCCATAGAAGATACTAAGTACCGGTACCAGTACAAGTATGCAGTATCTATGGTAATATCACAATGTATCCATATATTGCAAATGCTAAAACGGAACAACTCGCTGTGCTCAATATCCAGAACGAAAATCATAATTACGTCATAATAACAAAGTTTTGTGAAAATTTTATTCTGTGATAACTGACTATGATAATTTAATCTGTGATAATGTCAGCGACATGGCCCAATGCCTACCGGTACTGCGCACAGGTGGCAGATCCTACGTGACAGGTTCCATTCGCGGCTGTAGCCGATCGCATTTGACATATATGTGTAATGGGTGGCTGCTGACTCCAAGAGCGCAAGCTCACTTCGCAGTCTCCCTCAAATACTGTTGAATTTTCCGTTCAATATAATTTGAAAATAACCTCAGTTATTATTATTATTACATTATGTTTACTATTGTTAGAATGGTTAGAGCCTCTCAGAGGTGTTAACTGCAGCTGTCTGCTTTTTGCTTTAGAGTTAGTTATTTCTCGTCTAAGGCCTTTGCATCGTTGCAAGTGCTGTGGGCTGAGCTTGTGACAGTACGATAAGTTTTTGACAAGAGAAGTCAATCAAGTCAGAGGCCTAGCTATAGCTCAGGGTCATTGCTTTTAGTAGGGTTTCCCTTTTTCCTGGACTTTTAACTTTCCGGAAAACGAGAAATTTTTCAAAAATTTCACTGGAAACTTCCAGAGAAATATGAGCTGTTATTTAATGATGTTGGATAAAAAAAAGTTAAATATGTTTAGTAAATTAAGTTTACTTGTTATCTATACTGTACAGTGTAGTGTTGTGTTTATTTACTATTTTGACTCACGTTTCTTTCGTTTTCATTGTAAATGGGGTTTACTGTGACCATTCAGAAAGTCTAGGGTAAGGGTTTTTGAACAGGGGTACTACTACGAAGCACCATATAGCAGAGGCTATGTGACAGGTTATCAATTTAGACACTGTTTAGTCTGTTCATTCTGTTTCTCAGTAATTTTAGCTCTGCTTTCAAGATGTGTATATGCATTTACCTTATTCACTCGTTTGCTAAAGTTCGTTGGCATCCTCATTCCAGTTCAGTTCAATTCAACTTTTATTTCTGTATGCTTAGAAATTCACAAGAATAAAAAGGATAAATTGGTAGTTACGCAGACTACCAATTTGAAAGCTGAATTAAAGTAGAATGAGATAAATTAGTCACTTTTCGATTCTGCAATGTAACTTGTTAGCATACACTGTGACTGTATTATTCTTTTGCATTAAGAATCAATACATTGTTTACTTTTACTTTGTTCAAGCATGTGTTCATTACTTATCATGTTCTTTTTACAATATTGGATTGATCAACGAATGAGCATGACTAGTTTCAGATATGAAAGCTTATCCAGCAGTTAACATGTGTGCTGCATAATTTGCTGATCATGTATTTGCCGTTATGTTAAAATTACATTAGTGCGGAAGAATGAAATGGAACATGGAAAAAAAATGGTATGGAATGGATATGGAATGGAAAAAATTTTGCAGTATAAAATACGGAAAAATCATTTTCCATTCCATAGCATGCCCTGGAAACCGAGCCAGCGCTCTAGCTTAGACACTGCCAAAAATTTACGTAAGGTTGCCAGTAACTTTGCCACATGGTAACTTTGCCACATGTTAAGTTTGCCACAAAAACTTCGTCACATGGTAACTTCGCCACACTTCGAGAAGGTGAAGGGAGATGTGGATATAGTGGAAAAATGCGTTGGGGTGTGGGGGGAGATGTGGAAGGAAGTACAGTATGCAAGTAGGTGTAGGAAAGTGTGTTGGGGAGGTAAGGGAAGATGCAGGGACTGAGGTGAGGGAGGAGATGTTAGGAAGAGTGCGAAGAAGTGTGTTGGGGCCCCACACTCCAACACACTTCCCTACACCCCTCCCATTTCTCTACCCACCCGCCAACACACTTCCCCACTCACCCCATACACTCTCCCACACTTCTCCACTCCCCACACATCTTTCCTTACCTCCCCCCACACCCCATCACACTTCCCCCTACATCCCCCATACCTCTTTCCATAGCTCCCTACACCTCCCCCTAGTCTACACCCTAACACACTTTCCCACTCACCCCATGCACTCTCCCGCACCTCTCCCAGCAGCTTTGATAATGTGGCAAAGTTGCCATGTGACGATGTTACCTTAATAAATTTAACTGGACAAGCTCGATAAAATTTTTTACGACAACCGGGAATTTAAAGTCGAGTTTCGGTGCAGGCCATGTAAATTTTTGATGTATGAAAGTGTGCCAAAGTTACTGGCAACCGTAGGCTAGTAGAGCAAATTCATACACTTCGCCAAAATTTCACCGTAGAGGGAACTGTGTAGATGAGTCTATTCATTGCTTTTCAACAATTCTAGGAAGTGTCTGGAGCACCAGCAAACCTTTTACAGAAACATAGCCTACTGGTAAGCAGTCCAGCAGAGCGTTTTGATGATGGAAACCGGACTGCAGCTCTAGACACTGCCAAAATTCTATGTGTCTTACTCTTTTGCCATAAATAATAATTAATCATCACACATCAACAGCCAATAAACCCAATAAACTACAACAATAAGCACAAGTTCTTGCTGTCTTGCCCTGTTGCCAACCCACCTGAACACCTTTTTTGTTTTTTCTTCTGTATAATACAGTCCATCTTAACTTTCTTGGATTTTTCTTAGCCAAAAAGTGAGCTTCGCATCTCGCATTGATGAAATTGAATGACTTTCCATCTATTCGGCAATACCTTCTACCATGCCCAGGGTAAATCTTAAACCCACTGAACTGGCACAATTCCGTCCTAGCAAAAACAAATAAGTGACATGCTGCAACCCTGTTTTAGGGCAACCAACGTATAGAAATCTCATCTCGAATAATATATACACAAAATTACTTGATTCACTTTGGTTTACTAGATTTAATTCGATAATTTTCAAAGTCTGTGCAAAGCACCTACCTCATCTTGACGTTTACGAATACGAAAAGAAATGACAGATGCGTGTTGCCATGTTTTAAATAATTTTTGAATCGATCATTCATAGTTACGGATAGATGGATCACTACTATTTTGGTTGCTTTTAGTAATTCTTATTTGTTGGGCACAAAATTATTTTTTCGCGGCTATACCTTAAACATTATTTTTGAAAATATATTTTAAAGCTTGATGATTTTTTATAAATAAACAAAGAGTAAAAAAATTAGATTTTAATCAAAGTTACTGAAACTTCATGCTTTGTGTTGTAAGACTCGTAACTTCCACTTTTCGTTTCTAGCGAAATTTGGATCGGTTAATGGTTTAAGGCAGGGTTCGGCAACCCCTGGCACGCGTGCCAAAAGTGACACGCGGAAAGGTTTTGCATGGCACGCGAAGCGATTCCACGCGCAGGCAAATTTCAAGCTCTTAAGATTTAACAAGTTTACTTTTGAATCTATGAGCAAGTTTCAGTGTTGTGGGTTTAAAGTCACTCAATTATTGAGATATTTCTTAGTAGATAGGACATCTACCGACGTGAAGACCTTGTTTTTGGTCTGCATTGATATTTTCAGAAAAAATATGGCAACCGTTTGGCACGCGAAGAAGTTTCTATCTTGACACTATAAAAAATGGCACGCTGCGCTGAAAAGGTTGCCGACCCATGGTTTAAGGCAGTGGTTCTCTACCTTTCTGTCTCACCAGACCCATTTTGGTGCTGCAAAAGCAGTCGCGGGCCCCGCAACTGATTTCCTAAAGTAAACGCTATAGAATTTTTGTTTAAGGTTTAGCAATTTAGCGGTACGTAGTTTTAGAAAGCAGCAAGCTGGAGCAGTATTTCAGCGGTTGCACATCAGCAACACGCATAGGTGGGCACAAATCGCTAATCCTCTATTCCGCTAATTAGCAAAGCTAATTTTTTCACTAGCGGATTAGCTGTTCAGCTAACGTCGAAAAATGTTCGCGGACTGGTTATCGAAGCTAATTTTTTCAGCCAATCCGCTAGAATAAGAATAGTTGCTTCTGCGGTTTTAATAAAGAAATGCCTTTAAGTTGCCATATTTTCCGGTTTTTGTGCCAGAGAAATATCTATGTGCTATGTGCTAGAGAAATATTCGATCAGATGGCCAAGTGGTATAGAGCGTCTGCTTCTGGATCGGTAAACTTGGGGTTCGATTCCGAGTCGGGTCAAACCAATGACTTAAAAATTGGTATTCACAGTTTCCCTGCTTGACGTTCAGCATTTCAGGGACAGTGTGGAGAAAGCCGGCAAGTTTACTTGTTGTGCCGTTGGGAAAGACACTTAACGGAATTTCCCATCTTAGTGAGGTAGATAGATGGCCGGCAACTCCTAAACGAGTTCGTACAGCGTATTAATCGCTTTCTCGTGATAGGAGGATAAATATGCCAATAATGACAATAAAAAATAAAAAAAATCTACCGGTACTCTTCTAGCTGAGATCAAGCAATAACAACTCCGTCAATGACATGCTGAGCTTGCGCAATCACTGTTTCGACATGTAGGAGCTAAGAGGTTATAAACCAGCCCAACAACTGCGAGGGGTTAGCATACCTTTTCTACGTACCAATAAGTCAGATTGGATGCGTTTGGCCGTAATAATCAGTGATGGAGTCGAGTACTCAACTTCCGAGTACGAGTAATACCGCCAAAAACTTCGAGTACGAGTACAAGTACTGATATTGAAAAATGCTCTCGAGTACGAGTAGGCCTACCGTAAAAAAGTTCGAGTACCAGTAGCCTACTTTACAAATTTAGCAAAAGAACAATTTTTAAGTTGTAACAGCTCAAAGTTTGTCGCAAAAACATAAACGAGTACGTTTTCTCAGTGTTTGGGATGTTGAGATGGCGCATCAATTTGTTTATGGGTTTTACTGGTTGTAGTTTGCTATCGAAAGTTCATCTTGTTTGTTAGTTTGTTATTTCTAGCGAAAGCCAAATGTACTCGTGTACTCGGCGCTTTTTTTGACCGAGTACCGAGTACATTGACCTTCGAGTACGAGTACTAACCGAGTATCAGGGATTGCGAGTACGAGTACTCCAAAAGTGGTACGAGTACAGTACTCGAGTACTCATTCACTGGTAATAATGGGGGCCCAACGACCCCCAAAAAATCGCTAGCATACCTTTTCTAGGTGCCACATGAAACCCAGTAGAAACGAAAGCTTACATCGACCAGATCACGAAATTGTATGTGCATAGGTGGGCAGTACCTTTTTTAGTACCGGTACCGTCGGTACTTTGGAAAAATAGTACCGGTATGCACTGCCGGTACTTTTGTTTCTCAATTTTTAGGCGGTACTCGGTACTTTTGCAAAATCTTCTGTAATAAAAAAAAAATAATAAGAAAGGTGAAGTCTGCACAAATGCACCTGTAGGCCTACACCTTCCACAGCAATCGTTTGAATGGTTTGTTTTGAGAATACAATGCTGCCAACCCGTCAAGCGCGGCAATAGAAAGATTCTTTTCCCAGAAAAAGATATCTTGAAGCAGAAGAGAAGTGGTGTTTCAGACAATCATTTCCAAATCTTTTAAAGGCAATTCAGAATATAACTTTTTCAATAATTTCGTCTGCACCTTTTTGCGTCACCGTCTGTTGATAAGGTTGTAACTGTAAGAGAAAGTCTTGAGACTTAAGTAGATTTTTTAATAGCCTGCGTACAACACGGTTTAAGTTGGCTCATGTTAAACAGAGCTGCGCAATGCGTAGCCCTAGGGAAATGAATGCGCCCTCCAAAATGTTTTTCTTCTTGTTCAATACGGTTCAGGAATGTTTACTTTATCTCTGAAGGCTCACGGATTTGATTGGTTGATTTTTACGTCTTTCAATGCAACTCAAAACCTAAATTTAACTATGAGAACAAGGACGACAAAAAAGTTAAAGTAGTTTTAAGACGTTCATTTTGCGGATTTCAAAATTAATTTTTTCGACTTTGACTTGCAAATATGCTTTTTCTACATATTCCAACGACATACAACTCTCTTTAATACAGCTTGTTTCTTTAGTAAATCTTAAAAAGGTACAAAAATACAAAATAATTGTGTAATTTTTTTTTGAAAATTCGATCGATGTAGACCTTATTATTAGCAAGCGGAAATCAATTTCGTTTTTAAAAGGCCTATATCCTAAACATTACCGGCCTGAGGCTTACTTAAACAGCATACTACATTTTCGATACTGGTTTTGCATTTACTCGTGCCAACTCGACAAGTATTTATAATGTTTCAAAATAATCGTTGCCGATCATGGGCGTCCGCAGGGGGGGGCAAGAGGGGGCACTTGCCCCCCCCTGAAAAACCAAAAAAGTTGAAAAAATACGCATGAAAATTGCAAGTTAAGAAACTACACAAAAAGTTGAAAAATACGGATGAGTTTACTGCAAAACGAATAAAATAGCAAAACATTTCGCAATAATGTGTTTAATTAAAGCAGGGGTGGGCAACTTTCTGGTGATACTGGGCCACAAATTATAAATATAGGCTTCCAGCGGGCCGCAATTTTTAGAAAAAAAACACTTCTTGGCAGGAGTAATACTAAAAAAGGGTCTGTCGCGTGAAAAAGAGGTCTCTGAAATAAAAGATGACTAGAAAAACAAGATCTTCAGCCTGGAAAATAGCATTCAAAGCAGTTCGTGTCCTGATTGGGTTTGAACTTGATCGCAAAAAAACAGGTTTCGGAACCAATTGGCTATTAGCACATGCTTTGGCGGGCCGCAGGTTGCCCACCTCTGAATTAAAGCATAAAAGAGTTTGTCTAGTTGTCTAAATGCTGCTGTCTAAATTAGTCCGGCCGTTCAATGAGTGGAAACTCCACCCTTCACAGATCATTGAAACTAGTTTTACGTTTAGGCATGCTGTTACCAAGGCCAGTGCAAAGCACGTTAGAAAATATTGGTACAGGTCCCGAGCATCATTTTACGTTGATCAGTACGAGTTGTTATTGCTTGATACTTAATTCATTTTTTGTTCTCTGCATGATTCCATTCGTTTAGGTTACTTTCTTGTCTTTCAAGGCCGTATGCAATAGTACATACTAATGATACTATCGCATTCTGGTCAGGTCAAAAGACATGGCGATTTATCTTTTGTCATGACGCAAAGACTAGAAAAGTGTCTTTGTGTCAAATGCTACTCTTCAGTCAAACCACAATCGGATAGACTGGTGGAAGATAAGCAGGCACACACTTCGCATAAGATGAAGAATTCGGTTAAAAGTTTTTTGCGTCTTTTTTATTGATCGTCAACCACAAATCTTGGTTATACTCGTGGTATTACCCAGAAGCTGCGTGCAACGAGTGGCGAAGACCATCTCCGTAACTTAGCGCGTGAGCAACTTAGCTTCGAACTCCGAAGAAACGAGGCGAGCCATTGGCGGTGGCCATGAACAGCACTGTATTCGATTTGAAAGTCGGATGTCGAACCCCAGATCTCTGACTTTGAAAGCAATATCGTTACTGCTACACCAATCAGCCGATTACCAATCCGTCATGTGGACGTACGTATACTAGCAAATTCACGCAGCAACAGCAGCATGTCCAATTTTACTTTTTATTGCATCTTGTATAGAAAAATTCTGGTTTTTGCCTATATACCGAGTATCGTATCTTGTAAAACAAATTTGGACTTGTTGCTGATGTGCTACTGGTACGCCTTGATGGCAGAAACTGCGCTGCCGGTACATTGCAATAAAAAAATTGAGCAGCACTGATTTATAGGCCGTAGCTACAAGTTTGATTTTCAGAGCTCAAACTACGTTTTATTTTGACATTTTAGATCAGAACGTCGCTATCGGTGCGAGAAGTCTGGGGTTCGATTCCCGGATTGGTCAAATCGGACACAGTATCGCTAACGGCTCACCACCGTAGCGACGTTTCCTCGGAGACGGGCCCCGCCACTCGTTACACACTTTGGCGTAATAGCGCTAGTGAAGATTTGATTGTTTTGAAATGTAAGCATCAAACCAACCACATATAACAAGATCTAAGAAAACAATGCAAAAAGAAAGTTGTTTCAACAGACTGTCAAGCCTAGTGGCACATAGATTGATTTATGTCCGCATAATGCACAATAACATGAAAGAAGAGTTCTGCACGTACGGCATCGGCCGCTGCCGGACGTATGGTCAGTTGGCCACCCTATCACTGACACTTACCTGACTATAGCTTTCACTAAGATGGCCATCTCGAGAATATTTTTGCCCCCCCCTGCATTTTTTTCTGCGGACGCCCATGTTGCCGATTATGACCGTCTATTGCAGCAGCTCTTCCCGTCTTACTTTGAAGCTTATTCGCTTTTTGTAAGATCCGTTATGAGATTTAAATTGTCATTCCTAACGTGCATATGCATTTTTGCTCCAACTACCTTAATGGCATGCTATCTCACAAAGCAAAACGTGTCTTCGCATTTACGCAACCCCATCCTAAAAAATGTCTACGTACGGTGTATGCCTCTCTTGAAACTTGTTTCCTGATAACGGGGTGATGAAAGTCTCCAACTTCCAAAAGGAAGCGGTAGAACAAAGATGTTTCAGGGTCACTGCTCTACACCCAGGGTCTCCAGTCTCGCGATGAGTTTTCATATTGTCCTCGACTGTGGTCTCACAAAGTATTATTATTATGATCACATGAATCTAATTTACAGCTTTGGCTAGTGCTTTCTGATAATTGCAGGCACGAAAATTAAGCGCCATGAAAAAGTTGAAACAATTTACCCCACGTGATAATCCGGAGTGCAACGAATTTCAAAAAACAGCGAAGCATGCCATTAAATGTTATTGGCCTTCGACTCCTCGAGCACTTTTACATTATCAAATCTGGTACTTCTGAAAAAATAATTGGATATTCCGCTTTACACTTTTCGATGTTAAAAACCTGTTTATATTTTAATAACTTCCCTAAAAGGTTGACGTCATTACGATTTATGACGAACTCTTTCCATTGAAAACTCCAGCGTAGGCTATTTCTAGTTCTGGGGTCCCCATTCATTCAAAATCCCTCAATCTTTTTGTCGCATTCTGCGCTGAAAGTGGTCTCCAATAAAAAACGTTTTCGCGTTATGCGTTGCGGCCCATTCCTATGGGCGAGGGAAATGATTGCATCATTCTTCTGATTTTTGTTGCACTAACGACTAACTATAGCTTATTTTGTCCCGTGTTTTGATGGTTGGTGCATAATTTGTGATTCTTGAATTGTGCCGTACCAAGTACTACCGGTAACACTACCGTACCGAGTAATTAGATATTTAGCTAACTAATAGCTATAGGCCTAATTATTATGAAACCGTGCAGTTTTAATTAAAATTCAACAAAATATAGGCAGTACTTTCTTTTTAAAACTTTTTTAAAAAGTACCGACAAAAGTACCGAATACCGGTACCGATTACCGGTACCGCCGGTACTTTAAGAAAGTACCGTGCCCATCTCTGTGTATGTGACAGAAAGTTTTTCGGCTGCATTACCCTCGACAGAAGCCTCCAAAGTTCGAGTGATGACGTCGCAAAGGTAAGCTAGCGTACCTTTTCTAAATACCTCATGAAACCTAGTGCAAACGAAAGCTTACATTGCACTGATTACGAAATAGAATGTGACAGAAATTTTTTCGGCTGCTTTACCCCCGGCAAAAGCCCCCAAAGTTTGAGTGATGACGTCAACGCGAAAATATTTTCACTAAAAATCGCATGAAACGTAGTGCAAACGAAACCTTACATTGCTCTGATTACGAAATAGAATGTGACAGAAATTTTTTCGGATGTTTTACCCTCGGCGGAAGCTTCCAAAGCTCGAGGTATGACGTCACAACGATTTATGACGTCACAGCAAAATGACATCATAACTTAAACTTGCACTAAGTTTCATGCGATTTTAAGTCAAAATATTTTCGCGTTGACGTCATCACTAGAACTTTGGGGGCTTCTGCCGGAGGTAAAACAGCCGAAAAAATTTCTGTCACATAACATTTTGCAATTAGTGCAATGTAAGCTTTTGTTTGCACTAGGTTTCATGTGGTATCTAGAAAAAGGATGCTAGCATGTCTTTGTGACGTCTTCACTCGAACTGTGGGGGCTTCTATCAGGGTAAAACAGCCGAAAAACTTTCTGTCACATACAATTTCGTGATCTGGTCGATGTAAGCTTTCGTTTCCACTAGGTTTCATGTGGTACCTAGAAAAGGTATGCCAGCGATTTTCGGGGGGTCGTTGTGCCCCCATTATTATGGCCAAACGCATTCAATCTGATCGGGCAGAAATCACTTTTCACCGATGTTTTTTGACGTAGTAGGTTGCAATGTACTTGGTTATTGGCACCTGGAAAAGGTATGCTAACCACTTTCAGCTGCCGGTCTATCAATTTTGCATTTCTCAGACATGGTCAGACCGACGCTTATTTTAGTAGGCCAACTGTAGCCTACTTATTTCCCTGCTCTACTTACTTCGGCAATGTGCTTATTTCAGTACTGTGCTGATTTCACTGCTGAGTTTAAACGTTACAAGTTCTTTCAGCGTGTGTCCAAAACCTTGACAACATACCGTGCTATTAAATAAACTTTAGGAAATCGCGTTGATGCGATATTGTTTAGATTTGGCAGGTCAACTGAAAAACGTGATATTAAAATGATTGCTACAAGTCACCAGTTGATTTTTCGTTGTTTTTGTCTCAAATTATAATTTTATGATTTATTTGCGGATTAGCGGGTTAGCGTTAGCTTCCGCTAACGAAAAATTCGTGCTATCGGATGAGCGTTAGTGAAGCTAATCTTTTTGATTATCGGACTAGCTGTTAGCGGAGCTAATTTTTGCGTTAGCTGTGCCTACCTATAGCAACAAGTATTTCGTATTTTCTTGCATAATTATCCTCCTATCGCGAGAAAGCGATCAAAGCCCTGTACAAGGCTACGAGCTCGCTCAGGAGTTGTCGTTCACCTGTCTACCACACCAAGATGGGGCAATCACGCTCTAAGCAGGCCTACTTTTCCAGGCGGTACAACAAGTAAACTTGCCGGCTTGTTCTCCACACTGTCGCTTAGATGCTGAGCGTCACACAAAGAAGCTGTGAATACCAATTTTAAAGTCATTGATTTGACCGGACTTTTAAGTAAACGCAAGTCTACAGCTCCCGAGGCGGACGCTCTCACCACTCAACTACAGTACTTATCTCAACTACAACTACTTATCTCATCTACAACCACTACTCTTACCACTCAACTACGACGCTCTCACCACTTTGAAAATAGCTAGTTAGTCACATATCGTCTTCGACGCTCAGTTGGTTACAAGCATATAGGTGGGCACAAATCGCTAATCCTCTATTCCGCTAATTAGCAAAGCTAATTTTTTCACTAGCGGATTAGCTGTTCAGCTAACGTCGAAAAATGTTCGCGGACTGGTTATCGAAGCTAATTTTTTCAGCCAATCCGCTAGAATAAGAATAGTTGCTTCTGCGGTTTTAATAAAGAAATGCCTTTAAGTTGCCATATTTTCCGGTTTTGTGCCAGCTAGAGAAATATCTACCGGTACTCTTCTAGCTAGGCGCTAAGATCAAGCAATAACAACTTTGTCAATGACATCATAATGCTGAGCTTGCGCAATCACTGTTTTGACAAGTAGAAGCTAAGAGGTTATAGACTAGCAGCGGAAATGAAAGGTTAGCATACATTTTCTGTTCCAATAACCCAATATAATTGCGACCTACTACTTCAAAAACCATCGGCGAAAAGTGATTTTTGCTGGGTCAGATTGGATGCGATTGGCCGTAATAAGGGCCCCGAAAAAAAGCTAAAAAATGCTAGCATACTTTTTCTAGGTGCCACCGCATGAAACCTAGTGGAAACGAAAGCTTACATCGACCAGATCACGAAATGGCATGTGACAGAAATTTTTTGGGCTGTTTTACCCCGACAGAAGCTCTTAAAGTTCGAGTGATGACGTCACAAAAGGCATGCTAGCGTCGTTTTTCCAGGTAACACATGAATCTTAAGCCCGGTCTACACTGAGGCTAAGCGAGGCTCAAAAGTTAGTTTATTTTATTGAAATGGACCTTTGCGCGGCGCATGACATGTGCCACGCTCAGCCGAAAAAAAAATTTACGCTTTGTTTAATTCTTCTCAGCCTGCTGCGACTTGCTGCGACGGGGAGTTTTCCGTTTTCCAGATACACAGGATAGGCTAATAGTCTTAGACTACTGGGTCGTGAAACACTTTGTCTTCGTATATTTTTTTGAGATAAACAGGCAGAAGAAAGTAGCAAAGGATTGTATTTTGAAATTTCAATTGACTGTATAAGAATTCAAGCTATACGCAGGCCAGAATGGCAACCTACCGATATCCAACTGCTTGACTAGTGTACGTCTAGTTTTTTTTTGAAAACAAGTTTTGCAGAGACCAAAGGGCTATTAGTTCCGATTTGTTCGGCTCAAATGAATTACATCCCAAGTCTTCAGCAGCCAAAAAGATTGATACCAGCTGTTGGAGTTTGGACTAAGCCTATTCAGCAGTCTTGACAGTTGGCAAGTTGGTTTGCAGTGAAGAATGGAACTGAAGCTTGTGGAAAGTTGTTTTTTTTTTCTGTAAAGTAGTGGCTTGAAAGTATTGATTTTTCAAATATCAGTGGGCTAGGTTGCTAGTACCTGTTCTGTTCTATAACTCCTTCGAATAGACAGATAACCAGGGTTGCCAGGTTTTGCAGAGTAAAATGTACCAAAATGTTCCAAATTATATACCAAAATATGTTATCAAAAATATACCAAATATATACCAAAATTTCGAAAAAAAATCATCAGTTTATCTGTAAAAATAAAAAGTAAGTGTTGCTTAACATTCAACCCCAGAGGCGTAGCGTAGGGGTACATATGTCCCCGGGCGCCAAGGTACAGGGGCGCCAAAATAGGGCATGCAAAAATTTCACAACAAGGGTAAAAAGCCGGTCACAAGCAAGATTGCACCGGCGGCAGACATCGTCTGATGGAAGCAGACTGGTACACACCGCAGGGGAAGGTGGGGTAAAACGGGACACGGGGCAAAACGACAGTGGCGTAGCAAGGGGGCAAATGGGGGCACGTGCCCGGGGGTGCACCACCTAGGGACGTACCAAGAAGCTTTTTTTATACTCTTTTTTCGACGTATTCTCACAGATTTTAAAAACTACTTCGTGGATTATTGTATTGTAATGTATGCTGTTCGCAAAGGATTCAAATCACGCCTTACTTCCGACCACAAATCACGCACCAAAGGGGCGCACAAAACAGTGATTTTATACACTTCAGTTTCGACGTAATCTTTTAAACTTTGAAACAGGGGTGTGCAACCTTTTTCACTGGGGGGCCACTTTCGAAAATTTTAACAACGTCGAGGGCCAGTCACCGTCAATTGATGTCCAGAATTATCCGGTGTTCTCCCCGTCAACGGAGGTGGCCGGATTCACCCCATTTGACTGCATTTCCATACCGCCCGTCTCCATTTCTCTCGATCCAAGGCATCTTCCTTTTCTAACCCCAACTTCTTCACTTCTTCTTCAACTTTTCTCTTCCATGTGCCTTTTGGCCGACCTCTTCTTCTTTTACCCATAACTTCCAAGTCTAGAGCCTTTCTCAAGATGTTACCATCTTCCCTTCTCAGCACATGGCCATACCACCTCACAGCATTCGCCTTCGCTATCATTTCCAACGACTCAACCAAACCCAACATCTCCATCAATTCTTTCGTGATTTTCTTGTCCATTAACTTAACACCACACATGGCTCTCAACATAGCTCTCTCTGTTCTTCTCAAAATCGCAACTTCTCCTTCCGTTAGACACCACGTTTCACTCCCATACAGAATCGCTGAACGCACACAGCTCTGATACACTCTTCCTTTTATCTTAAGCGAAAACCTTCTACCATAGAGCACCTCACCACATTCTCTGAACTTCAACCATCCAATTCTCGTTCTTGCTGTCACCGCCGCCTCAGATCCACCACTCGCATTAAGTCTATCGCCCAAATAGCAAAAACTTTTAACAGTCTCCACTCCATCACACAGCTTCTCCTGTGGCAGCCGCGTTCCCGTCATCCCACGCCTGCATACTTCACAGACAAATCCTTTTGCAAGGGCCCTTGACACCCTCTTGATTTTCGCACACCTTCCATGAATCCAACAACCACATTTAGTACATAGCAAAGAGTTCACCATCACTCTTCTCCCACACACTCCGCATGGATCAGTCTTACTCTTTTGTATCTCTCCGTCTGTTCCACTCACCATCACTTTCGTTTTTATGTTGTTTACCTTCAAACCTTTACATTCCAGAGACTCTCTCCACCTTCCAAACTTATAACGCAGCTCCTCCATAGAATCTCCCATTAGCACCAAATCGTCTGCGTACAGCACTTCATTCATCAAGCCCTCTCTTGCCTTTTCTGTCACAACATCCATTACAATGGCAAACAGCAATGGTGACAGTACTGAACCTTGATGTACTCCTACTGTCACAGAAAATTCGTCAGAGTATCCCGACCCGACTCTTACTTTTGTTGTGGCCCCTTCATATAGACTCATCACTGCTTTCACCATTCCCTCCGGTACACATCTTTTTCTCAGTGCCCATTCTACCACTTTTCTTGGAACTCTGTCAAACGCCTTCTCCAAATCAACAAAGCACATGTACAAACATTTATCCATCTCGCGGTATACTTCTTGCAATCTCCTCACTACAAATAGTGCATCTATCGTCCCCCTTCCAGGCATAAATCCAAACTGCATATCATCCAGAGCTATCATCCCTCGTATCCTCTTTTCCAATACTCGTTCTACAACCTTCATTCCGTGCTCCAATAATTTCACACCTCTATAAGAAGCACAACTCCTTACGTCACCCTTTCGTTTGAAAATTGGCAACATTACACTTGTCTTCCATTCGTCTGGCATACCTGCTCCATCCAATACTTTCTGACATAGTTCTGTCATCACCTCTACTCCAACTTGGCCACTTGCATTTATCATTTCGATGTTTACTTCTGACAAACCAGCTGCTCTTCCTGTTTTCATAACCTTTATGGCATTTAGCACCTCTGCAGGAGTAATCCTCTCTATGGGTCCTTCTACCATGTCTGCATCGGTCACCTGATCCCACACGTTTTCTTCGTTCATAATCTTCTCCATGTGTTCTTTCCAAACTCTTTTCCTGTCATCCTCCGAGAAAGCCAGCCTTCCAGCACTGTCTCTTAAGCAACTTCCACCTTCAACATCTTTCCCATCTCTTTTCATGGACTTTAAAAACTTAAAAATGCTGTTCGGGGTCTTGCCCAATTCGTTCAGTTCTTTTTCAGCCTCTATTTTCATGGTTCTTGCCACCACTTTTTTTGCTTTCTTCTTTAAGCTATTGTACACCTCCTTGTTCTCTTCAGATCTTGCATTGCACCATGTCTTGTACGCTTCCTTCTTCCTCGCAATAGCATCCTTAACATTATCATTCCACCACCATGTGCTTCCTCCATGTCTACGTAAAGTTTTCTTTCCACACAACTCATCACATGCTTTCAAGACTCCTTCTTTGAAAGATTTCCACAAATCAGGAGCTTCCATATCCACCAACTCTCTTACTCTCTGCTTAAAGTTGCTTTTTGTCTCCTCTTCTTTCAATTTCCACACTCTTCTACATATGATGTTAGTTTTCCTCCCAGGTCTTTTCAGTCTTCTACCTCGTACATTAGCAACTATAAGACCATGCTGTAACTCTCCCGGAATCACCTTTACATCAGTCACATATTTCCTTTGATTTCTTCCAACCAGCACAAAGTCAATTTCTGTTCCATTTCCTCCAGATCTGTACGTTATCTTTCTCTCTTCCTTCTTCTTAAACCATGTGTTGGCCACGCATAACTCTTTCTCATCGCAGAACTCTAATAGTAATCTTCCTTCCATATTTCTCTCACCTACTCCATTTCCTCCATGTACATTCTCAAATCCATCGACTGATTGTCCCACATGTCCATTAAAATCTCCCAAACCCATCACCATTTCATTGTTGCTCTTAAGGTCCCATTCACAAGCCAGTTCATCATAGAAGCGTTGCTTCTCTGCCACTGATCTTCCACATTGAGGACCATACGCACATATCACTCTCATGATCTCTTTTCCAATCATCATCACCATCGACATCACCCTATCGCTTCTTCTTCGAACTTCCACCACATTGCTACATAGTTCTTCTTTCGCCAAAATACCCACTCCGCCTACCCTAGCATCGTTTCCTGACCACCAAAACTTGTATCTCCGTTCTTTAACACCCATAAATCGAGCTCCTTCACCTCTCCATCTCACTTCCTGTATGCAGCATACATCTACGTTTCTCTTTCGTAGCTCTTCGCAAACCTCCGTTCCTCTTCCACATATACTTCCCACATTCCAACTCCCAAACTTCATTCCCCCCAACCCGGAGATTCTTCGCACCCCCTGCCCACTTAAGGGCTGCCGGGGACTAGGGGCCATTTGTTTTTTATTTGCAGTCATAACGAGATTTTTGGAGCAAAGATTTAACAGCCGCATGCCCTTGCTGACGCCAACCACAGTTTTCGGCGGTGGGCCTAGCCTTCGCCTCAATAGGCATACTCCTACAAGGCAGTAGGGTTGCTGACATAAATTTAGCCAGTCAGCCGAGACTGTTGCCCGTGTGGTGCCCCGAGGAGGCATATGTCAGCATGATGAAGGTGATGGGACTAGTGCCTCTGAGCCCCAGGAATTCGGATACCCAGAAAGGTACTCGAAAGCCTAGGCGGCTGCTCAGAGTGCAAAAGTGCTACCCATTCACATTTCAACAAACACATATACCCATTCACATTTCAACAACCAAAAGTGCAACCACATTTCAACAACCACATTCACATTTTCAACAACCACATGTCCTGCCATCAAATATGTATAAAATTATAAAATGCTAAACACAACCCGTGTATTATAGACGGTACAAATAGCTAAATAAATCGATTTAAAAAAAAAAAATTTTTGTCCTGCCATCGTCGAGGGCCACATTGACTGGCCTGGAGGGCCGGATTGTGGCCCGCGGGCCGTGGGTTGCACACCCCTGCTTTAAAACAATCAATTTATTGCAATGCAGCTGACACCTGCATATGCTTTTGGCAGAGAAGTGAAATCACTCTTTACATCCGATCACAAATCGCCCGTTTACGCTATTATGACATCACAAAGAGGTTTGAAACTGCGCGTACATAGTTATTCGACTTTGCAGCAATTAAACAGAAGGAAATAGAAACTCCACTAGAAGAAAAGTAAAGAAGCGATAAATGTCTACAGTATTAGATTTTCATTATTTTAGCGTTAGATGGATGCTAAAGATTGTAGGTAAGTCGATTAGGATACGCGTATAGTCGCTCGCTGTAATACTGTGCTAAACCTACACCACAGTGATCCTAAACTTTTTTAACCGATAGGCCGTTTCTGATAATACAGCGGACAAGTGCCGATCGAAGCATTAACTAAACTGAACCTTTGCCTCAATGGTCTTTTCTGGGTGTTTTGTTTTGTAGTTTGTATTGTTTTGCTACCGTGATTGGTGTGTAGACTGTGATTTCCAATGCGGATATTTGACAGCAATCACAGAATGAGAAAATAGGAAAAAATCTGGCAATTTAAGGGTTGCGAAGCGCAGTCCCGTTGCTGCTGCTGAGATAACTTCGTTAAAAATGTGAAAGAATTGCAGTATCGTAGGATAAAATTGCAGCTGAGCGCTTGATTGCCCTATATGAAATGCAATTCCGTTTTCTGGATAGCCTTTTTTTCAGATCGACGGTCAAACTTCTTGTTGAGATTTTGTGCGAAAAAGCTTTGCAGTTTGATGTGGGCAGCATTCCCCAGTGTGGGCCCCTAGCCGACCGTTGGGATGTTGTCGTCTCCAAAAAAGAAAAGAAAGGTCTTCACCCACAATGCTCGGCCCTTGAATGGAATCTTGGTCCCCTTGACGGCTAAGTGGTCTCCGAAAAAAAGGTCTTCACCCAACATTCGGTGACCTCAAATGGAAACCGGGGACTCTTGACGGCTATGTGGCCTCTCCAAAAATAACAAAAAGGTCTTCAACCATAATTCGGGGCCTCCAAATGGAATCCGGGACTCTTCGACAGCTAAGGGAATCTCTCACCACACTACTTTGGGGCCTCTATGATGGGCCCCTAAAATGCTCTTTCATGGACTCCTACACACCCATGGGCCCGGGGCACATTGCCCCCTGTAATCCCCTGCCCCCCTCTTTTAAGCCCTGGATGGGGGGGTCCTGTAGTGTGTCATTTGTATTCTTGACTTCAGTTGGGACGATCTATTCTACAGTATTAGAGCAAAAATTGTAATTTTGGCAAATAGCTGCCAATTTCGTTCTGCATCTCTCTCCACAATGTCTTCTGATTGTAGGCTACTCGAGGGATTGCATGTGATAAGTTTTCACCGGCCCGCCTCTGGCTCAGAAAAATTGCCGCACCGTTAAATAAAATATCTCTAATTTCTAAAAACAGATCAGCGTTTTTAGAGTTTACATTGTTAGCGATTTAACTGCTGGGAAGATTATGCCAAAAAAAAAGAGTGGAGCTCAGGGTTGAAAACGGCGAACCCAATTTGAAGTGTTTTTGAATGAATCTAGAAAATTTATGAAAAAATATTTTAAAAGTAGTGGCTATGCAAAAAGACTAATCGGCCGATATACGAAGACAAGACGAATCTGCTGGTACAGATAATCAGATAATTGTAAAACACAGGGGGCGCAGAATTTTTGTTTGCCCCGGGGCGCAGGATACCCTCGCTACGCCACTGTTCAACCCAAACCCCAATCATTGCAAATTAGCTTGCTGATAATACAATGTGAACACCAAGCCTTAATCCAAATGCCAAACCCTACAACGCTACAACTTAACACTCAAAACTATAAACTAGCCAATCCATTCTTAACAATTGACATATAACATATTGCTTCAGAAAAAGAAAATTCTAGAGCTTTTGCCTCATTGGCACATTGTGCAAAAAAAATCGCCACTAGTAGTGTTGCCAGTTATGTAAAACTGCATTGCTCAAATCCGTAGAAAGGATTGATTAGGTTATCCGGCAATTAAAGAGCTTTCTAGTAATCTTCAACATATCAGTCATAATAAATTTCTGAAATATACCAAACGCAAAAAAACACTACCAAAAGGCATAAAAATATACCAAATTTAAGGACATATACCAAACCATAATTTCACCTACCAAACGGTCCAAAAAATATACCAGATTTCTGAAATCTGGTATATAAATATACCAGTTGGCAACACTGCAGATAACTTCGATACGTTATTAGTTTATATACAACTCACAATGCTCACACGAGAGAATGAATGAAAACGGCGCGAAGCAGTAGCGTAGCAACTTCGGTGTTGCCATTTAATAATGACGCATCTATTTACAATCATAATGCATAACACCACGACCCCCCTTTTTAAAAGAGAGCACACGAAACTAGACACCTATGTAGCTTTCTGGTCAAGCTATACGAAATCTTTAATACGTGATGGATTTTGTCTATGTCTCTCGCTTCGCCTAGCAGGAATGGGTTGCACTTGCACCTTATCATTGAAGTGGACTTTCCGTGCAGAGTTTTCGGAGTCTTCTTCCGTCTCTTGAGATACCATGGCGGCAGGTTTCACGAATCTTCGGTTGCGCCAGAGTACACGTCCGCTAGGCAAACGAACGTGGTAGTCTCGGTTTTTTCCGATGCCAGCGATATCGCCACAACGATCCCATTTCTTCGTGGCAGGGTCTTGTATACGAACTTTGTCACCGATTCGTAGCGATTTTAAAGGCTTGGCATGCTGATTGTAATATTTCTCCTCTCTCTCCTTTGAAGTCGATTTGTCTAGGTTCTCCAACTGTTCCTTCCACGTCTTGGAGAGTGATCTAAGAGTAGCTGGTACAATAGATCAAATGGGGGATCCGTACAAGACCTCAGCTGGAGATAACCCATGCTGTTTAGGGGTGTTAAGCCATTCCAGATGGCCTTCACAAAATTCGTCGCTATCAATGTTGCCGCTAACGGTGGATTTGGCAACAAGACTCTTCATCGCTTTGACAGCTGCTTCGGCATGTCCGTTGGACGGGGGTAGTGAGGAGTGCTGATGGCGTGATTGACTCCCCACCTCTTCAAAAATTGTCGGAATTTTCCGGAGGAAAATTGGGGCCCACCACCTGTGCGAACTGGGACGCCTGCATCCACAAAGAATTTGCGAAGTGTACTGATCACTTGCTGGGAAGAGGGGTCGTTTCGGTATTCCGATATCTTGATCCAGCCAGATGAACGATCAACATAAACCAAATACGACTTTACCGCCTGATAAAAAAGATCAGCCGAGACATCTTCAAAGGGTTTGGACGGTGGAGGGTCGCACATCAACGGTTTCTTCTGAAGGCTCGGGCGGTATTCCTGACACTGAGAGCAAGATTCGACGGTATTTTGTATGTCACTTCCAATACCCAGCCAGTAGACTGTTTGGCGTGCGCGTCGCTTTGTCCTCTCTATTCCTTGGTGAGAGGCGTGTAATCTAGCCATCACATTACGCCTTTCACTTTTGGGTATAACGATACGGAGTCCGTTCATGACAACTAATCCGTCTTCAACAGTGAGCTGATGCGAGAGCTTCTTGAAGGGTTTCATAGATGCGGGTAGCTTAATATTGCTAGAAAAACCATCCTGAATAGCTACAATGAGAGATTGCATATCTTCGTCTGTAATTGTACTCTCCCGTACCGGAGTTTTCCACTTAATGTACCCCCCAGTTAATGTACCATGGGTATATTAACTGGAAACAGGCGCCTATTAATGTACCATGGTACATTAATAGGCGCCAAAGTTTTGTTCAGTTTGAATGTCAATTAAGAGGTTTTTGTTACAAAAGCCATTGTGACAAAACAATTTTGGTCCCTGCATGATTAGCGCACGTAAAGTTTGTGTAATAAAAACATGCGTATGAGGTGTTTAAAGGAGCCATTATTCCAACATTGTGACGTGATAAAATTTAGAGCAAACTTTTACTCCGCAAAATTTTTACCTTAATTTCTTTTCAAAATGTTGTCCAACCGATCAAAACGCGGAGATATTCCAGTAGAAACAAAGTTGGAAATAGTGAAGCGCTACAAAAGCGGTGAATATTTGTACAGACTAGAAAAGGAGACAGGTTTTCAGAGAAACCAAATAAAGTACTGGGCAAAAAATTAAGACAGCTATATCTCCATAAGTAAAAAACAAAAACGTAAGAGGATTAGCGGCTCTGGCCCAAAAACCAAGTATGAGGAAATAGAAAAGCATCTGTTTATCTGGTTCCGAGATGAAAGAGAGCACAAGCACCAAGTCAACTACACTCGGCTGCGAGATAACATCGTGTTATAATAAAAAAGCTTTTTGAATTATGTTGTCAATGAAAGTGTTTAAAAAAATTGTCGGAATAAGCACATATTGTGTGTTTCCACTTAATGTACTATGGTACATTAACCTGAACTAAACTTATTTTGAAATTTTGTTATTTTCCAGTTACTGTACCCCAGGGGTGGCCAACCTGTGGCGCATGCGCCATACGTGGCGCATTGACTACTTAAAAGTGGCGCACTGCACCTTTTTGATGACAAGCCACTTCTACTCCCTGATTTTTTTTTTATTCGCCCTTCACCGATATTTTTCAGTGGAAAACAGAACATCTGAGGGCGTGAAGACCTTTATATATTTTCCACCGATTTCGTCAGTGGAAAACAGGACATCTGAGGGTATAGGCGTACGCAGAGGAGCCACGGTACCACGCCCCCATCCCCCTTTGGCTCTGTAATAAGGTGCTAAAACCTAACTTTCAGTCTTTAATTTCTCAAACTAATAATGGTTGTAGCCTCCTTTCACTTATTTTAGCCAAGCTTCTATTTTTGCATTGTCAGTAGTGACTGCACTCACAGCACGCCCTTTTTCGATGAAAAAAGTGTGCTAAAATGAGTGTTTTTTATATGAGAACCGTAAAAATCCGTTGGCGGCTGGGGTTTCACCCCCAGACCCCAGGTTGAGGCCCTCCTTTGTCAAATTCTGGGTGCGCCACTGTCTGAGGACGTGAAGTAAAGACCCTTTTTTTGCTCTTCACCGATATTGCACGCCCTTGTTTTAAAAAACTGAAAAGAAATGGATGCTTGATGTGGCGCATCTAAATTAAGGGTGAAAAATATTGGCGCATGGAATCAAAAGGTTGGCCACCCCTGCTGTACCCGATACATTAAGTGGAAAACTCCGGTATTGCTTCTATCAAAGGATTAATGAGAGGCTGCCCATCCACGTTTTCTTCTCGAAGGACGGCAGAAATGTGCATACGGCCGGAGCATTCGTTGTCGTCCGATATAAGATCTTCTGGTGTGGGGTCACAAAGCGGGGCTCTTGAGAGGGTATCTGAAATGGTATGGTCCTTTCCCTTTCGCCAGATCGTGTGAAACGTGTAACCACAAAGTTTTTCCTTCAGCCTCTGAATTCTCGGATTGTCAATCATCTCCATCATTTGGTCATTTAAAATCGACTCCAATGGTTTGTGATCCACTGCGACATCGAACTTGGGCATTCCTTGTAAGTATATGCGGCACTTGCGGATTAACAATTCTAGTTCCACCATAGCACAACGAGACTTTGTGTCCGTGATAAATCTTGAGCCAGCTTGAGTGAGCTTCCAGTCGTCTCCATGCATTTGAAGCAAAGCGAATCCAAGACCTTTCAGTCTCGATGCGTCTGTTTGTAGCATTGTTAACAACTTGGGATCAAATGGTGCGAGGATAGGTGGAGAACACAGCACGTTTTTAGTTTCTTCAAATGCTGCCTCGTGATTTGGGGTCCATAAAAATGCGTTCCTCGATTTCATCAAGTCACGAAGTGGTTCTGCAGCTTTGCTCAGCTGATTGGAACATCGTCCCAGCTGATTGGCTAGACCCATGAATGAACGGAGCTCAGTAATGTTGGTAGGGGTTGGAAATTTACGTATGGCTTCCACTTTTTTCGGATCCGCCTTGACTCCCTCACTATTGATGCGGTATCCAACATAATCCACGGAGGTCTGCAATAATTTAAATTTCTCGGGATTGAGGGTAATGCCGTGCTGACGACATCTACACAGTAACAACGGTATTCAAATTGTCTTGAGTGGAGCTGCTGTGGATTGGTATGCCATCTACCACTTTTTCGACACGATTGTTGCCTTGAATGGCTTCATCTCCTCGAAAGCAATATTCGTCTTGGGAAGACGTCAACCCCATAGGTGCTCGCAGAAATTTGTATCTGCCATAGGGAGTGATGAAAGTGGTCAGGTTCTGACTTTTTTCGTCCAAGGGCACTTGCCAATATCCCTTTACTGCGTCCAACGCAGGGATATCTAGAACAACGGGATTGTTAACTTCTGATCGTTCCGCATGAGTGATGACAACAGAAGTGTCAGTCAGACCATTGGTCAGACATCTCCCGCTTAGCATTCAACTCGTATTCGAGTAGTGTTTGCTGCCTGTTGCGGTTTATGTTTGAAGTTGACTAACAGTAATTAAACTAGTCTAAACCTATGCAAGGAAATAATTAAAAAATATCTTAAATTTTTAACCTTTTGGCAAAAGATAGTGGGATAGTAAAGCTGCATGTCAGGTTCATGTAAAATGAGACAGTGCTGTTAAAAGTAGGAAAATGAAGAAGAGCAGGGCTGGTAGTACTGCAAAAGCTGGACTAACAGTAGTTAATTAGTCTTTAAACCTATGCAAGGAAATAATTAAAAAATAATTTAAATTTTTTAACCTTTTGGCAAAAGGCTAGGGCCTAGGCTATCAAAACTATAGGATGGCTAGGGCCTAGGCTATCAAAACTATAAGCCTACAGTAGTAGTAGTAGCAGAATTTTTATTTTTAACCATGGAATAACGAACACACATGAACACAAAAAATAACTAAGCTAAAAATATGGAAGCAGCGACAAAACGATGTACGCTAAAACGTGCGTATGATGATAGAAAAAAGAAAGACATGTTTAAAAAAAAGCACGGCTATTTCACTAATTTTCTAACATCTTACTTTTATTTAGTTCATCCATTTAGTCATTTACTGGAACTCTTTACTTGTGTAATACAATTATATTGGCTTGCTGTGATGGTAAATGCATGCTGTGTGCCAGAGTGTAAATCTGGCTATAGATCCAACAAGACAGCAAAACCTGTTGCTTTGTTTAAATTTCCTAAAGATGATGTAATACGACAAAAGTGGATCAAAGCGATACCCCGAAAAAACTGGAGCATTACGTCAAACCATAGAGTATGTGCTCTTCATTTCAGTGAAGTTGATTTTATTTTTAATTCTACTGATCACCGAAGTGGACGTAAGCAGGCTCGCAACAGTGCAAAACTTAAAAGACTTCGTATAAAGTCAACAGCAATACCTCATATTTTTCCATCACTACCACATTACCTTTCTTCTAATGTGAGTACATCTCGTCCTACCTCATCAAGTACCTCTGAAGCTAGATTAATGAAACAAAATATTGAGATTTCAAACCAAGTTAATCAGCAATTGGAGCGTGAAAGGGTAGAAAATTTCTCAGAATTTAAAGTTAAAATTAAAAGAGAAACTCTACCCAGTGGTTTTGTATCTGTGGAAGAAAATAACAGCATGTTCTTCCATTATATAAAACTTTCGAATCAGCTATTGGATGCACCAAAACTTCTTGGTTCAGTTATTATTACAGACAAGCTTGAAATTCAAATGTTTGTTTCTTCTGCTTCAATACCAAGTTCTACATACAATCATTTACTATCTTCAAGTAGTAGGGCCAACTCGTTAAAAACAACCACGGAATTGTCAAACCTATTGTCTTTTTGCAAATCTGCTTGTGATAGGACATCTGATTTTAATGGAAACACTTGTATTTCATTAGTTGTTTCATTGCTAAATCACTACCTATCAGAATGTACTGCTGGTGAACAATGTGATGAAAATAAAGCACTTGTCAAATTTATAGTCGAACAACTAAAGTTGCATCAAACTCCTAAACTTGGTCGACGATATTCTGCTGAGATGTTTACTACTGCTTTTTTATGGCAGCTGACAAGTACTGCTCTTTACAAAAAGTTAAGAGAGCTACTCATTCTTCCTTCAGTGAGTCGTCTTCGCCAAATTTCTGGTTCCATTAGTGTTCAAACGGGGAAACTTGACCTTACGTATTTGAAAGAAAGAACTTCCCATTTACTGCCTATAGAAAGAAAAGTTGTTTTAATAGTTGATGAAGTGTACACTGCTCAGCGCATTGAGTACTGCAATGGTCAGTTTATTGGTTTGACCAAAGATGGAACCCCTTCTAAAACCGTCCTAACTTTCATGGTTCAGTCTATATACAGCAAATATAGAGATGTTGTATGTTTGGTACCTATATCAAAACTGGATTCTGGATTATTACGTGAATGGTTTTGCAAAGTGATGGAAGGTCTCAAAGACTTTTTTCTTGTTTTAGCTGTAAGTGCTGACAATCATGTTTGCAACCGGTAAGTATTTTTATTTTACGAAAATATTTTGATTCCTATAATTGTTTTAAAGTTGGAACCACTTAATAAAGTTAGTGCGTTTAATAGTGTATGTTCTGAGTAATAATGGTATGTCCACGTTTGCTGATGTTAGCTAAATATTTCCTTAAAATGCTGCAATACAGTAATATCAATAATAATTCGTGGAAAATTTGATTTTACTTTGAATCCCA